>JAJMJU010000002.1:600000-947515 GCA_030563705.1 Australozyma bambusicola | reverse complement strand
TTTACGATAATCCCGATCCTTTAATTCTACTATCCTGCTAACATCGTACGCATCAGAAGGATGTGTCAAGATGACAACTCTGACATCTCTGTAGGATGGTTGTTCAAGCAAAGTCCCAGAGAGTATAGTAAGTATTTGATAAGTGCACTCGAAGATGTTTGGAAATGAAGAGTCGCGACCCCAAGAGTCGACACCGAAAGCGTTCAGGCAACATATGATGCCGTCAAGTCTTGTGTATGGTTTTTTTAAGAGCAATTCCAAGAAAAGATTCGAACTCACCATATGACGAGAGTCGAAAACTAGCAAGTCCTCTTTATTGACGGCCTTCAACTGCAACTTCAATTCATCTAAAACGCTGCCGTTCTTTCCTGGGGCGAAAGCAATAACGCGGGCATCCTTTGAAATCAAGCGCTTGGTTACCTGAAGGCCAATCTCACTTGAGGCTCCGATTACTGCAAACACACACCCTTTGATATCACGATCGAAGGTGTTTTCAGGTTGTATGGGTTTACGTGATGATATGTCAGTGTAGACATTACAGCAGAAGTTGAAGATGAGTGGTCCAAGTACAACGATTACAATTAGAAGTAGAATTAAACACATAGCACTTACCCAAGACAAAGTTGGAGGTTCGATCATTCTTAATGTGTTAGGTAAGCTGTGAAGTGAAGTGTAGTTGTAGAATAATGTTATCTGAAACAAGTTGGGATCTTTGGATTTATTATGCAGGACTAAGAATGCTAGGTGGATTCATACACAAGGGCGTAAAATTTCAAGGATTGACATTGTATTTAATCTACAGGAAAGATGGAACTTATTTATTTTTTTTTTTTTTTTTTTTTTTTTTTGATTACCAAGGAAGGAATTGCATAAGCACAAATGTGCTAAGCAAGTTGTTTGTTTGTCGCATTATCAATAACTGTTCCATACGAATGTTTTCCGAGTCTCCATTGAATAATTGCGGAGAATATTTGTGTTACATGATCTAATTTGTTGTGCTATATTTAATTTATTATCGGAAAAAAAGAACTAAGAATTAACTAAAGGGTTTGCCTATCACATTGGGGATATGGTGGGAAATTTGCTTTTAGCAACACTAACAGTCAAACGAAATACCTCGAGCTCAGAGGACCATCTGGACTATTTCTGACCTTGCTTGAATCAATCTGCCGCCTGAAAGCAGTTCACTAACCAACCAAATACCTCCTGAGGCTGCGGCCAAAAACAAGCAAAAACCATATTGACCGACGATGAAGTAGCGTGTCCACGTATCTTCAAGTGAACCCTCCAATTTCTTAAATACGCCATACATTGAGGCATCCAATGCGCCCCGATAAGCACACACCCATAGGTTGGTGGTCCAATAATTCAACTGTTGTTTACGAAGATGACGTTTGCGAGCGGATTCTAAAGCATCCAAAGCCGAATCATTGTGAAATGCTAAGTTGATATTGTCAATAAGAGCAAGAATCTCATTTATAATAGCGCGAAGTTCCGAGCAACGCCGTCTAAAATACCCCTCTGTGGTCTCTTCCCAACGTTTTAAAATTTCTTCGAAGTCCCTTAGCCTTATGTAAGTTGACTCTAGCGACTCGACATTTTCCATCAATGCGGCCTTTTCAAATCTTATATACCGCAAGCTCGTATCTGGCTCGCCATTGACCGCCGCTTCTAAAGCATCGGCCATACCTTGAAGTTCACTGTAATTCTTTTCAAGTATTCTCCCTATCTTAATTGACGAACTAGTAGCATCTGTTAACTCATCAATCAAAATTGGCTGGATGGACTCAAGAGGTTCCGGAGCTATTAAGGAATTAAAATCCACCAAACGTTGACAGCAGTCAGAAATCTGAGAAAGCAAGCCCCTGAAATAGGCAGAGATTCTGAGAGGATTATCATGGCCCTCCACTATGGGGTCATCCCTGTTGTGAATTTCAGGAGCTTGAAATGTGCGGAACGAATTAGCATGGTAGACGTTGAGGTCCTTTCTACTCCTTTCTTTGCTCAGAGAAAACCAAAAGAATGGCCAACGCACCCACACTTCCAGTGGTAGCATTTTAATCAAGATGAAGAACAAAAGCAAACAAGTCCGGATCACGCACGAAGCTATATGGACTTTTTCGTTGAACAAACCAAGTGCTTTTGCAACGTTTTCGGTTATGTTCAAAAGAATTAAATAAAAATGTTGAGACCAATCGTTTCCCTGGTAGGTGATTTGGGCATTTGCAATGGTTTGTGCTTCTGCCCTACCATTTGCCCATTGTCTACCATAGTCACACCAATCAGAAATCATAAAGTCGAATCTATTTTCAATCAAGCCCAAGAATTCCGTGAGAGAATTAACCCATCCCATAATTACTTCCTCGGGGCAATCCCCAAGTTCTGAATCTGTCAAACTGAAAAGATCGAATTTTGTCTTCATGTTCTGGATGCTCTTTTTAGCCAGCAATGTTTCGGTATTTGAGATTAAATAATTACCTGGACTGTATGAGTTGCGTTTGTGCGAGACACTAGTGTTCCGTTTTTTGAAGTTACGGGTGTAACGCATCTGGCGCATCGTTTCTGCCCTCAACATCTTTTGAGCGAGCGTCTCGGCGTTGCCAGAAATCCTATTCACCAGGTTGCGTGCAAAGGTTTGCAAGTTGACGATCTTACTTTTACCCTGAAGGGAAAGACCGATGAAACCAGCTTCAGGCTGCAACATGTTAGCCTTATGAAGAAATTTTCCTACCCAATAGTTAAATTCTACATCGATTTTGTATTGGGGATTGGAAGCGTCGTTCTCATCATTTCGATACGCCGTCGGAACTTCGTCCTCTCCGGTGACAGGATCCCTGGCTGAACCTGGTTGAGTGTTGGACATGACTGATCAAACGGCAACGTCTTGAAAGGATAATGAATTGCTAAGAAAGACAATATTCGAAGTGAAAAGACTTTGAAGAAGAATAAGAAGAAGAAGAAGAAGAAGAAGAGGATTTTTAAGAGGAATCCTCTCAATTTATATTGCGGGACAGAGAAGAAACCAATCTGAAACACATGCATGCAGTCTTTCGCCCCTGCTGTTTCAGATTTAAAGAAAAAGACCCATAGACAGGCCAATTTTAATTTCAGCAAGCGACCGACCAAAGCAAAAAATTCTCACCGAAAATGTGGGCTCAGTTTCTCAATTACCATAAAAAGTCCAAACACGGTTGGAACGACGTTTTTGCTCGAGGAATAAGGTGAGTGTCAATAGAAAAGGAACAACAACGACTGAAAACACTAGAAATAAATATAAATTCTTACAGTTTAATTAATAGTAAATTAAGTATAAGCAAAGTATTTAGTAGTCTCTTAATCTCTTCGCGAAACAAAGAGGTTTGTTTAACAAAACGATGATATGGAAATAACCCAGTCGTATTCAAAGCGAAACAAATCAAAGAGAGCATTTGGGTTCAGGAGATTCTTTCAAAATCCCCGAATATGTGACTATCTACCGACTTAGAGTTCAGTGTAATAGACAAACTCAAGACTTAATCTCTTTTTTTTTCTCAACTTTTCAGAGTAATGAAATGAATCATATTTAAATCACATTCATCCTGTAAACTCCTTTTAGGATGGAGAATCGGTAAGCGCCTAAGCAGTGCTTGCAAGTTAATCGGTACATAAAGAACAACAGCAAACTCAGAAACAGAGCAATCTCTATTTTCCATCGCAATCGCAAGAGAACTGCCAGTTTCAAAATGCTACCATAAAATAGCCTACATGGCGCTAATAATTAAGCCGAATTATTAAATATTGACATGTCCATTCTGTATGTTAACACGACAGACCTCACCAGTGAATCAACTTTAAAAAATAAAACCCTTCAATCAAACTTAAACTGAGCGTAGCTGACTCTGAAAAGACGAAGCAGGTCTATAAACGGCCAACCGTACAAACGAGGAGATGATGCCGAAGTACCCAGCAAACAATATCCCTGATGTAAGTCCAGAAAGCGCCTCATTTCGAAGTAAGAACAATGTGTGCAAGAGAACATAGCATGAGCATCCACCGCCGACGAAAACAGCCTCCAGTGCCACTTGTGGTTCTCGCCACACAAGGAGTAGTAGATGGCCGATACCGAAACCAACGCGATGGTGGCTATCATCAATACAAAACACAAGAACAAGAATCCGAACATGTAGAAGATTTTCTTAAACAATATCGACGAATAAGTGAAGTACAACTCTACAGCAATAGATCCAAATGACAAAGACCACACATACGCACCACGGCAATGGTTCCGAGGTACCAGCGCTGAGGGGGAATCTGTCTTGGGATCTGATGAGTACTCACAGGAACAGAAAACAAAATTGCTTTGCCTGAAGAAGAAATCTGGCCACAGCCAAAGGGATCGAAATTGCGAACCAAACAAGGATCACAGAGAATATGGTTCCGAAGGGAAGCGCACCGGAAGAGACCTTTGAAATCAAAAAGAGATTCGATACGGTAATTGTAGCGAAAATGATCAGAGGCACGAAAACGGAGTCAAAATCATGTTGAGTTTCCAGTCCTCTCTCCCGAAGAAGCGGTGGAGGTAGCTGCTGTCGGTTTAATGGTACAAGACTCGTGAGCCTGTAGAAATCAAACTTGAATATTCCAAGCTCGTCCCTATTGGATGACGACAACAAACCAACAACGCGAAGACGATTGTGATGAACGCCATATAGAAGATTTGCACACCTCTGCCTACAAACACCAACAACATCATTCTGTTGGGCGGAGATCTGAACTCGTCTCCGCTGGCCACGTTTTAGCCGTATCCGATGACTACCTCGTCGTCCAAGTCCACTTAGTTGTAGCGGGAGATGTCGTTTCTCAAGGTGCAATACATGATATGGGACATAACAAAACGAGAAAGAAGGAAGTTAGAAAGACAAGACAAACGGAAGGATCCATGAATGTGAATGGTGTAAAAGATCTTATGATTATTTTGAATTTGTTGTATATTTTGCCCTTATGTGTCTAGATGCTGTATGGGTATGTAGTCTCCAAATTAAATAACAAGAAGGACTTCGGATTCTAGTGAGCAATTGAAGAGCTCATGGCCCTTTTTTATTGAACCAAGTCAAATTTAATTGTATGAATTAGTTTAGTGGGTACCACTTGATTGGACAACTATTTTTTCATCTAGTATTACCTAAAACAAATTACCCCACTGTACGATAATAGGCATCACAAATTACAAAAACCAAACTAAGATAGATAATCATTTTCTTTGAAATCAATTTTCATTTAATAGATGTCATTGAGAGGCGGATGTACGTTGTTACTAATTGAATGTCTCCTGGACCTCATTTGCAAACAAAATTTTAGCCATCTCTTCCACGGTGTTTGAATCGTTCAAAGCCACCTACACATGGAGAATATTAAACCTAAGTATCGTTTCGAGCTCAAAAGTTCAACGATTGATCAAATCTTGTCACTGATCGATTTTAGCCGTCTTACATGACTGCAATCTACATACAAACCTGTCAGGGACAGTGACCCTGGTCCTGTCTTTGTAAATAGAATTACGAAGAGCCAAAACACAAATTCCATTCAAATGAAGCAAGATTCCTCTTTTTTATCTCTGATTTCATGAAATGACTAGTAATTGAGTATTGATACCATGTTTGTCTTGCACATGTGAGACATAATTGGAACCACGGCCGGTATTACAAAATGAACCGCGAGCCAAATAATTCCCACAAGACGCTCCAAACCAATAAAACAATTCTCCTTTTCTCTTGTCATCCAACCGATCTTTCTAATCCTTCCAAAAGTCTTCTTTTCTTATCATATCGTTAAGCCTCACCTTTGGGGTTCCATGAGGCTCAGACCGCCAATCAAACGCCACACCATAACAAATGTGAGACATACAAATAATTTGAATTTCGGATGAATATTTGCCGGTCCAAGCTTGACGTAAAACAATCAACCAATAGTGAGAAGATAAAAAAAAAATTCGGACCGGAGCAAATCCACCGCTTTTATTTTGGGTCTCACGGTCATTAATTTATACCCCACGTCAAACACGCCCAGTGACGTACACTACCAGTTTTCCAATTTATCATACTACACCCAAGAAACAAGCTAGTCGACACAATTGACCCTCAAACTTGAAAATATTCTTCGCTTGATCCAAATACACTCCTATCATTGTCCTTGCCTTTCAGTTTTTCCGTTCCGCTATATCTGCCTTATCTGTCTAGAAACTAGACTTTATTGTAAGTTGGGAAGGCTCAAGCAATAACTCGGCCAAGACCAGTCTTTCACGTATCACAAAAAGCTTTGGCCCTTTCGCTAGAGAGTCCCATCCGAATTGGAAAAAATTAGCTCCGGCTCCGATTTGTCACAGCACTCAACAATATTCCTGGCTCAATTGGTTTGTTAGTACAAATACACTGCAACTGAAAAATCGACGCGTTTGCATATATCAAGACATTCAGTATCGCATATCACGTCCTTTTATTCTTGCTCTATCTCCTGGTACTATCAGTTCCATCTTATCGTCCTAATTATCTGGAATTGTCAGAGCGTGCTGTTTGGAGGTTGTGACTAATACCAGCAAGACCTAATACACAAATCACCAAAACCCACTTAGTGCTTTTGAATTTCCAAGGCTAACTCTAGGTGTGAGCACACTTCCTAAAACTTTAATTTATTGAACACAATGTCTAGCGCCGTTCAGCCAAGTGACGCCCTAAAGGCGGCCACCAAACACGAGACGAAATTATCCACTTCGTCGCCAGAGGCACTTCGTGTTGCCGCAGAAATCACTCCAACGCGTCTTGCAAACTTGCTAATACGTAAAGGGCCTTTGGCCATTCGTCTCATCACTGCTCAGTTGTCTATCGAAGTACCAGGGTTTGAGCTTCTCTCGTTGTCAAAACAAAGACGTTTGATCATGGCAGCCATGGAACAAGAAGATCCAAAAAATAACGTTGTATTTGAGAAAATCGGCTGGGGTCAATGGGCTGTACGCAGAGCTGACTCTGACTATATCGTCACGGATAACACTAGCGCCTACCCACGTGTGAGCGTTCAAGAGCTTAGGGAAAAAGCCAAGCTCGGATGGCTGAAAAAGGCCGAGCCCGGCGTTGAAAACACGGGCATGAATGGTGCTGTACACCTAGAGAATACTCCTGGAGATCATGCCAACCTTTCTTCAACTCGTGTCCAGAAACTTTCCAACAGGAGAGATTCCATCACAAACCACAAGAAGAGTTTACACAACACCAAGCTCCCAAATGAACAATTGGAGAGAAAAAACGCGGTTTTGTCTGATTCGGAGCTGGACTCTGAGCAGCTTGGCCTTCCTGACGAAACCATGGTTGACGACATGGTCACGGACGGAATGTCGCATAACTACCCAGATATGAAATTCAGAGCAAGTCTCGTGGGTGCCCAGCGATTGGCAGATATAGATGACAACGCTATTGCTGAGGACCTGGACGAAGACGATGACGATGACGATGAAGATGAAGATGATGAAGATGATGACGAAGAAGAGTCTTTGTTCAAGTTCGACGACGATGCATATCTGCAGGTGCAAAACAAGGGAAAATTCAAAAAATCTCCCCCTGTCAAGTTTGCAAACAGAGTACCTACCAAGTTTAGTCCACCTCCCAATCTCAACGGTGGCCGCCGAAAACTGTCCTCAGCTACAGTAAATGCAGTGTCGAAGAATACCTCGTTTTCCAGTTCGACGAGACAAACAATTTTCAGCCGCAGCAGGTTAAACTCGCTAGAAAATTTAGACAATTACATTGTTTCTTCGGCACGTAACTCCGCAGTATCGATTAGCTCCCCGGTGCCAATGGCACAGCCAGGATCCGTGACGTCGAGCTCTCCTCTAGGATCTTGGAGTTCTAAAAATGATCCGCATTACTACAACGAACTTCATGTGACCCCTGAACATTTTGCGTCTGCTTTCAGTCGGAGAAAGCTGTCGTTTAACGAATCAAACATTAGATCCACTCTATCCCACTCATTGCCACCAGCACATCCAAACTTGAAGCATGGCGAAGATGGACAACATGCTACTAATGCCGCTGTGCAGCTACCCTCAACAGAAGGTACAGAGATGGACGTTGTTGCTGATGACGGGGCCAGCGACACAGATGAGGAAGATTGGGCTACGATGGGTGCTGAAACATTACGAAAGCATTCCACAGGTCTGAGCAGTCCTGCGGGAAATAGTTTGAAGAATGAGGAGAGAACCGCTGCCAGGGCATTGATTAATTTGATGGGCAATTAGTTCCATCGCTAAAAAATTTGATTTTTTAAATTGTTTACTAATATTTATAGGCCTTTTTGTTAAGTTGTATTGAATAGAAAGCTCAAGTATGGAATTTTGAACTAAATATACTTAAACTTCTTTGATATTAAGAGGCTTCGGGTATGGTAAAAATTGCTTCAAATGGGTTTGGTAGCGCAGGAAAAAAGACTTGACAGTCATTTTGTTTTAAAGAAAATCATTATCAAGATATGAAAGATTCGGATAACTTTTTCTACTTTATCAAGATGTGGATTCTTCCCAGAAGCCGCAATTTTGAACGTTATCATTGAAAAGAACCAAGCCAACACCCAGACTTCACAGCGAGACTACTCAAACATAGATTTTCCTCCTAATATAATTCTTGTGTTTCTTATTTTCCTTTTTTTCGTATTTGTTTAATGTACGATCACGTCTGAATTATGGCTCGCCTTCATATAACGACCCGCGTACTGTTGACGCCCGTCCCAAAACGGTAAAGTGATAACCCGCGTCAAGTACTCATCTTCTTTTCCACCTCAACCCTTAATTCTCCACACTCATCCGAAAGCGCCATGTCTGCAACAGTGACATTGCCTACCGTGCAGATCAATGTCAACTACACCGAGTTGAAGGCACAGGTGCGTGACTTTTTCACCCATTTCAAGGCATCCAGTGGCTCCGATGATGCGATGGAAGTTGACGAAACGTCTACCGGAATCAAGTACTTGGACCTACTTCAAAAGATCGCAAATCGTGAGATGACGACGCTCTACGTGGAACTTGATGACATCAAGGCCTACCAAGAGAATCAGCTCGTGTTATCGCAGCCCCACTCAAACGATTTGGTATACCAGGTGCAGAAGAACGCCTACCACTACATCGAGCTTTTTAGCTCTGTGGTCGATGACTTGATGCCAGAGCCGACCAAGGAAGTGTCGTACAAGGACGACGTCTTGGATGTGGTGTTGCACCAGAGAAAGTTGCGGAACATCCGTGTTGAACAAGAACACACAGAAGAGATCAACAACTTGCGTAATGGGTTCGGCGCAAACAACGAAGAGCAACAGAGCAACGGCGTCAGCGATTTATTGCTGGAAAATTTGTTTCCACCTAAGCTCACTCGTAGATACCACTTATACTTTGCACCTTTGTCAAGCAACGAAAAGACCTTGGCGGTCAGACAAGTCAAGGGCCACCACGTCGGCAAATACATCACCGTCAGAGGTATTGTCACCAGGGTATCTGACGTGAAGCCTTCGGTTCTTGTGAACGCTTATACGTGTGACAAGTGTGGATACGAAATCTTCCAAGAAGTCAACTCCAGAACGTTCCAACCGCTCACAGAGTGCACCTCGGCCATTTGCAAAACAGACAACCAAAGGGGCCAACTATTTATGTCGACGCGGGCGTCCAAATTTCTGTCTTTCCAGGAGGTCAAGATCCAGGAGATGTCAAACCAGGTTCCTGTGGGTCACATTCCTCGTTCGCTTACAATTCATGTCAACGGAGACTTGGTGAGAAGCATGAACCCCGGTGATATCGTCGATGTCTCCGGTATTTTCTTGCCCTCTCCATACACCGGTTTCCGTGCCTTGAAGGCAGGGCTTTTGACCGAAACTTACTTAGAAGCTCAGTTTGTGCGCCAACACAAAAAGCAGTACGAGTCGCTTACTTTAAGTGAAACTGACAAACAAAAGATTTTGGACTTGCACAGCCAGGGAGGTGTTTATACTAGACTTGCCGAGTCTATTGCCCCAGAAATCTTTGGTCACTTAGACGTCAAGAAGATCTTGCTTTTGCTTTTGTGTGGTGGTGTAACCAAGGAAATCGGAGACGGTATGAGAATTCGTGGAGACATCAATGTTTGTCTTATGGGAGACCCCGGTGTTGCCAAATCGCAGCTTTTAAAAGCGATTAACAAAATCGCTCCTAGATCAGTGTACACCACCGGTCGTGGTTCTTCTGGAGTTGGTTTGACTGCCGCCGTCATGCGTGATCCGGTCACTGATGAGATGGTTCTTGAAGGTGGTGCTTTGGTCTTGGCAGATAACGGTATTTGCTGCATCGATGAGTTCGACAAGATGGAGGAATCAGACAGAACAGCAATCCACGAGGTTATGGAACAACAGACTATCTCCATTTCCAAGGCTGGTATCAACACCACACTCAATGCCAGAACTTCAATTTTGGCTGCTGCGAACCCTTTGTATGGTCGCTACAATCCCAAGTTGTCTCCTCACGAAAATATCAACTTACCCGCCGCTCTTTTGTCTCGTTTCGACATCATGTTCCTTATGTTGGACAGAGCCTCTGAGGCTGGCGATGAGCAGTTGGCCCGCCATGTCACTTACGTTCACCAGCACAACAAACAGCCTTCCATGGGCTTCGAACCCTTGAGCTCCCAAACTATCCGCCAGTACATTTCCATGGCAAGAACCTTCAGACCAGTAGTTCCAAAGGACGTGGGTGCATATGTCACGCAATCATACATTAACATGCGAAAAGAGTCACACAAGAACGAAAATTCCGTAAGAAAGTTCTCTCACATTACGCCCCGTACACTTTTGGGTATTTTGCGTCTTTCACAAGCGTTAGCCAGAATCAGATTCGTCAACGTAGTGAGCAAAGACGATGTCGACGAGGCGTTACGTCTTATCGCATGTTCCAAGCTGTCCATGGAGTCAAATGAGTACGAAGTTGAAGACGCCGTCACTATGATCATGCAACACATCCGTACGATGGTCCTGGAGAGCGGAAGTACGCATATGGATATCACAGACTTGAACCAAAGAATGCTCGCTAAAGGTTACACGTTGGAACAGGTGGAACGCTGTATACGGGAGTACCAGAACCTCGGTCTATTCCAGCTCGTGGATGACGGTCTGTCGTTGTTAATTATCGATCAACTGTACAGTTAGATGGGTGGGGAGTTCTTTTTTTTCACCTACAATGTTGTGCACTAGGTATTATAAGTTGTCTTTTGGTTGTAGTCCAGCCGCTAATTTCTATTATTCAATAAAGTTACGTACGAAAATAATTGCTTGTTTTATTTCGGATTGTGAAAACATACTGAGGGGTTCATGTAGTATCATTAGTTAAGCAGATTCTCTTCATCTTTTAATATCAATAACATTCCTGAATTCGGCAGATCTTACATACAAAAGAGAAAAAAAAACTTTCGTAGGTTTACTTAAATTTTAAAATGACATTTAGTTTTACGAAAAGCCTAAATGATTTTCTTTTCTCTCTAATCTTGCTAGACGTGTTCTCCTCCACATTTACCAACTTTTACCTGTACTCAATTCGAAAGTCAACGAGTACACTAACATCGCATCCACAACCCGCCAAAATGTCTGAGTATTCCTCCATGACCGTGGTGCAATTGAAAGAGGCATTGAAGGCTAAAAATCTTGCGACCGACGGCAAAAAGGCTGAGTTGGTGGCTCGTTTGGAGGCTGCTGCCACTTCTGGCGAATCGAACAACACCGGCGAGCCGGAGACGGCTGCACCTGCCCCTGCTGAGGAGAATTCTGAGACTAAGGAATTTGGAGAGGTTAAAGAGCCTGTTGCCGAAGTTTCTGATGCACAAAAGGTCGCTGAGTCAAGCGCTGAGAATGTTTTTGAAAAGAAGCCTGAACGTAAGGTGTTAACCCCAGAGGAGAGAAAGGCATTGGCCGTAGATTTGTTAACCAAGAAGATCAAGAGGGCTGAGAAGTTCGGAGACGAGGCTGCTGCCACTGCTGCCAAGAAGGACTTGGCTCGTGTAGAGAAGTTTGGAGTGGACCCCAGCACCGCCTTGGCCAAGGAGATTGGCGCCTTAGACAGAGATGTGAACACTGAGTTAAGCGAAAGAAAACACCGTAGAAGTAGCGGTAAATCTAGAAGAAGAGGCAAGGGCAACAAGAACAACGGCAACGTGAGCAAGTAGGTGGAGTTCTTTAAGCGTGCTATGTTTATGGGACCCGAAAAGTTAAGATATGGAGACTCTGTCTGAAATAGAATTTGAATGTATTATTAAGAACGGGGAAAGCAAAGCTTGTTTTAACATTCGATTGGTTCGTAGTGAAGTGAGTTTAGAAGGGGAATTCGATTGTTGTCGAACCCTTGTATTCAATTTAATAAGGAAAGGTCCATTTCAACTTCAGTCCAAATTTCTTCATTTCCTTTTATTTATTTATTTTTTTTTTCCTTTTTGTGTCTGCCTGCTTAAATTGCACAGCAAGTGATTTCTACCGTTCATTTAATTACAGTCCAAGTTTTATAAACTGACACCCACATGTATTATTTTATATGAGTGAAAAATACACATGCTCAATTCTAATCACATTATCGAAAATTCTTCCTCGTATTAACGAAGACCCTCAATCCGGATGTCTTGGAACGCTTTTTTTTTGCAGCCAAATGGATACCCCTACACCAGTGCGGCTCCAGTGCCACACCATCTACTTAAAGCCGAACATCAATTCATATAAAAAAGAAATCTTTTAATATGTGTCAGACATCCAAACCTTACTACGAAGCTCTTCCTTCGGCATTGAAGCCCTTGCATTATGACATCTCGGTGTTTGACATCACGGACGAAACGTATAATGGACTGGTCAAAATTCATCTTTTAGTTCAAGAACCTACCGATGAGCTCCACTTACACTATCGTGATCTCACGATCCTTAGCGCCTCGGCCTATTATATGGGTCAGGAGATCAGGACATCCGTGGCTCTGACAGATAAGAAGAAGGAGGTTGTGGTTTTGAAGTTCAGCCAATTGCTCGACAAAACCAATGAGCCCGTGCAAATTAGCATCTCGTTCAGCGGTGTCATCCAAACGAACATGGCTGGTTTTTACAAGTCCACATATACGGAGGACGGCGTGACAAAGTATATGCTTTCTACTCAGTTTGAAGCCACGGACGCAAGAAGGGCATTTCCTTGTCTTGACGAGCCTGCGTTGAAGGCAACTTTTTCGGTTACTATCACAACTAAGCTGGACTTGACTGTTTTGGGAAACATGCCTATTCTTGCGGAATCAGAGGTGGGTAACTCTCTTAAGCAAGTCACTTTCCAAAAGACGCCCTTGATGTCAACGTACCTCTTAGCGTGGGCGGTGGGTGAGTTTGAATACATCCAGGGTTATACAAACGATTTGTACTACGATGACAAGCCCTTACCTGTGTCTATCTACACCACTAAGGGATACACCAAAGATGCCGAGTTTGCCTTGTCAATTGCCCCTAAAATTGTGGATCTTTTCAGCAAAGTGTTTCAGGTAAAATATCCGTTGCCAAAGTTGGATCTAATTGCCGTTCACTCATTCTCTCACAACGCCATGGAGAACTGGGGTCTCATCACATACAGAAGTACCGCTCTCTTGTATTCTCCAGAAAAGTCTGCTCCATCGTACAAACAGAACGTTGCCTATGTCGTTGCGCATGAAATAGCTCATCAATGGTTTGGTAATCTTGTCACCATGCAATGGTGGGACGAGTTGTGGCTAAACGAAGGCTTTGCTACGTGGGTAGGCTACTACGCGGTCGACCACTTGTTCCCAGAGTGGGATATTTTCTCTGAGTTCATTTCCTCGTCTTTACAACAGGCTCTTAGACTCGACGGCTTGAGAAACTCCCACCCTATTAAGGTTCCTGTAGTTGACGCTTTGGACATTGATCAGCTTTTTGATGCCATTTCCTATTTGAAGGGCTCTTCTGCCATCCTTATGTTGTCTACATACTTAGGAACTGACGTCTTTTTGAATGGTGTTGCCAAGTACCTCAACACTCACATGTACGGTAACACCACTGCTGAAAATTTATGGGCTGGAATTGCAGATGTTTCTGGAAAAAACGTAGAGCAAATGATGGGCAATTGGATATCAAAGATTGGGTATCCCGTCGTCAATGTTGAACAGAAGGAAAACTGCTTGCAATTATCACAAAGCAGATTCTTGAATGGTGGAGAGGTATCACCTGAAGAAGACACAACTATCTGGTGGATTCCTTTGAATGTGAGTTTAGAATCATCTATTCAACAATTTCATTTGAATACCCTTCTGAAAAAGTCCCTTACTGTTGACGGAGTTCCTACCGGGTTATTCAAGTTGAACAAAGACAATCAGGCACCCTACCGTGTTAACTACGACCCCAAAATTTTCCACAACAACATAATCCTGAACTTTAATTCCTTGTCTACTAAAGACATAGTAGGTATCATTGCCGATACGATCTCCATAGCAATTTCAGGAGAATCTAGCACGTCAACGATAACTTTTTTGAACTTAGTGAAGTCATTGACCTTTGGCGAGGGTCTTCTCAATGAGAATTTCGCTTCTTGGAAAGAACTTGTGGCTGCGATCTCATCGTTCAGTAGCACTTTTAGCGCAAATGAACAACTTTCCAACAAGATTGCCTCATTTTGCAGAGCGGCATACTCAAAAATTGCTGTGAGCCTTTTAAATGAGAATATTCCTGAAAGCAACTTTAACAGATCCAAGTTGAAGTCTCTTATTTTAAAAGCCTCTCTGAATTACAAAATCTCTGAGTTGCAGCAATTTGCTGAACTGGCCTTTTCTCAGTGGGTCGAATCGAACGCCATTGATTCGTCATTAAGGGAATTTATCTTTAGTACTGTCGTCAGTTCAGAAAAGTTTTCGGAAAAAGACTTTGAAAAGTTGATGCAAGAGGTAAAAGCCCCTAGCACGCTTGACTCGAGGGAGATCACTTTGGCGGCTCTTGGAAACATCAGTAACCAAACTCTTGCTGCAAAATTGCTTGCCGCCATTCTTGATGGTGATATGATTCCTATCATGGACGCACATTTCCTTGCGGTAAACTTGACCAAGAACCCTAAGATTCGGGCCGACTTCTGGCAATTCTTCCAAAACAACTACAGCAATTTATACAAGCTCATGTCCACCAACATGGTAGTTCTAGACAGATTTGTCAAGGTGACATTATGCAACTATCAGACGACTGCTATGTTTAAGGAAGTGAAAGATTTTTTTGCAAGCAAGGACGTCCATGGTTTCGAGCGTGCGCTAAAACAGGTTTTGGACCAAATTCATATCAATGCCGCGTGGTACGACAGAGACCATCCTCAGGTCCTCCAATGGTTGATTGACAATGGTTTTTAATGCCCAGATGTTCTTTCGTGCTAATGCCCATTACTACGTATCGTATAAATATTTATATTAAGTGAACCTTGTGAAATATGTGTTACCTAGTGCGCAAAGTGCTTATGCGTCAACCTTGTGTTCGTGGGTAGTGGCGTATCTTCCCGAAGGATCGGCGTGACAACCCCATTCAGCCTTAGGAATCCATCTCATAACGGTAGAGGCAGCGGCTTTGGAGCCGTTGAACATCTCGTCAAACTTGCATCTGTACCAGTACGCCTCCTTCGTTTGTGGAATGTCGCTTCCCCATTCTGGTTTAGGAGAAGCAAGCATCTCTTCGGTGACAGCAGCCTCGGCGGCATCCTTCAAGCCGTCAATCCACGAGTAACCAACACCGTCGGAGAATTGCTCCTTTTGTCTCCACAAAATCTCGTCAGGCAAGTAGGGCTTGGCGGATGGGTCGTCGCTGGTGTCGAAGGCCTTTCTCAAGATGTATTTCTCGATTCTTCCCTCCTTTGGCTTGATGAGCTTGTCCTCGGGGTTGATGTTCATGCATACCTCCAAGAACTGCTTGTCCAAGAATGGCACTCTAGCCTCCAAACCCCAGGCCATGGTCGACTTGTTGGCTCTCAAACAGTCGGCGTAGTGCAAGTTCTTGACTCTTTGCACACACTCCAGGTGGAACTCGTTGGCAGATGGCGCGTTGGCGAAGTACAAGTAACCGCCGAAAATCTCGTCAGAACCTTCACCGGACAAGACCATCTTGACACCCTGTGCCTTAATCTTTCTAGACAATAAGTACATAGGGGTAGAGGCTCTGATGGTGGTGACGTCGTACGTCTCGAGATGGTAGATGACGTCGTTCAAGGCGTCCAAGCCTTCCTCCAAGGTGAATGTATGCGAGTGGTGAATAGTTCCGATGAAGTGAGCGACTTTCTCGGCGGCGATCAAGTCTGGAGCGCCGGGCAAACCGATAGCGAACGAATGCAATCTGTTGAAACCAGCGGAATGCAAGGAACCAGAGGCGTCGACACCAGACAACTCTTTGTTGGCATCAATACCTTCTTCGGAGACGGCAGCAGCGGCCTTCTGGGTTTCTCTGGCAGCAATGGCGGCAATCAAAGACGAGTCCAAGCCTCCAGATAACAAGACACCATATGGAACCTCGGCCATCAATCTTTTTCTTACGGCCAACTCCAAGGTCTCGCGCACCTGCTTGTAGTCCACGTGCTTCTCTGGGATCTTGGAGCCATCCCACCAAGTTGGAGTGAAGTATCTTGTGATCTCGTCGGTCTTAGAGTCGTAGACGTGACCTGGGGGGAATGCGAATACCTCATCACACTCGTCGATGAGACACTTCAACTCGGAGGCAAAGTATCTGGTGTTTGGGTTCTTGCTGGACTTACCCATGTACAAAGTGACCACTCCAATAGGGTCTCTGGCGGCGACGATTCTGTCCTCTTTCTTGTCGTACAAAGCAAAGGCAAACATACCGTCCAAGTGCTTTGGAGCGTCGATACCGTATTTTTCGACCAAGGGGATGATAGGCTCACAGTCTGACAACGACTTGTATCCGTAGTCGCTCAACTCCTGTCTCAACTGGATGTGGTTGTAGATCTCACCGTTGACAGCTAAAGAGTAGCGTGCATCGGGCGAAATGATTGGCTGAGCACCGGAGTCCAAGCCAACAATGGCCAATCTCTCGTGACACAAGATGGTGTTGTTGACCACCGAGTTACCAGACCAATCGGGGCCCCTGTGTCTGATTCTCTTGGAATATTGAAGGGCCTTGTCCTTGAACAGGTCCACGTCAGGCTGTCTGAAAGCAGCAAAAATACCACACATGATGAAAGATAAGTGATATGGAATAGGGAGCTGGCGAATACTTAAAGCTATGACTGATTTTTGCTCGCCAACTTTTCACCCTCGGAAATCGGTGCTGTGCAGGAAACGTTGTCCGTAAAGTGTTGAATAGTTATCGTTGGGAGTGCAGGTTGTGCCGGTTGTGCAGGTTGTGGTAGGGTGTTTTATGAGTCAGAAGAAAAGATAAGGGAGGTTTAGGGGCAGAAATGGTTACGGCTGAATTTAGGGTTTTGCGTTGTTTTGTTGTCTTCTTGTTTGTTGTTTTGTTGTTATTTTGGCTCAGAAATGTGACTTGGGTAGTTGTTGTTATAGTGTGTTTCGTGAAATTGCTGGAGATCTCCGGTGAGGTAACGGTCGTAACGGCTGCAAATCAGGGAAGTGGTCAGGACAAGATGTAATTAAGCGGGTAAACTGGGAAATTGGGGAGTTGGGATGGTGGGATGTTGGGATAGTGGGAAGTTGGTGCAAGTTAAAAAATAATTCAAAAGATATTCAGAATTAGGAACTGCTTCTTTGGTGACTTTCATGGGAATCATGCCTAAACTATAACCCACTGGACGTCAAAATTGATGTCCTGACATTTTCCTAAGCAAGCCATTGATTGGAACAGAACAGAAGCCTTTCGTATGCGACTACCGCTGTGGCATGGAATTTCCAAAGGATTCAATTGCCCTCTTGCCAACTCAAACTTAGAAAAGACTCTACGTAGTGCCACAGCTCATTCATGCAGCCTTCAGTGCCCACAAGTAACAACATAGTTTTATAACTTTTCTGCATTTTTTACATACATAACTCCTGTTTGAAGACTTGATGCCACCTCTCATCCTTTCTTTTGATGTTAGTCTCTTCTGCTCCACTCAGTATCTCCTGCAGACTGCTTTATCTACATCAGAGCCAGCTGACTACAACCAAGACTCTATTCAACACATAATCCTCCTTAAGATTGAAGAAATTGTTGATTTGGTCCTACTCAGTCTTACCTTAGTGTTCCATCTTCGCGTCCTATTATTTGAACCTTGTCCTTTCATCACAGATGAACTAACGCACCAGGTTCACAAGATCTCACGCAAACGAATTCATCCATCGAACCTGGGAAGTCCTACAGCATATATACCTTCGTCTCTCATATTGCAACATTTGCGTCTATGTTGCGCCCAAATTTCAACGTGAGCAAGGCCAGCGCCACCACGTCTACCACGAACACCACAACAATCTCAGAAGGAACATTCTCGCAAAGGAACATACGACTGGCAGGTGAACCCGAGAGTAATGGAGGCAAGAGCCTGGCTCCAGCTTTTCTACAGTCTGTGTCAGATTCCTCTCCCAAGATTGGTCCTGGATCAATAACCCCAGCCGAGGTCAGTCTTTCAACTTCAGCCACGGCGCACGTCACAGATGGCAACGAGCACGAAAAGAACGACTTGCTAGGTCTTTTTGAAAAGTACGATATTGGTGCAGTAGAAACGGACGTTGATCTGCTAGATGAGAAGATGAAACAGTTCAAGGGAAGACAGAGTCTGGTCACATCAAGTGCGTTTGCGGCCGAAGTGAAGGAGAAAGAAATTAAGGGATATGACCATGAGCACAAAGAGGGCCTGCCTCCTAGCATAGTTGAAAAGAAAGATGGAAAGATGCAGCCAAACGAGGTAATTGTCATAGATCAATCTTACAACCCGCCGAAAGAAGAGGATGTAAAATTGCAATCGGATGATCTAAACCCAAAAGAAACAATAGAATCTCCAACTGATGTTCAAGAATCAACTGCTGATATTGTTGACCAAACGACATCGGCGCCAATTCAAAGTATGGGGATGCAACCATACAACCCCGATGACACAACCCAGACCTCACCTCTGGTCGACTCAGGCGAGTCAAAAGTTACGAGTAGTAGTGACCAAGCGCCTAAGCCGACGCGGCCAAATACCAAAAGAAAAGGTTCTCTTGGCCGAACTAGTGGCTTTGTCAATCCACAGGAACAGCATCAGCAATCGCACAAACCATTCGACTTCAACATTTTTCTCTCTCAACTCAAGCACAAAAGTGCAGAGCCAATTGTAAAATATACGAAGTCGTTTTTAGCATCATTCACAAGACAGGCGCCTCAAATGAACTCTGAACAGATTGTCAAAGCCATAAATGACTTTAAATTATTTATCGATGGGAAATTCGCAGAATATGAACCTTTTGCTAGTATGGATGAAAAGGAGTTGGAAAACTCGAGAGAAGGTATAGAGAAATTAGTCATGAATTGTCTATATGAACTATGTTTCTCCCCAGCAGCCGTCAAGAAGCATGGCCAGAATGCAGCCAACTTCATGAGAGACGATGTCAGTGACGATCTCACTTTTGAATTGCAAATTGAAAAGTTCAATTGGGTTCTGGGAGTTCATCTTGACGTAGACCTTGATCAGCTTTTAGCTCAGAAAAGATCCAATTCAAAAGACAAAATTGATTACTTGGAGCATGCGCGTGAGCAGCTTAATAAGATCAATGACTATCGAGCTCCCAGAGATAAGATCATCTGTATTTTGAACTCATGCAAAGTCATATTCAGCTTACTAAAAGTCACCAACAACGAGACCAACGCTGATTCATTCATACCGCTACTCATACTTGTCATTATGAAAGCAAAGGCTCCTAATTTTATAAGTAATATTCGTTACATCTTGCGGTTTCGTGGAAGCAAATGGTTGAATCACGGTGAAACAAGTTACTACTTGTCTACCATTGAGGCAGCTGTGAACTTTATTCAAGATATAAAACAAGAAGATTTGACCATTGATGAAAGCCACTTTTATGCTCATGTGGAGGCTTGGGAGGCAGATCAAAAGCAAAAAAATGCTCATTTGGCTCAGCCCATACCCAAACACCCGACGAACTCAGAATTGCAAACAAATCAGTCAATGTCTCCGTCGAATGTCCTTTTGGCCAGTGCCGGAATGATTGGAAAGTCTTTGTCGAACTTTCTATCTCTGACTCCATCTAGTGAAACCTCGGAAGGTCCTCCGCAGATTAGCACGGGGCTAACAGAAGCTCAAATTGACGAGGCATTCTCGCAATTAAGCGAAATCTTCAGTGCGCTTGATAAAGGTATTTTAAGAGACGTAATTGTGATGAATGACGGAGATATTGAGCGTTCTCTTGAGGCTTGCCTCCAATTAGTTAACGACGAATAGAAGCTATCTTGAATTTCATTCGTCACAATATGATTAAAGTGTGCTTCGAGATTTTCGTCTTTGCTCACGGTTAGATATTATACAAATGTTCATATATTCTCGTGTATTAATTCTTAACTAATAAATTAACACAACATGAAACATAATTACGCAGGCATATAGATCTTTTTACCTTTTAATGTACGCATATTTAGCTTGATTAGCGTCATGGTCCAAAGCCAACAGACAAGTCGACGAATCATTTAATATTCTACGAATTTATATCTCCAATTCAGGAAGGACATAAACCAGCCTGGCTAGCTCAATGGCTAGAGCGTGAGACTTTTAATCTCAAGGTTGCGGGTTCGACCCCCGCGTCGGGCTTACTTTTTGATTTACATGAAGGAGTATGGTAAATTCATTCATTTTTTCTCAAATTGTTCTTTAGAAAGAATTGTTCCAAAGCCGGACCTTTTCTCCCGAATTGTCAAAAATGGTGTAGCGTTACCGCATTGAGCAGAGATAGCCACTTATCAGGCCCTGAGATCAGTAACCCGATTGGGACAAAAAACGCGAGCGACTCAAACAAGCAAAGAAGTCCCAGCCACCTATCTATTCAGAAATGGTAGAAAAGAATATAAAAGTGTTGGGAATTCTTCGTGTATTTCAACGGCCTCATCACTGGACACTTTCCTTTGTACTCTTCCACACCATCAACCAACAAACCCCTATCTAAAAATGCCTATGTTATACAAGCCAGCTGCTGAGGGTAAGGATGTTAAGCCTCCTCAGATCCCATCTCCAGGCAACAACTCCTTTTTGGGAGACATCTTCACTTCTGAAGCACCTAAGGAAGAGCAGATCTCCTGTGGTTTCTACAAGCAGGAGAAGGGTGAGCCATTGGAATACTACTACCACTACGATGAGATGAAGATCATCTTGGAAGTTGAGGGTGAGTACTTCATCTCCGACGAGACCGGATACAAGGTGTCCACCAAGCCAGGAGACGTCTTCTACTTCAAGAAGGGCACCACCATCACGTTTGAGACTACTGGTTACGGATACGCCTTCTTCTGTGGTTTGAGACCAAACGGAGAGGCCTAAGCGATGGATGTACATACTTATAGAACGATACACGCACTTCATTCTCTAATGGTAATGTAGGAGGATTTTAGCTTTCCAGAGCGTAATTGGTTGAACTGTTCAAACATCTGAAGTATTGAAGAGAGCATCAGAATTGCTGTATTTTTCAATCTATTTGAGGTGAGGTGTTTGTGTTGTAGCTTCCTATACACCCAGTCCTATACTTGTAGCAATTTACGCTACTAGACGACTTCGATGTTCAATCGCACCTCAAGTCCAAAATAAGAACAGAGACTAAGTTGTTGGTTTTTCATGTCAATTTCCATTTTCGTTTTCCTATTTTATGCACATTCCTTTTCTTTTGTTTCCACAACGTCATATTTCCATCCTCTTCTATCGAACACTTCCGCGCACCATGATCCACTTCAATATAAGTCTCTTGAATCTCCAAGTACTCTTCTTCCTTCAACAGTTTCCCCGCAAATATGCCAATTGACTACTCTAAGTGGGACAAGATCGAGTTGTCTGACGATTCTGACATAGAGGTTCACCCTAATGTCGACAAAAAGTCCTTCATCAAGTGGAAGCAGAGAGACATCCATGAGAAGAGGCAACAGCGTAACATCGAGATCAAGTCAATCTTGATCCAATTGACCATGTATGCCAAGCTCAATACACGTGTGGACTTCTTGTTGCAAAACTTGTCGGACTCGGAGCTATTGGATGACTCCAAAGTCATGTCGTCGTTGAACAGAGAGTTCGACGCTCTGGAAAAATTCGACTATCAGAAACTCATTGACGAGAAGGGCGACACCTTGAGAAAAGGTTTGAGAGATTTGCTGTTTGAACCAGAAGAAACTCAAAACTCGCCTCCGTATAATGAAATGATCGAGGACTTGTTCATCCAAGTTAAGGAGGACCATCCTGACGCGGTCAACGACGCACAAAAGTTAATTGCCTACATCAAGGAGCACCGTGCCAAAATCGACGATGTTTTGCTGAAACAGACTATCAAGCTCGACGACCTTCTTTACCAGAAGTCTCTATTGATTAGTAGTGATGACTACCATACCGGCTTCGACAGAAGTTTCTTGAATAAATCGAAAGATGAGGAAGAACCCGAGAAGCTTAAGCCCGTTCAAAAGGAGACTGTTACCACAACCGAAGTCATCAATTCGCCAAAGGCGCCTCAGTTTGAGAATCCCTCTGACCAAGACCTTTACGATCTGTTAGAAGTGAAGCCAGCCACTGCCGAGTTTGCGAAAATTAAGTACACTGACCTCGAAAAGAGTGCTGCCTTTCTTATCAAGCATCCTTCGATATGTACAGAGAATCAGAAGGATTCCCTTATCATGACTGCCTTCGATCATCAACTCGCGGGAGATGAGGCCGGTGCCAGGCAGGTCATCTATCAGTCTCTTCTACTCCAGTATATCGCTCAATTGGCAGGTCCAAAAGCTAATAATGATCAGAAGATAAGGGCTGTTAAGCTTTTCTTCTCCAAACTCAAAGACCCCAATGTTCCCGCGGGTCATGCCTTTGCTCAAGACGTAGAGAACACGGTTACGCACATTCGCAACAGATGTGAAATTCTCAAAAGTGAGAGGCAAGAGTCTGCCGAAGATGAGGGTGAAGCTTTGATTCAGTTGAAGTCCCTTGATGAGAGTACGACCTTAGAGGTGAACCAACCCCAAGAAGGAACACCTGAGTACGACATTTTCGTTCTGAAGTTGTCTAAGGAGATGCAAGATGCTGTTCTGTCGGGTTCCTTGGAGGAGGTTAACAAAGTTTTCGCTCAAATGAAGGTAGAGGATGCGGAGGCTGTTCTTGAAGTCTTTCAGGAGTGTAATGTCATAGGAATTAGCGGAATCCTCGAAAACGAGGAGGAATTTGAGAAGTTGAAGAAAGAGGCAGCTGAGGGTTCGAACGAATCGTCTAATCACCCGGAGGTTTCGGTAGCCGACACCGTTGACTAAGTAATCTAGCATGTAATGCAACATCTGAAAGTTTTTACTGTAATATGACACTGCGTCTAAGTTTAAAAATACTATCCATAATCTTGATTTTTTTTCAAATTCACTTTAGTAAATCGGGCCACGGTGGCGTCTATCAAATCACTAATTTACAGCTTCGAATTCTATGTACATCCATGTCTTACTTCCGCCCTAACTTTGCAAGCATATCCATCAATGCGCTGCTTGTCTCTGGCATTTGTTGTTGTGGTGGTGCAGAAACTTGTTGATGTCCGTACATAGAAGCCATGCCGCTAGATGGAACTACGTTATTGTTGCCCATTGGTGGGTAGCCTTGGTATCCTGGGTTTGGAGCCGAATCGCCACGGGGTGCAACAGGATTTGCATACCCCATGGGCATGGCGTTCCCGGTCGGAGCCGGTGGAACATTACCTCCTTGATTAAATGAAGGGAACTGAGCCGCTTGTGGTGGCGCGCTGAAGTTCTGAGGCGGTCTATTTCCCATAGGGTTTTGCCATCCTTGGTTTTGATAGTCAGGGTAGTTGTTTCCCATGTTGTAGGCGTTACTCTGGCCGTTATACCCGTCACCGCCATAGTTTTGATTGTTCATATTAGGTTGACCGTTGTTGCCCTGGTATCCAGTGTACTGATTATTATTATTCTGGCGACTGAAATTGCCGTTGTTGTTGTAATCACCTTGATTGTGGTTGTAGGGTTGGTTGTGGTTTTGTTTGTAGTAACCTCTCTGCTGCCAACTGTTCTGTTGCTGAGGTCCACCATCTTGGTTGCGCTGCCAATTTGGATTGTTGTAATTTTTCCTGAAACTGCCCCTGCCTTGGTAGTTGTAATTAGGTCTGAAAGAACCCTGGGGCCTCATATCATCATTTGAATAGGGACGCGGTCCATTGTTATTAAAACTCTGCTCTTTTCTTTTTTGAAACTTCTGCTGTTTGGCCTTGCCAAGAAGCTCGCATACAGTCGAAGGATCAACGCTCAAATACTCGTCGAATTTAACCCCACCGTCGGGAGACTCTTGAAACACCTGTAAGTCAATTTTGGTGCCATTTACTACACAGGCGCCGACAGAACCCAGGTATGCTGCTTCAATCATTTGCTCTGCTGACTCTGAGCTACTAACCGTCTTAGCGTTGTACGTAAGATTTGCAGAGCGAAGATAACCACGGAAAGTCTTGCCAAATCCTTCGTCGCTTCCATGAGTAACAAAAATTTGAACGTCGGCGTCCTTAAATCTCTTGAAATCGTTGTTACCGTCATCTGTCCTTTCGCGGCCTTTCATTTGACCCTGTGGGTTCTTGTGACCATAGGAGGTATTGAACCGCAAAACACGACCTTGAAAGGGAATGTCCTTCTCACCGTTCACACAATTAGTAGCCTGCTCAGCCGTTTCAAACTGGGCGAACCCATATCCTAATTTGATTGTGATTTGAATGACTTTACCGTACTGGTTAAGAACCCTAAAAAGCTCTTCCTTAAGCTGAGGGTTGTTGAAGAGATTACCAATGAAAAGTCTCAGTCCTGATGGAAACTTGTCGATTGTTTCCCAGTTTGAATACTCTGGTTCCTTGGCGAGAAACTCATCCCAAGCAGCTCGTTCTTCTGGTGTCATCGGCTGACTCAAATCAGGACGAGGCTTGTGGGAAGAATCTGTTGTAGGAGCAGGACTTGCTTGAGTACTTAATGAGGGCAATGTTACGCCTTTTTGTTGAAGCAATGTCTGTATTGCGGACATTTGTTCTTCTTGGCTAAGCTTCGAGAACGCATCCAGCTTGACCAAGTCGCTTTGGATGACAGCTTCATAAGCTTCCTTTAACTTTTCTGCAGCAGAAAGTTCAAGCGGTGACTCTTTGGTTGCGGCCATCGCGGTAGAAGGCGCAATAGTAACTTCAGGGTCGTAGTCCTCGTCCTCTTCGTCCTCTTCTTCGGCTACATTTTGTTGAACATTTTCAGGAGAAGCATGATCAGAAGTGTCTCCGGAGTTGTCTTTTTCATGTAAAGTCATATCGTCTTTGTTGTCATCATTTTCAACAAAAGCTTCGTTATCTTTAGAAATGGGGTTAGCATTAACATCAAAATCAGTTGAATTGTTTGCGGATACATTTTCAGCGGCTTCGAAATTCTCTTCAGTATGATCTAACGGAACCAGAGCAGTGATATTGGCCTTTTTGGTCTCGTCGTCAGATGGGACTTCAGGGTTATATTCTTCGTCCGAGCTATCTACATAAGAAGGAATTCGAGCATCAGCAAGGGTGGGCAGAGGCTCCGAAGTGGGCCCCTGTTTATCTTCGGTGGCTGGGACCACATTACTGGCGGTATTGTCAAATTCAGAACTACTTTGTTGCACAGTGTCCAGTGAAGCAGTAGACGCAGAAATATCACTTGGTTTAGCAGAAGCTACATCTGTCTGAGAAAAGTTTTGTTGAACTAAAGCATGCGGTTCGGAAGAAGAAGTTTTTTCTACGGTGCTGGTGTTTTCAGGCATAGTGCCGTCTGGGCTCAGCATTCTTACAGTAGCAGTACTGAAGGTTCAGATGACTTACTTGTCGACAGTTGCAATTGTGCAGTCAGGAGTACGACGAAAAGAACGGTGATGTAAAGAGAAAACAAGGTAATGAGAGATATTCGGCTATCGGATTTTGAAAGTTGAAATGAAAAAATGAATGTTGGAGTGAAAATTTCGAATGCGCTTTTTTAGTTCAAACCGGGTTCTGTTGGTAATGATGCATGGTATACAAAAGCAGGTCAAGCTTCTGTTCGCTCGCTAGCCAATTTTCGAAACGGCCTGGAAGATCCATTGTTTGTTGTGGCTTTCTTTTTTTTTTCTCCAAGAATCCACCTACAGAAAACCCTGCAACTACTTCTTAAGTGATCGAAGAATATAGAGCACGGCCACGGCTTACTCAGAATTTCACCACATACCAACAAAAGGTTTAAATAACTGATATTGTTTTTGACGACCGTCTGCTTGGACTAAGAGTTCCCGGGTCTACTCCTCCACTCTACCTTGTTCTTCAGCAAGCACAACTAGAGAGTTTAGTCAAAAAAACAAAAGGAATGGAAAGAAGGCATATAAATCATAGAAGAAACTCATTACTTATGAATCATTGTAATACGGGCCAATCTACGATCCTAGATCTACCTTTGAAGAGAGCTGTCACCACAACCAAAACACAATACATCAGTTAAACGTACCAAACGAAGAACCAGCAAACTCCAATCAAAGACGTATTAATGAATTTCTTTTTCAATTACCTTTTCTAAAACTCCTTCGACGTCTTTAAACAAATACAATACATTCGAACTCAGTCACGTGAACAACTCAACCTTCGGATCTCTCATAAATACACCGCTTCATTCTCCTGACGTCAACCTACCCAGACCAGAGCTACGCAATCTTAATCGGTCAATGTCAGAGGATTTACTGAAAAGTCTATCCTCACCATCCGAGGATGTGCCGAGCAATACGGATGTACGCGTAGATTCTGAGGTGACAGATCATAAACAGGAAAGCCCTTCAGAAGCTAACATTCCGGCAGCGCTTGTCCTTGAAAGTCTGGAAAGCGAAAGTTCTCCAGCCGAAAACAAAATTGATGGAATTGAAAATCCTGCGAGTGCAAAATTTGAGGAGTCTCAGAAGCCTGAGGAGTCTGCTAAGATTGACGAGCCCATAACTTCAATTGAGAAGGCGCCCAAATCGGATAAGGCAGGCTCCAATACGGAACCTGATACCGATGGTCAAGAACACGAGTTACCTGCTGTTCCTGCCAAAGATACTTTCACACAATCGGATGCCATAGAAGACCCTGGCGAGAGGTCTATTGATGTTGTAGACGTGCCCACCCAATATAGCGCCCGCTTAGAGAACATTCAAATCTTCCTGAAAGCTTTCAACGATATCGCCGAGACAAAGGAGGTAAAGAAAAACGACGCTTTAAAAGCGGCTACGCAAAAATCTCTTGATGCACTTGCAAATAAGAATCCACTGGCGGCCCACATTATTTTCGAAACCCTCAAGGTATTGTGTGAAATCGGCAGCCAGGATCTCAAATCGAAAGCGGTCGATGTTTTTGCGAAGTTATTCGACTACACTGTCTATGACGATGAGTTGGAACGTGCTAACATGACTGATGCCGCCATCAACGTCATCTCGTCCTGCTTTGAGGGAGAAGGCACGGACGAAAAGCTCGAGGTTCAGGTTGTCAAGGCCCTTGTCCAGTGTATTTTATGTATGCCTACTCACGGACTGTCTCTCCTAAACGCTGTGAGACAAATCTTTAACGTTACTATCATGTCGTTGTCTCAAGATAACCAAGGACTTGCTCAAGGCTCCCTAACCCAGGTGGTTGGCGCCATTTTTCAACGAGTTAGTGAGTTTGCGCAGAAAAAAAAGTCTAGTGCGGTTCCAACCTCGGCCACAGTCACTGAGATTAGTCTTAATGTCTCTTCAGACGACATCAACGAAAATCTCACTCTTGAAAAGCTACAGAACCTGGCCGGCGATTCGGCAGATATTGAACGCGTCAATGAAGCTAGTGATGCGTCTACAAAAGATGAGGACTTGGCTGTTAAAGATGCTTTCTTAATCTTCCGAGTGATCTGTAAATTGGCAAGCAAGGACTTGGATTCCGACACCGTCGACATGAAGTCACACGCGGCCCGTCAAAAGGTTTTCACGTTGCATCTTATTCACACAATTCTCAAGGACTATATAGATATCTTTTTGAGCAAGGAAGTCATTCTTTTGTTCTCTCAAAATCGGCACACTAGACTTGTGGATGCCATTCGCCCTGCGCTCTTACAGGCTTTATCTAGGAACGCCACTTCAAGTTTAGCGCCTGTGTTCGAACTCTCAATTGAAATCTTCTGGCTCCTAGTTGCTAACTTGAGGTCAGACTTCAAACAGGAAATTTCTATTTTCTTAGAAACAATATATTTCCCGATCGGAGAAATCAAAACATCTACGCCTCATCACAAGCGGTATCTTCTTGCCGTTATCGAACGTCTTTGCAACGACTCAAGATGCCTCATTGAGTTCTATTTGAACTACGACTGCGTCAGCAAAATGCCCGATATCTGCGACATGCTCATAAACTACTTAACCAAGCTTGCATTGGCTCGCGTTGATTTAACTCCTGTTCAGCAGTTGGCCTACAAAGAGAGAAGAAGACAGGGTATAGCCTTATACGACATTTCTAAAATCGGTGAGCTCAATAGTGCCAAGGTCCCTTCGAGGCCGCCGGAGCCAGATGTGTATGCCTTCTTCCCGCTTGAATATGCGCTTAAAGTAACTTCTCTCAATTGCTTCGTAGCGTTCTTAAGATCTCTTCATTCGTGGGCCCAAAAAGGTTTGAGTTCAGGGCCAAAAGCTCTGAGCAGACCCCATTCCTCCTCTACACCCTTTTCTCCCTCACTGAGCTGTGACAACTCTAGAAACACTTCTTTCGTTGGGAGTCTGACTGGAAGAGTTCAAGAGGATGACGATGGTTTCGAGCAATTTGAAAATCAGAAGCAACGTAAAAAATTGTTTAGCGAGGGTGTGCGTCGCTTTGCTCAAAAGCCTGCAAAGGCCATTAAGTTCTTCATCGAAAATGGTTTCATTCAATCGGACTCTCCAGAGGACATTACCTCTTTTATTAGAGAAAATGACGTGTTAGACAAGGCTGCTATTGGAGAGTATTTGGGTGGTGCGGAGGATGGTGTGCTTCGAAATGCATTTTTCAGTACGTTTGATTACTCGGGCCTTACTTTCGTTGATGCTTTGCGTAGCTTTTTGCAGCTGTTCCGTTTGCCAGGTGAGGGACAAAAAGTCGACCGGTATATGCAAAACTTTGCCGATCGGTACGTTGACGGTAACCCCACTGTATTTGAAGAGGCCAATGATGCCTACATATTGGCATATTCGACCACAATGCTCAATACCGACCAACACTCCAGAAGTCTCAGAAGCCGTATGACTCTTGAAGACTTCGTGAATATGAACAGTGGAGACAATTTCAATATCCCTCGTGATCTCTTGGAGCAAGTCTTTCACGAAGTTCAGTCCAATGAGATCAAGCTTCTCTCAGAACAGTCAGCAGCTGCAATTCTAAATGATGGAGCAATGGAGGCTGCGAGCGTGGGGTTCTTTAGCGGCAGAGATGTTGTGAGAGAAGCATACAACACCGCTTCTCGTGAAATGTCGTCAAAAACTGAGATGCTTGTTCGTAGTATAGGCAAGCGGACCCGCGCTGGCGATGAGGACGACAGTTATCACGTCGCTTCCAACATTGTCCAGGTAAAGGCGATCTTTAACCAGGTGTGGATGTCGATCTTGGCTGGTTTGACGGGTCCCTTCAAAGAGTATGATGACGAGGAAGTTGTACGCGCATGTTTGGAGGGCCTCAAGTTTTCCATCAAGATAGCCTGTATCTTCAACGTTGAGGATGCAAAGAAGCTGTTTGTCAACGCTCTCATTCAGTTCCAGAACCTTGCATTTATCGACGATATTAAGCAAAAGAACATTGATGCAATGTACTTGACCCTAGACTTGGCTATTAGCGAAGGAAACCTGCTACAGAACTTGTGGTATGCAGTGTTGGCGCTGATCTCGCAGCTTGAGCGGTTGCAACTCATTGCCAATGGAATCGATCAATCTTCGATCCCCGATGTATCCACGGCAAAATTAGTCACGCGACAATCGACTGAGGCTGCTTCGAGATCTTCTGGTTTTTTTGGCTTTGCCCGCGAGACAAGTGCCGCCGAGATTGCCGCCATCAAGTATCAGAATCAGCATCTTTCCGCGGACTCAGCTGCGCTCATTGGTCGCACAGAACTCAGTGTGGCGATGGACCGAGTATTCACCAACACTTCGGAGCTCTCAGGAGAAGCCATCAAGGATTTTGTCACCGCATTGAGACAGGTTGTCACAGAAGAGATCGAGAGTTCAGGTCAAGCCAAAAACCCTCGTTTGTTTTCGTTGCAAAAAGTGGTGGATATTTGTTATTATAATATGGGCAGAGTGCGATTTGAATGGATTCCGCTTTGGGCCATTTTGGGCGATATCTTCAATACTGTGGGCTGCCACCCCAACCTTACCATTGATTTTTTTGCATTGGATTCTCTCAAACAGCTTTCGCTTCGATTCTTGTCGATCGAAGAGTTGGGCCACTTCAAATTCCAGAAGGAGTTTTTGAAACCGTTCCACCACATTATAGTCAACAACACTTCAACAGAAGTGAAGGAAATGGTTATAGACTGTGTGAATAACATGGTTTTGGTGAAAGCGGACCAGATCAAATCTGGATGGAAAACTATCTTTGAGGTGCTTACAGCAGCAGCAAAGGAGCACAACGGAAGCATTGTTAAGAAGTCTTTTGATATGGCGGTGCGTATAAAGAACGACCATCTAGGAGAGGTGAGTGCTCAGGACTCCTTGAGTGATTTGGTGGCCTGCTTCACGGAGTTTGCAAAGAACGAAAAGTATCAGAAGTATGGCCTTCTGTCGGTAGAAATTCTTACGAAGTTATTAGTTCAGGTTGCAAAACTTACGGTCGAATCAGACAAGCCATTGGCCAATGGCGATGGTCAGGCACGCATAGAGATCCTCACAAAGCTGTGGTTCCCCATCTTGTTCGGATTCTATGATATCATCATGAATGGTGAGGAGTTTGAGGTGCGTCTGATCACTTTGAACCGTTTCTTTGATGTTTTGCATAAGTTTGGAGGCCATTTCGACATCGAGTTTTGGGAGCTCATTTATCGCAAACTTGTAGCACAAATCTTCGGCGTTCTTTCAGAACCATGGAGTATTTCCAGCGACAACTATGACGGCTTTTCTGATAACGACAAAATGTCCTTTTGGGTGTCCACCACTCTCGTTCAAGCTCTCAATAGCTTGGTCTCCTTGTACACACATTACTTCGATGCTTTTGAGCCATTGCTCCCAGAATTAATGGGGCTCTTATCGAACTGTATCTGCCAAGACCATGACACCGTCGCAAAGACTGGAATGACGTGTTTGGATGATTTCGTTCTCAAAAACGCGTCACGACTCTCAGAGGACCAATGGAAATTAGTGGTTGACACATTTGCGCTTCTGTTTGCAAACACAACTCCACTGGACTTGCTTGTGGACCCTTCTACCAATGGTAAACATGATTTGGCTGGAAACGACAATGGCAACACCGAGGCAATCCCTGCAAATATTATCGCTCGTAACGCGGAGGAAAGGGCCCGCGATAAGACGCTAATGGTGCTCAAATGTATCCGCCAGCTTATGTTGATTGAAACGGTTCTGGAGCTCACGAAGAAGGATGAATTCTTAGAGGATATCCCCGATGGTGAGCTCATTCGTCTCTCGCAATGTTTATTTGAAAGTCATGAGTTTGCACGCAAGTTCAACGACAACATAGAGCTCCGGAAGCGTCTTTACAGCACAGGGGTCATTGAAAAGTTGCCCACGCTCCTCAAACAGGAAACAATTGCTGCGGCGGTGTTCTTGACCATCATGTTCAAGCTCTACTGCGACGATAAGCGGGCGCTTGAATCCGAGACGAAAAAAACTATCTTGATCTCTGTAGTGCCGCTTTCGACGACGATTGTGCAGCGCTATTGTACATACAACGAGAGCACGCAGCAGGCTTACATCATGGCATGGCGGCATGTGATCAAGGAGATTTTCGAGGGCTATGTTGAAATGGACGTTGATGATTTCAGCACGTACGCACCGGGGTTGTTCCGCTATGCAATGAAGGCTAACAATCGCAGTGGACACCAGGATGTCCAGGCGGCAATTGTTGCGTTCATGGCACGCATAGGAGATGTTTTCGTATATGACAAATAGAGAAGAGACGCAGTTTCTAGAAACGAGGGGAGTTGACTTGATGTCTGCCAAAAAATTGCTGGACCTCCAACGCTGGTACTCAGATGTGAGACGATATGCTCAAAGTCTCTGATCAGAGTACCCAACCACCTTACATTACTATAAAGTAAAATTACCAGAGTACAAGCATGCCATGTAAACCTACAAGTTCATTCCCATATACCTTCCTCTGTTTTATTCGTTTCATTTATTTGAACTGACTAGTCAACCAATATATTCGCCTGCATACAACTACTTTTGAACTTGGAGAGTGTACCCACCAACCCGCACCAGGTCAAACCCGTACACCCAAAAATGGACATTCTTTTGAGGCAAGTGCTCTCACTACGTTTGAAAATTTTTCAACAATCCAATCACTTTTCATTAAATCAGTTTTCACAAACAATGTCTTTTGAGAACAAGGTATGTTGCGTCTCTGTGAGTTAGGGCCTGTGTTTGAAACTCCACATTTGCTAGTACAAAATTCCAGATTTCGTGGGTTTAGTTGTCCCCCGCCTTTGCTCCAACAGTTGTCGAAAACGTCGGTTACGAGCACTTGCTGGTGGGAAAATCCACCAATTCCCCAAAAAAGATTGTCTTTATTGTGCCAACTCGTTTTCCAGATAAATGACAACCATCTATCCGAGTTTTTAAGTTCTGGGGAACTGTGGAGAACCAGAGCTTAGGACACACAAAATAGGGATAGGTGCTAATTTTTGGAGACAAAATTTGTCACATGTCTATTTCATCCAAATACTAGGCGGTTGCTTATAAATACCTCCATTTCTTTGATGGTTGGGTTGTATTGACTGGCTTGTCGTTCTGAAAAGAGCAGTCACATCCACCATAGAAAGGATGTCCCAATCGACCGTGAACTTGACGTGTACCTATCGAATGAACCAAGTCAGTGCAATTCTCTCACTCTTGTTTCACCAACTTCCCTATTTTCCTTACATTTAAAGTTTGTCCAACAGGCCCATTCCTTTGTCGTGCTACTAACTTTCCAGAACTTGTATGCTCTTTTGGGCAATGACGTCGAGGACGAGGAGGTAGCTCCAGCTCCAATGCCAAAGGAGATCGTCAAGAAGACCACCTCTTCCAAGAAGGCCGACGTTGCTCCAGCTTCTGCTGACCCAGCCAGAGCCAAGAAGAACAAGAAGGTTGTCACTGGCAACGAGGCCGCTTTGAAGGACAAGGCCAACAACAAGTCTGTCCCTGCCCCAGCTGGTGGTGCCAAGCGTGAGAAGAAGCCATTCGACCGTCACTCCAGAACTGGAAAGACTGACTCCAAGAAGAAGGTCTCCCAAGGTTGGGGTGACGACAGAAGAGAGGCTGACGACGAGGCCGCTGGCTTGGCTGACGCCAACGCTGAGATTGCTGCCGAGATTAAGGATGAGCCTGCTGCCCCAGCTGGCAAGTCCTTGAAGGAGTATTTGGCTGAACAACAGCAGCTTGAGGGTGCCTTGGGCGTTAAGACCGCTGTAAGAAAGGCCAACGAGGGCGCCGAGGACAAGTGGACCTCTTTTGACGTCATCCAGAAGGAGACCCTGTCTTTCGTCGAGGCTACCTCTGGCAAGAAGATTAGACAAAGAGCTCCAAAGGAGAAGAAGCTCTTGGACTTCACCGCCTCTTTCGGCGAGGAGGCTCCTAAGTTCAACGGTAAGAAGTCCGGCTTCAAGGGTAAGAAGGCTGACGGTAAGAAGGCTGCTCCTAAGCCCGCCGCCATCAACGACCAAACTTTCCCTTCTTTGTAAGGACAATGGTGCTTCGATGTACCGCAACATGCGGACCACCCGCGTCTGACGACGATCAATACAATGACTTGTGCTTGAAACGTGTAGGTGTAGACTGATGTAAGTGTATCTGTAGACATTCATAAACAACGATGGAAGGGATATTACATCAAGGTTACTTAAAGGTGAAAGCAAATTCGAGGATTCGGAAACTTAAGGGCGTTTTAATGAGTGTTAAATACCTATTGATAATTAAGTTGTTAAAATTTTAATCAACGGAAATCAGAATAAGTCTTCAAGATGAGTACATAGGCACGTACAACATGAGGCACTGTCTTTCCATTGAATGCAAACTCTCCCTTGTTCGAATGCAAGCTCGAACTACAAGACTGGATAATTAATTACAGCTTTAATCAAATATAAATTCAATACAAATTCGCAATGACGATAACTAGAACTCGCTCAAAGCGACAGCGGTAGCCTGGAAGTCATCGTGAGAAATCGAAACATTAACCTTCTTGACACCAGCCTTGGCAGCGGCATCCTTGGCAGAACCTGACAAAACAACAGTAGGAGCTCCGTTGGCGTCACGAACAATCTCAATCTCCTTCAAAGCAGCACCGCCGCCCTGGGACTTGACGCCCAAAGCCTTGAAGACGGCTTCCTTGGCAGACCAGGTGCCGGTGTACAGGGCACGGGCGTATGAGGACTTGTTGGCGTAGTCGATTTCAGCTTTCGTGAAGTTACGCTCGATGAACGTTTCGTTATCCAAGTTGAGGGCTGAAAGGAGCTCGACGTCAACACCAACGCCCTTGGAGCCCTTGTTCAAGGAACTCAAGGCCTTTGAGGTAGCATCGGCAACAGAAGATACGTAACTCTTCTTGCTCTGGACGTTCTTTTCGTTGAAAAGCAAGCCGCCGACCTTAGCCTGTTCAACACGGGCCAATGGGTCCAAGTAAACGGGTTGCTCCAACTCGTCCGAGTAAGGAGCCTTGTCCTTCACCACAAACAAGGAGTTACGGGTGATGGCGTTGTGCATGTAGCGGTAGGCCTTCTTGTTTCTGGCAGACACCTTAGTGACGTACTGCTCGTACGTAGATCTGTCCAAAGAGGCAAATAAGTAGTCCGAGTGGACGGCAATAGCCTGGGCACCCTTTTGGCCGAAACCGAACGAGGTGACAGAAACAGCCTTGATACCATCAGTCTGGATGGATCTGGAGGGGTACAACACATACTCAAATTCCTCCATGACTTTGTCAATGTTGTCGGCATTACGGTTGCCTGGAACAATACCAGAGTTCAAGATCTGGATGGCACCGTTCAACATCCAAGCACCAGCGGCACCCTTAGGGTGACCAGTCAAGTACTTCTGGAAAACACCGAACACAGGGTTACCCTCAGATCTGCCCAAGTGCTTCATCATGGCGTTGATGGTGGCGGATTCGTTCTTGTCGTTGGCCTTGGTGGAAGTACCATGGAAGGAAGCTACTCCCAAGTCATCGATGGTAAGACCGTATGTAGCCAAAGCGCCTCTCAAAGGAGCGATACGTGGGTCGCTCTTGTGGAACTCATTACCCCACATGCGCTTGGCGTCGGAACATTGTCTCTTGGCCTCGCGGTGAATCTCCTCGGTTCTCTCACGCATGAAGTCACCAATAGAGAAATCGGTGCCATACTCTTCCTTGGCCAACTCGGCCTCCTCGGCCAAGTAGGCAATCTCGGAAGATTCCCAGGCTCCGATCTGCGACAAACGCTGCTTCAACTGTCTGCTTCTGTACTTGATGTTCAACAAGCTCGAAGGGAACTTCAAGTCGCCGTGGTGCTCACGGGCAGTTGTCAAGATACCCTTACCAGGAGCAGGCACGGAACGACCAATTTTGTCGGTAGCAGTGGCAGTCATGGCCAACACGGCGTAGATAGGGACACCCATCTTGAGTGCCAACTCGGCGGTCATGATCACCTGGATACCAGAACCCTGCGACTCCATGAAACCATTTCTGGTGGTGGTGGCAGGTCTCGACATCTCGGATGGCGTTCTGCCGTGGGCGAACTCGTCCAAGGCGTTAGATGTGGCGTTCATGTTGGCGAACTCGTAAGAGCCCTCCTCTTGGAAGTCATCGTAACCACCGACAATAACAATCTTGGCCTTGCCGGACATGATGGTCTCGATACCGGTGTCCACCGACTCGACAGCGGTAGCACAGGCTCCGACAGAGGTCTTAATAGGACCACTGGAAGACAACAACAACATGTTAACCCAGGCAGGCATTGTGTTGATGAAAGACTCTTGCAAGATATCGTTCTGAACAGGCTTGTCGGAGTATCTATCCTTGAACATACCTCTCAAGGCAGAGACACCACCCATACCGGAACCGGAACAGTTACCCACCTCCGAAACGTGCACGTACTTGTAGAACTCGTAAGGGTCGGTGACACCAGCAGACAACAATGCCTCGACAGTCGAGACCAAAACATACAAGGTGATGGGGTCCACCTGCGAGATAGTGTCGTCTGGGATACCGTATCTCTTGGCGTCCCAACCAGTAGGGATCTGACCAGCCACAAGACGGTCGAATCTGAGCGCCTTGGGGATCAAAAGGGTAGTGCCCTTCAATACACGAACCGTGTACTCACCAGTCTCGGGGATCTCAAAGATCTCCACCTGGTCGCCATGTTGCAACTTGTACTGCTCGGCGGTCTCCTTCGAAGCCTCGAAAGGCTCTAAGTCGTGTTGGATTACCACCTCTTGGATCAAGCTCTTCTTGTTAGGGTCGTAGCCGCCGAACAACTCGGGCTCAATGAGACGGATACCAGAGTGTTCCAAGATCTCCTCCTCGTACTTGGTCTTGATGTCCTTGTCGTCCACAGGCGATTGTGTTTTGGCATCAACCCATCCGACATAAGGCTTACCCTTCAAGTTACCGTTGTGGTATTTGATCAAGCCCATAATCCAGGCCATCTCAATACATCCCTCGATCGAGAACTCACCCTTGGATTCCATCTCCCAACGGGTTCTGGCATTACCCCAAGGTCCGACTTCAGCGAAACCAGTAACGACGATCACAGACTCCAAGTCCAACATACCTTCCATGTCAGGAGCGATTGTCTTAAGCTCATCGTAAGATTTGGTTTCTGGGAATGGGAATGTCATGTTGGCGCGGGGCTGCACAGTGGCTTTGGAAAAGTTGGCGTCCATGCCACTGCCGTGAACAACCTTCTGTTCAATGGCGTTCTCCATGGAAACGGCTCTTCTCACGTCGGCGTTCTCAACCAAGTCGGTTCTCAACTTGGAGGTGAATTCCTTCAAGTTCTCAATGAACTGAAGACCACCGTTCAAGTCAGCGAGAACAGGTTGTTCCTGACACAAGTTGATGATCTGAGGAGTCAACAAACCCAAGATGTTGAAAGCCATTTCCTTCTGCGAGAATGTGCGAACGCCAACCTTCTCAATACCCTCAGCGATGATGTTGTTAGCGCTCATCAATCCAGTACCTCTAGTCCATCCAATGACGGCTCCACACACGGTCAACTTGGTGGCCCAGTCCTCGGAGTACCATCTGTTGAACAAAGTCTCCAACGAGATCTTAGACTCTGAGTACAAACCGTCGAAACCGAAGGTTCCGTGGTTAGGAGAGAGCGGCAAGATAACCTGTGCTGGACGGGTGTCGGTGGTCTTGTTGGCCTTGACGGCACCCAACAAACGCAACAAGTTGGTCAACATGATTCTGTGAGCCAACTCAGAACGCGAGTCGATGTTGTCAATGCCGCTTCCGTTCTCTGGAATGGCAGCGAATGGGATGATGGCGTCCAAATCCCAGCCCAAGCCATCCTTCTTGTCGTAGATGTAAGAAACAAGAGCCTCGACGTCCTGTTGCGAGCCCTGGTTGAAAGGAACAACAATCAACGTAGAGCCAGTGGCACCGTAACGTGAGTACATAGACTGGTAGTACTCAGTGACCTTCTTTGAGAATCTGGACGTGGTGACAATTACCTTGGCACCTCCGCTGATCAAGCCTTGCAAGATCTCAGCACCAATGGAGCCGGCACCAGCACCGGTGACCAACACATGCTTGTCCTTGAAGGTCAAACCGTTGATGGCACCACTTTCCAAGCCATCCAAGTACATGGACGACAACTTGTGGTCGTACTCCCAGCCAAACTTGGTCTTCTTTTGCAAGTGCAAGAAGGGGATGGTTTGGGGAGGAATGATCGAAGAAACAGGTTGCAAGATCGAGGTCTTGTCAGGCAAGGAGGCAATTTCGTCATCGGAAGATGGCGTCTCCTCGTCCTCGGTTGGGGTCGAAACACCAGAGGCCTGGTTGTCCAACACGGTCTTGGTAGCCTGGTCCAAGGTAATCTCCTTGTTCTTCAGGATGTAGTTGACCAATTGGCCGTAAAGCTGGTCGAGTTCCATCTTGGTGCTCTTTGAGAGAGCAGATTGCTTGGAAATCGCAGAGTACACACGAGCCAAGTCCTCCTGGATCGTAGGCTGCTCAACCTTGGTCATAGGACCGCCTTGAGCCATCTCGTAGACGTATTGCTCAAACTTACGCACAGACTCCTTGTTTGCCTCCTCGTAGACGATCTTACCCTTGGCATCGACGGTGGTCTTGGGGCCGGTGATTCTAGACACGTCCTTGTACACTGGCTCGATGTCCATCACCTGCTTACAGTTGTCAATTAACTGTTGGCCCAATCTCTTGGCCAATTGGTAAGTTTCACCCTTGTACTCGGGGGTGTGGTCGATGTGGTATTGCATGAACTTGATGAGCGTTGGGGAAGCTCTGTTCATGATCTGGATACACTGATTAATGGTCTCACGATCCACAGAGGTCAATTTACCAAAAATGATGTCGAAGTACATCGACAAAACATCTTGACGGGCCCAGTTCCAGTAGGAGTCGTATGTTCTAGCCTTCAACTTGGAGAAAATAGGCTTGATACCCTTGGCATAGAATTCGCCGTGCTCGGCTTCCCACAAGTCCAACTCTTTTTGCAAAACGTCCAGGGCCTCTTTTTCTTTGATGTGAGCCTTGGCACCCTTGTTCAAGTCCACCTGCAAGTATCTGGCCAATGTCTCCAATTGTTGTTTGGCCAAAGCCTTGTTCTCGGCGGTCAATGCCTCCAAAGCAGCGCTGTCGACAACGGCACCTCCGGCGGCGGCACCTCCAGCTCCAGCAGATGCAGAAGAAAGTGATATGCCGGCGGAAGCAGCATATTTTTGGGCAACAGTGTCGAAGAATTCCTTGGCGTCAGCCTCAGAACCCAAACGTGCAGAGGGCTCGTTGACAAGGGCCAACAACAATACAGAGTCCTGTCTGCCTGGGCCCAAGCCAAACTTACTCTCCAAGTATTTACGGGCCACGGTGACGGAGAATCCACCAGGCATCTTGGAGGCCATCAATCTACTGACCAACGACGACGAGGTCTTACCCATCTGGCCGTTGAATGTGTCCTGGAATTGTTCGGCCAATTCCTCCAAAGGTGTGTCCTCGGGCTTGTCTGGCGTGGAGCCGAACTCCTTACCCAAATCACCCAAGATTTCATTTTGAACAGTGGACTTACCGTTGACCAAGTCCTTGATGGCCTTGCTCATAGGAACGGCCTCCAACGACTTCTTCAACTTTTGAGCAACCAAAACGTGCAACAACAACGAGGCCTTGACTGGCTCGTCGGAAACAGCGGCGACCGGGCCGGCTGGGGCGGCGGCTGCAACTGGTGCAGCGGCCACTGGTGCAGCGGCAGCAGCGGCAGCAGGAGCGGTGGTGGCATCAGGGGCCTCCTCGGCAGCAGGAGGAGCCAAGTCAGCGGGGTCAGGAGTGTAGTAGATCTCCTTGGCATCCTTAGCGTAACACAAAACTTGACGCTGCAACGATAAGGCAGCGTCGTAGGACTCGTACTTAGCCTTGATGGTTCTGGAGGCCATTCCGGCCAAAGTTGGCGAAGGACCGATTTCGACCACTCTCTCAGTGTTGTGGTCTTTTAAGAAGACGTCCTGGGTTTCGATCCATCTGACTGGCGAGGCGAATTGGTAGGCCAACAACTCTGTCAAAAGAGTGTGGGAAAGTTCTTGCTCGATCTCTGGTCTCATTGTTCCAAAGTAGCTTTCTGACTATTTTTCTGTTGATGTGAAATAAATAAGACTGGTGGAGACAATTCCCGTTGGAGGATGGCTGCAATTATATAGTCTTTTAGTGTTCTATAGGTGAAACACTGGATTCGGGCCAATTAAACACACGCGACAGTAGTTAGCAGGGACGCGATACGCTGTGGTTCTCTTTGATGTGGAATTCTATGAATCGGTTTAAGATGCCGAATCGAGGTTTCCTGGTTCAACTGAAAATCAACGGGTTCATTCTGAAACAGACGCATCGCCCTTGTTTTATTGACCAGGAGTGCACACAGCCGTTTGGTGATAGGTAATATTGGGTGCAAATCTGTTGGGGATGTTGGGCCGCGCCCACCAAAAAGAAACAGTACGAGGGAAAGAGGAATATGAAGCCGACAAATAATGATAAAGTGTGAAAAGAGTGAGTGGAGCAAATTTAGATAAAACACAAGCTTTAGTGCGTACCAAATATCTCCAGAGGTCGGTCTTTTTGTAGTGTAGGCTGTTTGGTGTAATTAATTACCTCAAATGTGAGTGGACTGTGGATAGGAAATGATGGGAAATTGGTTAGATTGGTTGGAAGTTCGTTGGAAGTTGGTAGGACATTGGTTGGAAGTTGGTAGGACATTGGTTGCAAAATGGTTGGAAAATGGTTGGCGGGGGTTGAGCTGAAGCGTGGTTGAGCCTTGGTGGACTGTATGAGTTGGAAATGCTGTGTTCTTTTGATGGGTGGCTTGACTTGGTGAAGACAGCACATGACGATTTTGGCCAGCCAGTTCTCTGAAATTGAAGATGTCAGAGGAGAGAAGCAAATGGAAAATATTTTCTCCAAAGCTCCTTTCGCAAGTATACTTTCATTGATTTGTTGTAATTCCAAAGAGCCACGTACTTTGAGTGGCATCTCGGAAAACATTAGAAGAAACCCATTCGACCGAATGTTTGGTTTGTTTCATTGTCGAAGCTATTGGTTCGTCCTTTTTGCTATAAACTGCCATGAGTATACTGATTCTGTGTAAAAGGTGTGGCTCTCTAAATCGAAATTTGCAGCCATCTAGGTACCAAACCGTCAGCATTAGGTACCTACAGTTTCTCGATAGATTAGCCTATTGTTCACCAAATCCGATCATTAAAACTAATTGGAATCCAAACTTTCCAATGGAAGCTGACGCACATGTGGCGATTGCTTGCATTGTATGACTCCATGACGAAACTCTCGATGTACTTTGGCCAAATTGACAAGCTTCTCACAGACCCTCGAGGAACTCATCGGACGATACCCTAAATTAATCTGTCAGATATTTCCTTGTTTCATTGAGCTATTCTCCTGCTAGTAAATGTAAAATTCCTTCAAATACAATTGTTTACAATACTTCTTGTATCCCAACTTTGACCGTTTTACTGTCTGGAATTCAAATTTCCACAAACCCACTTGACTCTGACCTGACCAGACACTAAACCTCAACATCATATCTGAACTCTAAAACAATTTCAAGCACAGAAATAATTAGACAAATAATACATTTTCTTACATATCAATATAAATTTACCTATATATATAAACCCACATCTCATCTCTCGAAGTCCTCTGTGATGGTCGTGTCCTACCCACAGCTCTATTTAAGAGTCCTCATCACCGAAGAAATATTTCCCTCTGTAATACACCTCTTTATTTTGTGACTTCATGTAGAGAAGTTCCAACGCGTACGCCTTCGCGCCTGCCCTGTAGGCATTCGGTTGCTTACAGTTTAAACTGGCAGGGGAGATACTACGCAGTTGGAAGACTGAAGTGATCATCTCCACCCTGTCTGACGGCTTTAGGGCCACCAAGTGAACTTACGGGACTATAAACATGATCGACATTTCTTGTAGTTATTTGAGTTTGGAACCGAGTTAGGTGCTATTGCCTGGAGGGCTACTAGTTTTGGCACGTCCTAGATGCGGAAGATTAGTGGTCAATTTTGTCAACGAAAACAAATAATGCGGGTTAAGTTTGCAATAAATCAGATGAGATGCGATTACTTCGGACCTTCTTCGGACCTTCTTCGGACCTTGTTTGGACCCTCTTCGGATTCGTATCTTCTTCCTCGTTGTCAACATTTGGTATCTATCAGATTCAGGCGATACCTAAAGAGGAGATTACCTCGAGAGAAAGACACTGTTGAATATATCATAAGGACATTTGTGGATCAAAGAACGCAGCCACCCCTCGACTTTTGCGCGTAGTGGTTTTATGGAATTAGGTTACACTACGGAAGTTCTCAACATCGAAGGCGCAAGTGGTTTAGTGGTAAAATCCAACGTTGCCATCGTTGGGCCCCCGGTTCGATTCCGGGCTTGCGCATTTTTTTCCCCAGCCAACTTTCCGAGTGTAACCATTTTTTTCTTTCAGCACCATCTCCAATTGATACACACATAAACATTCGCTCCTTATTTTTTAGAAATTGGCCGCTATCAGCCTATCTAAGGTACCACTTCTATATGATACACGCATCAATTGCAAGTATTCAGTTGGGCACCAATCTGCAGTACGCTGATAACACTGATAAGTGACTGAAGCTCCTCAGTAACCCCTACAATCAACTCTCCCAAAAGAAACACTCTCTGACCACAGTACACAATTTGAAGACAGGAACATCGCCAAATTCTTAAATTATCACGTCACTCGTCAGTTCCTATCCAAATCTAACTAATTTGGCCTAATACTTCGTCTCGAGTCTACAGCCCAACAATCAAGAGATTAGCACCTACGCCAACAAAAAGAACAAGCCCTGCAAAAAGCAAACCCATAACCCTTAAAAATCTGGGCAGCAGCTTTTTAACTGCACATTGTTTTCTGTTTTCGTTCTGTCTTCAATGTCAGAAGTCCGTCTCTCAAAAGTGTATGTGTATCTATCACAGACGCCCTCCCTGACGGCTCAATTGATCTTCTTCTTAATTTTACTAACTTTTTAGACTTACAAATGCACGTTCTGGCCACCGTCTTGGTTCTTCAGCCGCGTCTTGGACCAAGCTTAAACAAGTTACTGGAGACATCGGCGGCGATTCATGCTCTGACAAGAAGAGGGGCACTGATGACGAAGAAAAAGAGGAGGAAATTGTCGCTAAAGCAGTACCTCCACTTGTAGAACAAGGTCCTAACGGCGAACTTTGTGTATGGTATGAACGGAGCTCCATTTTCAACTTCTGGGTCTGGGGCAGCCCCGATGCAGCACGTGCTTCTCCCAAAGAACACCCAAGCTCGGAAGAAACATCCAAATATGTGAATTCGAGTGAGCCTGAAGGATGCCTTCTGTTGTTTCTGTCTATTGAGGTGCGGCGCCGATCGGTGCACGGAATGTGTTTTATGAAGAAATCGTTCGGTACTGTATTTTTGAGTGCCTGTAGCGATGGCGATGGCGCATTTATCGAGGCTAGAGATGACAAAAATGTATGCAAATACAATCTTCCAACGTGGTTCAAGCTTGGAACCTCTCCGATGAAAGTCTGCTCGGAATTCATTATTGTGTCTTCTACTAGCGGGCATCTACTTTTCCTCAAATTCGAACGAGCTACAAATCATGAATCGTCGAGTGGAGCTTTTCAAAGAGCCAATACCAATGGCACTTTACTGCAAATTTACAACCATTGTACACAGCCCATTGTGAGCCAAGAGGCGCTTACCGACGTCAGCAACGAAGATATTTTACTAAAAACTTCCACATTTGATGGCACAGCTGTTTTTGATGTCGTCGGCAGCTGGTTGGTGTATTCTCCAACTCGATTCGAGATTGAATACTTCAAAAAGTTGCAAGTCTCGACGGATAATTCCGCTAATGGTCGCCTGGACAAAAAGGACGTCATGAAATCCATGTACACGCCAGTAAAGCTTCCGCTAGGAAATCCATTGCTTTTAAGCCTGATGTCTAGTCTTTCCAATAGTGCTATTGACAAGCTCTTCAAGTTGACGCAATACGGAACAAAAAAATTCCGCGGCTACATGTCATCCTCGAACAAGATCATCGACAAGGATGTTTCGCTCCACTCTATCAGTAATTCCATTGGCAAAACCTTATATTCAACGGCGCTGAAATTGAAAAAACAAGCAATTTCAACCGGTTCCAATGAATACATTAAGGTTGTAGATTTGGTCAATGGTCAGATAATGGCAACTTTCAAGCCCCCCAAAGGAATATCTCATCTTTCTTTAAGCCCCTATGATCTTCATTTAATTCAAGCCTCTTATCGTGGCGATAGCTTTTACATGTGGGATCTCTACAAAGCACCCAAGGAAGTCAGCTTGATAGAGAAATTTACAAGAGGTAAAACGAGTGCCAAGACCAAGGAGATATTCTGGTTTGTTAATGATAAAAATACAGACGTTCTTCCTGGAACAAATTCTGGTTTTGGATGCGTTACCAAAGCGTCGGGGTCTGTACATTGGTACAACATTAATTATTTATTTTGCGGCAACGAAACCAGCAACTACCCAAACATTATAAATAACAGTATTGCCCAAGTCTCTCCTTCCAGTGGCCAATTTCTAGATTCGTGGGTCCTTCCTTCAAACAAGGCCGAAAAGTTTTTCAAATTGCCTAGAATCTCCAATTTAACACACTCAGCATCGCATAAAGAAACTGTATTAAGCACCAAGAATCCCTCGAGATCAATATGTCAACTTTCGTTCTTGGATAGTGATGGTTGCATTCGCCTTCTTTCGCCTTTAAATGGAAAACACACGTTTAAGTATGTACTCCCCAAGGAAGCGTACAAAAGTGAGGTCTTAAATACTCCAAATAGCTCATTCTCACCGCTCATAGCGCCAATTCCTCATTATCACCAAACTGATTGTGTCGAAAAGAAGCGCAAATTCGATATACCTCTCTCTCAAACGGAGATCGAGACGGCGGCACCGTACTTAAGCTTCATAAATAACAAAAAAGTTGAAATCTGTCACTACAATTTCGAGAGCGATACCGATGGTGATAGATTCTTCAGCATGTTTGATACTTTTGGTATGGATGTCCCGGTGGTGGAGCAGCGAGTGGTAAAGGATAGCGGAACGGCCACACCCATGAATGCATCGGGCGAAATAGCTCTTGATGGCGGACTTGAACTTCATATCGCTGACGAGTACGAAGCTAATGACTAAAAATCACGATAGTGTGTTTTGAGCGCCAAGGAGCAAGACAAAACATCTAAAATCGAAACTTCGTCAGATAAAATACCTCTAGTTTTGTACTTCAATTGCTCAATGTTTATTACTATGTTGATTGAGTAGGCGTGGGTTTTTAGTTCTTCAGTTGCACCTTATTCCGAGCCTAAGTCAAGAACACAAATTCGATATACAGTGTCGTATCTCATCTCCGAGAAAATGTCCAAGAGACGACCACCAGAAAAACCAATATTTACTTCGCCACGCGTTTAATCCTCCCTGTCTATGTGTCAACGGAGAACGACAAGAGATTAGAAAAAGATATGAGCAAGCTCGAGAACAGCACCACCACACACCAAAAAGACCAACAATGCAATCCATCCCTTGGAGATTGGGAATGAGACGGCACTTGTCTTGGCTCTAGGCTTTCCTTGCTTCTTTGTGTTTTGTTTGGCAAACTTAGCATTTGCAGCCCTTTGCTTTGGAGTTTGGAGAGCCTGGTGTGTTAGAAATAATTCATAATTATCAATTTGAAAGAAGTGCGTTTTGTGTTTTGGCCAACGCGGTCACAAATTTCTCATACCATTTGTGTAGTGTACTTATGTTAATGTAGGTTTTCGAACACGTACTTGTACTGTGTGAGGTAGTGTCCTATGCACTATGTACTGAAAAAGAGGAACGTGCAATTATCTATGATTACAGGTGAGAACTTGACTGGAAAAAAAATCGAAGAAATTATAAAAATTTATTTTAACAAAAAACAAGAAAAGCTTTGTTCTTAAACTTTAAAAAAAAACTAGCGCAGCCCGGTTTCGATCCGGGGACATCAGGGTTATGAGCCCTGCGCGCTTCCACTGCGCCACTGCGCTGCTAGTTACCGGTAAATGCAGTTGATCTGATATGTCCAACAAGATCAAAGGTTCTTTAAAATTAAAGTTTTTACTCAAATTGAATTCGTTAGCTTACGTAACATATCAAACGAAATTTTTCCGAAATTTTTTTTAAAGTCGGGACATCGCCGCTTCTTTACCCCAGACTTCGGGTTGTCGAACCTATCTACACATGTCTTACAACAATAGTGTACTCCATAGCAGATCTTTTCTTTTACCCACAAAATATATCAAAAGCATTTATCCGTTACACAATTGCCCCTCTGTATCTGCACAGACAATCTCAAATGCCCGCCACGGTTTCGTACATCTCCATAGGATCTGAGATAGCGATTCCAATAAGGGTCTTCGTCAATAGATGTAAGATCCTACTGCAGAACTCCGTTGCAGTTAACGAAAAGTCAATCATCAAACTTTCGTCTATAAACCTGATACGTCTCAGCAACTACGATCTCAATAATCTTATCGATGACATTGGAGAAGAACTACGAGAGTTGCTATTGACGGCTAAACTTGTGAACTTGTTCCCTAAGCGAGTAGTTTCGAAGACCACAAAAATATCCAAAACCATAAATAGGAACTGGAAGTGCAAGGTTAATGCGTCTCTTGGACATATTGTAAGTTTACGGTACAATTTGGGATGTCTCACCCTGAAGGAGGATGTGCAATTTCTCACGGATCGAAACGTCCAGATTAATCCGTTGAGCTCAGCAAAGTCGGCTTTGCTAAAGAAGGAATTGAAGTTTTCCTTTGGTTCATTTGCGGATGATGTTGAGGAAGAAAGATTTAACTTAGATAAAAAAAAAGGTGTTGGATATTCGCTTAGGCGCCGAAAGCTTCTAAACAACCATATCACCGATACATTGGACATATTCGTATCTCACCGGCCGAAGATCTGATGGTCAAATTTGCTTCGCATCAATGATAGTTTCTTTAAAAAGCACCATCAACTCTATCACGACAGGTGGTTGATGCACATACTAGTCTTCCAAACAATTGAACCTCATTCGGAAACAGATTTAAATGTCATTTATGTAGAAACAATAATATTATTTTTCTTTAATCTCTTTTCACTTTGAATATTGCATTAAGCTGTATATACAATGACAAGCCAGGTGCTCTTCATCAGACAACGTCACTGATGACACGAGACGCCTCGCGATAAGTTTTCAATAGGTTTACACACTTTTCTCTCTCCAATTGTATAGTCTCATCCTCCTGAAGTAACTCCTCGAAGTATTGTTCGTTATACAACTTCACCACCAATCTGTTTTGGATATGGGACTTGATATAGTTCACCAACATGCACATGATCGACTTGGGCACCTGGTCCTGGATAATTTCACGAACGATACCAAAATACGAAACAATAAGGCGTCTGATTAATTCGCACTCCAATTGCTCGCGTTCACTAAGCTCGGTAATGCTCAAATCCTCACTTTCCACACGCTGCAACTGAGAGCCTTCATCGAGTTGAGGCATATAACCGTTCGGTTGTTCGCTTAAAGACATTGATTTCAATTCACTGACGTTGCGGCTGTGCGTAAAATTTTCGTTAAATTGTAAGGGCTGTTCATGAGCTTGGGGAAATTTGAACGGAGTAGGATTCAATTGCGCTTGTGTTTGTAAGTGCTGCTGATGCATAATAGGATCCTTGCCGAAGAAATAGTTGAAGTACAGTTCTTGGTGGAGGTGGTGGTGTGGGCCATTTGAGTCAGACTTAACCGATACAATTGTTCTGTTAGAGTCTGATCTCTTGCGTCTGGTGGTGGGTTTGACGTCCTCATCAATTTGGCTGACATCGAGATCCTCTCCATTTTCCTCGTCTTCTTCACAGAGCTGGTCGTCTGGAGCGTAATGTTTCTTACCCAAAAGCTTTTGAGTGGCTAATTTGAGCTTTGCATTCAGCTCATGGTCCCGCAGTTTGCGACGCTCTTCTACGACCAGCGCCATAGCCTCTGCAGCGCCAAGGAAGTTTGGATGGTTGGTGTTGATGTATGCTTGTTGGATCTCAATCATCAGCTCAACGTACTTGATGGTTGGACCAAGCCTTTCCCTGAGTAAGTCAGACACAACTTCCATCAACTTGGCTTGGAGTTTAGGGTATCGATTCATCTCAACGGAGGCACCGGCGTTACAGATGCTGTGAACAATCTTCATCAACTCTTCATAAACTAATTCCACACATCTGCGTGATGGCTCCTCCAACAACTTAATTTGAGGCTTCACCAATAAATCAAATGCCAATTCAGGTACAAAAAGAGAAGGACGTGGGCCCAGAGAGTTCCGAATTGCGGTACGAATATCCTTGACGGCTAAATTTTGGGTAGGATTAAGCAGCGCCAACAGGGAGCCAAACACTTCGTTGAAAATATAGTAGATTCTAGCTCCTCCACACAACTCTTTGATGGATTTATCGTCAAGCAGTGTCCCGTCTACAGAACTGACAAAGCTATTTGCGAACTTGGTCATTAGGTTCAAAAGAAGGGCGGCGCGACCCTCCTTGGTATCGGCCATCGTAGCAACGTCTCCATATGAAGCCAATTCTTGTTCTGTTTGACCCATCAAAGTGTTCAACTTGGCCTTTATATCTGGTAAGCGCTCCCTGATATGATTCATCAAGATTTTGTTCAATGTCACAGTGAGGTAGCGCGTTCCGCATTTGCTGGCAATGGAACGATAAGCCGGGTGATTGGCGAAGAAAGACTGCTCTGCCATCAAAGAATCTTCCAATGGCTTTCTGTCCTGAATATCTTGTTGTGATCTGTTGACGACTCCAACAAAACCTAGCTTCAAGGGGTAAACATTTCCCTTCAAAATGTCCACAGCATTTGTGCCTTGGTCCATCAAGTCAATCTTCGACAATATTCCTACAGTCCTCTTACCTGTTGGATCTACTTGGCGGGCCAATTTTAGGGATTCGGAATTGACTAAGTCAACGTTGGCGGGCAGAACAGCCAAGATGATGGAGTTGGGTTTCAGAATATACTCCAAAATTAAGTTACGAGTTTGTTTCTCGATGTCTGTTGGTTGATCTCCGATAGGAATCTTCGTGAGACCAGGCAAGTCGACCAAAGTCAAGTTCAAAACACGATCCGAAAAGATCTTCAAGTTGATGGGAAGACGCGAAATGCCCTTGTTCAGGCCTGCAATGCGAGCGGTCTCGGTTTCGATCTCTCTACGAATCAGATCAAAGCTATAGAAACGCTTTCCAGGGATGTGTAAGAACTCACCCCATTCCGTGGGCTCCTCGGCCAATGTGCTCGAGCTGGAACTGTTGCCACTTGCAACACGTCTACGAAGATGGTCCTCTAAGTTTATTTCGTCAGAAGACAGGTTGTAGTCCATGGGGCTACGAGCATCACGCAAATCAGACTCGTTGTAATTCCGGACAAGCGGATCGTCCTTGGAAATATTGATGAGTTGCAACACCAATGGTCTACGAGTAACAATTCCCGTTCCCCGAGGGAGAAAGTCCTTGCCTACGATGTTCTCCAAAACAGACGACTTTCCACATGATTGGGAACCCACGACGGCCAACACAGGCAAGTCGATGTCCGCCAATTGCGTGGTGGTCACTATGTCCTGGAGCTTGTTGACCACCGGTATGAGGTCCTGCAACGTCATGGATGTGGGCAATCTGAGGCTAGGAGAACGTTTTGTTTGGGTATAGACCAGGCCGAGATCTAGAGGGTAACGCGCCAAAACGTGCGACTTCAAAGCCTAGAAATAAACGAAACTTTACCTTTATACGGTAAAAATCAAGTGGGAAAGTTTTCACAATGTGAAGTTGGGCGGGAAGGCTGGCGTTGAAGGGTTCACAACAAAAGTTTATAGTAGGGAGTTCATAAGAGCGACCGCAAATACAAAGACAGACGACCTGCACACAATACCGGATGGCGAAAATTGGGGCGCCCATGGACGTGCTTTATATGCGGTGGCGTCCGGGAAAAAAACGGAGATAGACAAGGGGAGACGAATTAAAGATGCTAGAAATATGGGGTGAATATTCTTGGGCCACTCCGGTCACATATGGGGCGTCTTCCGAATGGAAAGTGGGAAACCTGGGGATAAATCACGTGATTGGATAATTTTCAATTTGGGGGGATACTCACACTTACCATCAGGTTGCTGAAGAGAAGAAGCGGCGAATGGAGGTTTCGGAAAAAGGAAAGTTGGGTAATAAAGCAAGCGAAAAAAAGTACAAGACAAAGAGTCAATTGGACAACGAGTATCGATGAAGAGGAATATTTTTCGGGCATGTTGTGTTTTTGGCCATGTATACTGAGTGGCTGCAAATCAAACCTTGATTGCCAAATACTCAAGGGCAGGGGTATTTAAAGAAGAAACAAAAGAATCGAGAAGGAGAATTATTTGACAAATGAATTAAGCTGTCATAGAACGGAAGACATTTTTGTTTGAGACTCGAGAACGTTAATCTGCAAGTAAGTTGATGCATAATTCTGATGCATTTTGAAGTTGAGAGGGCGCCATTGAATGAATCAACGAACAGTGAAGAAGAGGATTTCAAGAGAGAGCAGCCTTCAAAAAGGGCAAAGCAAATCGATTTTGTGAGAGAAAGATGCGATCGAAGTCATGTTGAGATCTAATTAGATAAGTCTGAGTCTGATCTTTGTTTTTCTGCCAAGGGGAAGAGAGATATTGACAGAACACCATTAAATAATGAAAATTCTTTTAATGGTGAATATTCATTTGAATCTTTTACGATTTGAAATTGAGAAACACGAATGATGCGTATTTTTCAGAAACGCTGCCCGCCAGTATACCCATCCCCATAAGAGAACCCCATGAGCAACGCACACGAACCAAACAACAATTTCAATCATCAGTCGTCAGCGCCCTAATTTCGTATGTTTTCGCCTCAAGAACACATCAATGAACCCATTTTCTCAATAGATGTCCCTTAGTTAGAGGTCCGGACCTGCACACTGCACGCGTTGAGGTGTTCTAAACCTCGACTATGTGTCAAGAATTGTGCACTTAGAACCTCTAAACTTCATAATTATGCGTTGGTCTAGGTTACTAGCCCTGGTGGCTCTTGTGGCTACCGCGGTGGCAGAGTCTTTCACAATCGACAATAGTTTATGGGACAACGTTCGGTACTACAGAAGCATCGATGTCTCCAAGTCTTATGTGAGAGAAGTGGCCTTGGTGGAAATCGTCAACAAGGCCGAAACCCCTCAGGATCTTTACATATTCCCTGCCAATGATGGTTACGATGCAATTGACACCGTTTCATACTTCATGGCCTACGACGAAGAGAGAAATAAGGATTTGCTTCCCATAAAACTTACGGAAGGTGTATATGCTATCAAAATGCCTGCTCCAATTGCCCCAGGCTCGACTTTCTCGTTTAAGGTGGTCTATGTCTACACAAATATGTTGGAGGCGGTTCCAAAAAAAATTGGGCTTGCCGAAACGCAACAACTCGTCCTCAAGTTCAACAAGTTCTGCTACTCTCCTTACACAACCCACGAGTATTCGCTTACCTTCTCTGGCATCGCTAAGGGCCTGGAATATGACTTGCAGTTGGACCACTATGACTCTCCAAACATTGCCGATTTGCCTGAGATAAACGGCCGTGTCGACGAAGAGACCAAGGTGTTGACTTACGGACCTATTCAAACCACCCTTGCGCCATACACCGTCAAGCCTTTGGGTCTCTGGTACGAGCACAACCAGCCATTGGCCCGTGTCTCGAACTTGGAGAGAAACTTCTGGCTTCCTGCTCTGGACATTGGCGTTGTACTGACTGAAGACTACTACGAGCTCACAAACTACGGAGCTGACCTCAACCTGGGCTTCTCCCGTGCAGAGTGGATCAAGGGCCGTTATGAGTTCGCCAAGGAACATTTCTCTCTTGTTCGCTTACTCTTTCCTAAGAACGACGAGACGCCTTTCGAAAACTTTTACTTCACGGACAAGGTCGGTGTTGTGTCAACATTCATGGACACCGAGTCCAACTTGATTTTCATGCCAAGATTCCCACTCTTTGGTGGCTGGAAGTATAACTTCACCATGGGCTGGAATAACGCCATTGAGCCATTCGTGAGAAAGGTCCAAAATGAGACTGATGTTTATATCGCTAGATTCCCTGTGTTGAACAAACTCGATGACATTACTTACGACAACGTTTACATCAACGTTTACTTGCCTGAAAACGCCGAGTTCCTCAACGCCACTTCTCATTTGGAGGAGAAGAGCCAAACCTTGGGATCTGAGTTGAGCTACCTCGATGTCTCCGATGGTCACGTCAAGGTCACGCTCCACTACACGAATCTCTTTGACGATCAAGCAAACGCTTACGTCTTTGTCAAATACAGATACAGTGCACAAAGCTACTGGTCGAAGGTTTATAAGATCGCCGGCTTTATATTCGTTGGCTTGATGAGTTTCTACGCATTGGGTCAAGTGGATCTTTCCATTAGAAAATAATCTAGTCTAAGTAAAATATATCATAGAACGCCAATTAACAGTAGGCTAAGGCATGTATACTCTTTCCGAGAGCAAAGCGTAAAGAGGCGTAAAATGAAGTGACAATTGCACTAGCTTCCTTTACTGACGGCATCTCATCGTATGGTACGCAACAAGTCAAGGTCCTCATTGCGGTTTGAATTTATGCTTAGTTTGCAAATTCTTAGGCCAAACTGCAGAAGAGAGATCGATTAAATAGGGACTTGAGTGTTCTGAAAAATTAAAGAAAACATATTTCGGCACTGTTTTCCAATCTCACTGGAAATATGCCAATATTCACATCATTTGATTCAACTTAGTCGATTTGGCCGGCAGAACGAAGAGTTTCGTCATTAGCCTGGAACACATGTGCTACTAAATAGCGGGACTGAAAGTTTAGACCACTGAGCTCTTTTGCAGCCTTCTGCGCATGTATTTTATCATAGTACACTATGTAACACGAGCCTTGTGGAACAGAGCCATCGGAAATACGTAGCTGGTGGATCTTGCCATATTTGGAGCAAAGCTCATAAAGCAGTGCTGTTGAGGCATCATATGGAAGATTCTTTACCAAGACTATTGGCGAGTCGGACATTCTTTGGTCCAGATAGTAGTACGCATCGAAAATCTGGGGTAGAGCGCACTAGTTGATTTAGAGAACAGAATATGAAAAAAGCAGGAGGATTTAAGGATGAGGCTAAACCATGTTATCATAATCGAAAATTTTCAGTTTTATTTTGGTAGCGGCTTTGAATCACTCATGATTTATCCATAGACTCTTATCCTTAGGAAATTTCTGTTACAGGAGAATTTTACGAATCTATTCTAATAAATCTTGCATGGGGTAAACCAATTGTTATTATTATGCTGTAACAGTGAGTTAACGTGTATGACCACAAGGGATCTTAAGCGTGTGGTTTCTAATTGTTCATCTTGCACGAGCCCCCTATGTAAGCAGAAAAGATTAAACGCCCTTCTTACATCTTAAATGCGGTTAGATCAACAAGAGTTTTGCGACCTCTATAATGCATCATCGCGTAGCCAAAAACGAGTATGATGCACACAATCATAAAGTAGCCATAGCCTGGAGAAATGCGAGTTTCTTCAGCAATTCCAGTTGCTGAATCAGGAGACAGAAGTACTTTCACATGGGATTTGACAATTGTCAAGTCGTTGATCGGTCTGTCTTCCAATGTTTCTATAATGTTCATCATCTCAAGTGTCTCGAAGCCCAGAACAACCTGGCCAAATACGACATGCTTGCCGTCAAGATGAGGAAAAGATTTCGCTGTCGTAATGAAAAATTGGCAGCCGTTAGTGTCTGGTCCAGAGTTGGCCATGGACAAGCGTCCTACCTTATTGTGCTTTAGTGCGAAGTTCTCATCGGGAAAGACACTAAATTCAATAGGTTTGTACCCAGCTTGTCTTCTCATCAAGTTTCCTCCTTGTACCACAAAATCCTTTACAACTCTGTGGAAGATCGAGCTTTGATATCCGTTAGTTGTGCTCATGGCCTTTTCGACGAACTTGGCGACCGTGGAAGGCACCTTCTCACCAAAGAGAGCAAGTTGCAAAGTACCAAGCGTTTCAACTTTCCCCTTGGAGTCAATCATGCTGCCAATATCAAAGTATACAAGATGAGTGGCCCTTGGATCGTCCTTGAGGTGTTTTAGTTGTTCTGCCGAAAGCTCAGGGGCCACTGCTGCAGCAAGACCGAATATCGGGATGAGTGCCCATGTGAGAAGCGTAAATAGTAACATTATGACAAGAAAGCAGCAATGTCGCTATTTATGAGGTAGTATCTTGAGGGGAGAATTGACGGGTATGGAAGGGACTATCAGGCATAGGCAATTACTGGATGCCGGACCACCGTTTTACATTGCATGTTCACTTTGACGAAGTAATATTGTCAGAACAAAATATGGAAACCGAGAAAAAAAATAACGTAGAGTATCAAGGAAATCGGATGGAATTGTCTTGACTGAATCCTTGTTTCAGTGAAGCTTTAGTTCAGCAATCCTGGCCGCCAACTTATGGACTGGTGACTTTAGAGTGCGGCTGATGGACTAAATACGAGGAGCATCTGTAGAAACGTTCAAGACTTCAAGGCGTTTGCTGCAACGTTTCACGACAAATGTTGGGTGGGATGAAATAAAAAGAAAGTGGCAGCTTTTTGGTAGACAGTAGTGGATGCTATGGATTTATCTGAAAATGGGGTAGTTGTATCGTAAAAGCTGACATTAGATAAGCTCGATTGGAACTACTTCTTCATGAGCGATGTCGAAGGAATCAGAAAACAAAAGAGAGGATTTGGTGAATTCGCTTTTCTCAAATCTTGTTGGAAAATAGAGAATAGTTGATGATGATTCTGCAGCGTACATGGCTCTTGAACCGGTGTGGGCGATAAGGACGCGTACAAGGATTTATTGAAGGAGCACCTTTGAAGAATAACCGGAAATGATAAAAGAAAATCAACACAATGCTAATGGCCTAGCTTTCTATTAATTTGGTATCACGTTCAAGCATAACTCTGGAAAAATATGACGGTACTTCCACCTGAATATATCACACCGTTTTCGAACACAGCTTCAGACGAAAAACAAAAACAGAAAGAAAAAAGAATAGTGTAATGCTCGGTTCGAATCAATTTTTAAGAGAAATTCCAATAATTGTCGTTTAACCGACCGTTTTCTTCAGTATGTTCACGTGATCACATACTCAACTACCCAGAGTATCCATACTCTCATAGTGGCGACTCACTGAAAGGAACCTCCACCAATTCCAACAAATTCACAATGAACGGGATTTCCGTCGACATAAACCACTTAAAGAAAGGCGAGGTTTCGTTAGGAACTTCGATCATGGCAGTCAAATACAAGGACGGTGTGATTTTGGGTGCTGATTCTCGAACAACTACAGGAACGTACATTGCCAACAGAGTCACAGACAAGTTGACCCAGATCCATGACACCATATACTGTTGCCGTTCTGGTTCCGCTGCAGATACTCAAGCGGTAGCAGACATGGTCAAATACTACTTGCAAATGCATGCTTCCCAATTGCCTCCAGGAGAGACTCCCACCACCAAAGTGGCTGCTTCAGTGTTTCAAGAGATCTGCTACACCAACAAGGACAACTTGACTGCAGGAATTATCTGTGCTGGCTACGACAAAAAGAATAAGGGAAGCGTGTATTCCATTCCAATCGGAGGTTCGATCCACCAACAAGAATACGCTATTGCCGGCTCGGGATCAACGTTTATATACGGATGGTGTGACAAGAACTATAAGCCAGAGATGGAGAAGGATGAGTGCATAACGTTTATTAAGACGGCTCTCTCAGAGGCCATCAAGTGGGACGGGCTGTCCGGTGGTGTCATTAGAATGGTGCTTTTGACTGAAGCTGGCGTCGAGAGATTGATCTTTTATCCTGATGAGTACCAAACTTAATGAACTAGAAAGCATGTAACATAGAAATTGAAACATAAAGAAGAATCTCTTGTAGATCCCTTATCGTGGACTTCAGACTTCACCTTTAATACAGGGAGGCATTCGAGCTAGAAGTTATAAATCTTCAAGTTTTGATTCAAAACGTGCGTTCGCCAGTAAATCGCCGCTCGCCATTAATCTCTATACATTTGTTACACCCCTTCGGCGCTGCCCCTCTGTTGCACATTCGCCAATAATACAAAACGTACATGGGCATGTATCGATCAACAAAGTGAACGACTTGTTCCCTGGTCATTCCCGTTCCTTTTTGAGCAATCAAATCTGCCTCCTGCTGTAGCCTCCACTTGTAAACATTTTCTTCGACATCAGTGCTGAGGTAAACGAACCTATCGAAGAGGTCCCAAACAGCTTCGTATCCCTTAAGGTCCGCATTGATTTGAAGAAGATGGTCCATTTTTGTTCTTTGAACGACACTTTCTACGCCACAACTAAAATACGTAGGGGCAAACAGCACCTCTTCAATGGACCTGAACCCGTTCATCCAGCCTTCAAGTATAACTACATCTACCGGGCTCTCAATCATTTTCCACTCTGGAGATCTGTCACCTAATCCATCAAATGCACTTTTGTCATAAACCGGAACTGCTGTTGGCACGTCACCGTCTCTTAGCTTTTTGATTGTCTGTATCATTAAATCCAAATCATGGGTTCCAGGTAAGCCCCGGCCCACCAAAAGAGAGTTACCCAATTGCCGAGCTCTATTCAGTATATCTAATTGAGATTGGTGCGTGTGATAGAAATCGTCAAGCAGAATCCCTACGCAATTGAGCTCAGGTTTACTTTGACGAAGATACTCCATAATCTCAGCCGTAAGAAACGACTTGCCAGAGCCTTGAGGACCCGAGATACCAAGCACTAGTGCATGAGATTTATCCCAGGAAGCAAGCAGCTCTTCCAAGAATTTGATTGCGACATCAATGGCTGTTGTAGTAGGTTTAACAAGCTCCATTGTATCTATTTTGTGGGGTCAATGCTGGCACCCCGATAAGATGATAACAAGGATCCATCTGCATATTTATGATGTTAGTATCAATTTTTAAATTGAAGGAAAACATAAGGATTCAAAATATTTACTAAATTTATTTGGACTACCAACTCTCTCAACTTCATCGAAGTAGGATATGTACATTATCTGTTTTGGGTTGAAATATTGATCCTTTCTATTAAATCGGCAACGTTCGCGCGACTACACAGTTAATTGTCCATCTGTCAGATTTCTGTTTTCTCTCAGATTGCCTTGGCATCCTTCAACTTGGAGATTAATTCGTCAACGCTGTCAACCTTGATACCAGCCGCACGAGCAGGTGGCTCCTCGACCTTGAGTGTCTCCAAGCGTCTCACGAGTTCAACTCCTAAATCGCTGGCTTTCAATTTCTCCAATGGTTTCTTCTTGGCCTTCATGATGTTGGGTAAAGTGGCATATCTTGGCTCGTTCAAACGCAAGTCTGCGGTGATAATCATGGGCAACTCGGCGCTCAAAGTGTCGGACCCGCCATCCACCTCTCTTGTGACAGTCACCTTGGTGCCATTGACTTCGACTTTCGAGGCATTTGTAGCCTGGGGCCAATTCAACAAACCAGCAAGAATCTGACCGGTTTGGTTCGAGTCATCGTCAACGGCTTGCTTACCCAAAATGACTAAATTAGACTGTTCCTTCTCAATAACCTTCTGTAATAATTTTGCGACTGCCAAAGGTTCAACCTCTTCGTTCCCTACATCAACCAAGGTTGTGCTGTCGACACCCTTTGCGAGAGCAGTACGCAATATGTCCTGAGCCTTGGTAGGGCCGATAGATACAGCATGGATCTTTTCCACCAAGTCCTTATTGGCCTCCCTGAGTTTCAAGGACTCCTCCAAAGCTATGTCGCAAAATGGGTTCATACTGAACTTCACACCCGTGGTCTCGACACCAGTACCGGACTTGTTGATACGAGGCTTGGTGGCATAGTCTATCACTCGTTTAAGAGGAACGAGAACTCTCAATTTATTCGACATTCTTTCTGACGAAGTACTCCGGAGTAGATTCGAGGATTGAAAAATTCAGTCCCGGAATCGGAAGTATGTACACAGGAAGAGGTTCGGGACATGTAATATGTGTGGCAGAACAGTCCCTACAAATATTACCAGTTGATAGTTTCGATAAAATGAATCCTCATAAAATGTGAAGTTTTATGGATTTGTAAACATCTTTTTTTGTGTCGAAGCGATTCTTCTAAGGCTTGAACGAGTCCCACGGGGATGCAAAAGACCATTATATCCGATTAAATGCAAGATCATTTGAAAATATTAGATCTGTCATGTATAAGGATATTTCTTTCTGTTTTCCTATGACTTTCTTACGACTTATGCCCATGGGACCAACCGAAACCAACATGCGAAAGATATTACTGAAGAGATGGGATCATCAGGCAAAAAAAAGAAGAAAACAGAATAATCGAGTCGTTGCGGATTTGAAATAAGCCTAAGTGGAATTTTATAGCCTTTAAAGAGCGTAAATGTTCCCCTAAATAGAATGCACAACTGCATTACTTACACATCTTTCTGTACGTCTAGACAACTTCTTTATTTCGAAACGATTGAAAATAACCCCAAAACCAAAAAGTTTCCAAAAACTTATTTAATATAGATTTTGTCGATTTCTTTTTAGTGACACATTTACTTTTGATCCAAACGGTTTCTTGTACGCGCCGTGTGCACTACCTACAGGAACATCAACAAACGAACTGTTCCAATGTGGCATAATAGCATACACAAACGTTTTCCAAATCAATACACAACTACAGCCTCACGAACATTTCCAAGCATTCAGGTACCGAGCTATACTAGTCAAAAACTCCACTCATTCTTGACTTCATTTCCCAATTAGACTCTTTGTGTCATGTCTGATGACGACTTACCAACCAACAACTGGGTATGGGTTCCTGACAAGGAGGAACTATTTGTGCGTGGAAATATCACAAGTTACCTTGATAATGGGATGTTGAAAGTGACCGTAAAAAACGGCGTCCACGACTCTGTACGCGAGGTTAACCAGAAAGATGTAGAGAGCTGTAATCCCGTTAAATTCAACAAATGTGAAGACATGGCAGAGCTTACACATTTGAACGAGCCTTCGGTGATTTACAATATGTTTCTCCGATACAATGACGACTTAATTTATACTTATTCGGGTCTATTTTTGGTAGCTGTTAATCCCTACAAATCTTTGCCCATCTACGACCAAGCAACCCTCACTAATTTCCATGCTTCGGGCCCTGATGACCGATTGCCTCCCCATATTTTTGCTATTGCCGAGAACACACATAGAAATCTCGTGGCAAATTCTAAAGATCAGTCGATATTAGTCACCGGTGAGAGTGGAGCTGGTAAAACCGAAAATACTAAGAAGGTCATCCAGTACCTTTCCCTGATTTCAACAACATCAGATCATGATGATATTCACGAGAAAATCCTTCGAGCCAATCCGATCTTGGAAAGCTTCGGCAACGCTAAAACAGTAAAGAATAACAACTCCTCTCGTTTTGGTAAGTTCATCAAGATCTATTTTGATCTGAAAGGCTTGATTTGTGGAGCTACCATTGACTACTATCTCCTAGAAAAATCAAGAGTATCCCACCAGCTGAAGGAAGAAAGAAACTATCATGCATTTTATCAGCTCTTAAAAGGTTGCTCCGAAAACCTCAGGAAAAAACTTCACTTAAACCAAGATTATTTGAGCTATAAGTACCTAAGTCAGTCTAGCGGCTCAATAGCAAATGTTGACGATGCTGAGGAGTATCGCCAACTAAAGGACTCTTTTCAAGTAATGGGATTTCCAGAAAGTGATGTTGACAACATCTTTTTAGGGCTTGCCATCATTTTGCATCTTGGTAATGTAGAATTCAAATCATGGAAAGCGGACCAAGCTTCGTTTACTGATGAATCCAATATTAGCCTAGTTGCAGAACTCTTAGGTATCTCAAATTCAGAACTTTCAGAAAATCTTTTGAGGCCGAAAGTCAAAGCTGGAAGAGAGTTCGTTAGAACTCTGAAGCGTCCATCAGAAGTTAAAAGTATAATTGACGCATACGCCAAGCATTTGTACGAAAAACTCTTTCAGTTCATTATAGCCAAGATCAATACTTCATTGATGGGTGCAGAGCACTCAAATGAACAATTCATCGGTGTCTTGGATATAGCAGGATTCGAAATCTTTGATATAAATTCCTTCGAGCAACTTTGCATCAATTACACAAATGAGAAACTCCAACAGTTTTTCAATCACCATTCGTTTATCTTAGAGCAGAGTGAATACTTAAGAGAAGACATTCACTGGGAGTATATAGATTTCGGCTTGGACCTACAGCCAACGATAGACCTTATTGAAAGTAAGCAGCCAATGGGAATTTTGGAGATTTTAAACGATCAGTGTATTGTTCCAAACGCCTCAGAGCTGTCTTTCATAGACAAGCTTCTTAAAACGTGGGGCAATGGTGAGAGCAAGAAGTTTAGGGCAAATAAGGTGAGAAACGGTTTCATCATAGAGCACTATGCCGACCTAGTAGAGTATAATGTTGAAGATTGGCTTCTGAAAAACACAGATCCCATCAGTGAAAATATTCTTCTGTTGATGGGTACATCATCGAACACCTTCATTCGTGATTTGTTTGGCGGCGAACCTGGCTCCCAGGGGAAGAGTTCAAAATTCAAAACGGTCACCCAAAGACATAAGGAACAACTCGCAATACTTATGAAAGAGCTTGGAAGTACTGAACCACACTTTGTCAGATGTATTCTTCCTAATCTGAACAAGAAACCCAACAAATTCGACAAGCAACTCGTTCTTAGTCAGCTTCGATGTAATGGTGTTTTAGAAGGAATCCGTATTGCACGAGCTGGATTTCCGAACAAAATGGCATACGACGAGTTTTTTCAACGATACTCTATTTTGAACGTCGTAGATATGTTCACCAAAAATCTCAAGTCTAACAGTGAACTTGTATTGAAGCATATCAAACTAGATCCCGAAACTTACAGGGTAGGTATTACCAAAATTTTCTTCAAGAACGGAATCTTGGGCCATCTCGAAGAACTTCGAGACGCCTGTCTAAAAAGGGTTATCACTAGTTTTCAAAGTTTTGCCAGAGGAAAACAAATCCGGTATAAACTCCAGAAAGAAATTGCCTTGGTCCAAGCATCTCGCGTTGTTAGCCGAAATCTCCACAAGCTTGATTTACTTGTTACTCAAGGTCAAAGCCCGTGGCTTAAATTATTCATTGGCCTTAAACCTCTCTTAGAGGACTCAGTGAAAGTTTTAGCCACTACAGAGGTCAACGAGAGCATAAAACAACTCAATGGCAAATTGAAAGATGTTGAAATAGCTAAAGCCGCTGTTGAGTCAGAAAACACCTCTCTCAAAGAGCGCTTATGCACACTCGAGGACGAAATAATGAACGTGAACAACTCAACAAATGAGAAGCTAGCGCTTCTAAAGAAGCTTGAAAACGAAGAAAAAAACAGAGAGAGCAAGCTACACGAGACAGTCAGACAACTTGCAGAGTTGAAAACAAGCAGTGAAAAATTATCGGATTCTAAAGCTTCTCTTCAAAGTGAATTTGACAAGTCTCAGAGTCGCATCAACGAATTGGAGGCGCAGCTTAGTGATGTCCAAAGTAAGTTGGATGAAAGTCAAAAGAATGTCAAGGATCTTGAGTTAAGAATAAAGAACATCTTATCGAGCAATGAGGTTCAACAGAAATTGGAAATGGAATTGAAAAAAGAAGAGGAGAAGACAGCTTCAATGGAAACTCTATATAAACAGGCTTTGTCGGAGGTCAAAGATTTAGAATCGAAATTGGCCAGGAACGAGACTAACCTCGAGTCTGAAAGGGCCAAAATACTGACCCTACAACAATCGCTTAAGCAGCTACAAGAAGAAGTCACCAATCAAAAGACAGTCAATCTTGAACACAGTAAGATCGAAAAGGATCTCGAAGACCTGGAGGTCAAGATTCGAATCTTAGAGAAAAAGCTCGAAGATCAATACGAGGAGAAAAAACTACTCAAAATCCGGATTTCACAACTTGAATCCGAGAACTCTTCTTTAGAACAAACTAAAAAAAGAGTGCTTCAAGATGGCGAGAATATGAAAACAGCCGTGTTGAGCGATAAGAAACGAGAGTTGGATATTTTGGAAGTCAAGCTCCAGGAACAGAACCGAGTTGTGGCTGGGTTGGAAAGAAACCTCGAGGAGAAATCTTTTGAACTTGAACAACAACTCCAAGTGAATCTGGAGCAGAGTAAGGTCATTGACGACTTGAGAGATTCGCTCAAGTACAATGAGAGATTACAAGCCAATCTTTTGAAAGAGAAGGAATCTTCAGCTGTTGCTATCAAAGACTTGCAAGCGGCTAAAGAAACTTTAAATAGTCGCCTCCTGGAGCATACGCTGACACTCCGCAAGCTCGAGAACTTGAAACATGAATGTCAGTACTTGCAGAAAACGAAGGAGGATTTCTCAGATCAAATCATGAAGTTAAAAGTCGACAATCAAGCGCTAGAAAGCAAGCTTCAGGATAAAGAGAACATGCCTCCTGCGGCCCCGACTTATGATCCAGCGTTAGCAGGAGAATATGCAGCAATGAAAACTAAATTCAACGAACTGACCGCGGCATTACGAAATGAAAAATTTGAAAATCAAAAGCTCATTGAAGAAATTGACATGTTGCGTGAAAAGGTCAAAGGTAACTTTGAAAGCCCGCTGAAAAGAAGCACCGCCAGGCGTTCCTTGCAAGTTGACGACAGTATGCGTGCCAGTCAGATGAGCGATGTCCGCATGGCTGAGGAGATAAAAAGCCTTAAAATAAGCCTTCAGCAAGAAGAGGCGAACGTTATACGTGCCGAGAACTATGCCATTGAACTCCAAAAAAAACTCAATAAGTACCAGGGCACAAGGAGTGTAATATCAACAGTTGATTACACGGAGAAGTTGAAGGCCTCTCAGTCAAGGATTGAGCAACTTGAACATGAGCTCAATTCTATCATTAGCGGAAGCCAGAACTCATCTCCGGATCCTAACAAATTGAGCATGTCAAGAAGCAGCAGCTACGGTGCAATAGCTAATAGCACTGGCGCAGAATTTGCCAAAATTTACAGCGATATGAACCAGACACTCAAAAGCACGCGCGATGAATTGAGAAAGTCTAAATCTGAGATTCTTCGATTGAAATCTCTATTGCGGGAAAGCGAGGATGAGCTCTACAACATCAAAAGAGATAACGTCAAAACTTCCGTTAGAGATTATGAAGACCAATTGGCTCGTTTGAACGTCTCAAACTCTACTTTGACTCAACAATTGGAGGACTTGAAGGCGTCGCTTGACACCTCAAAAAAGAAATGCGATGAATATTATGACAAATTGGAGCTTGCAGAATCTGCTGCTATTATGAGCAAGAGACTGGAGGACCAAGTCAAAGAAGAGCTCAAGGAGAAGACAATAGAGTTGAGGCTTATGAAAGATGAGGTCCGGACCATCGACAAAGTCGTTCGAAAGTTGCGTGAAGACAAGCACGAGTTGGAGTCCACTTTGAAAGATCTGGAAAACGCCGAAATGAAACTTAGAGCAATCAACAAAAATCTTCAAGAACAAATGGCGTACCTCAATAATACATATGGCGATAGAAAACGTTCTGTTGAAGATTACAAAGAAGAAATCCGAGCACTTCAAGATGACATCAAGTTCAAAATGTCCAAAGAGATTGAGATTATCAAAGAGAACAAAAAGCTAAAAATCGAAAACGAGGAACTTCTGCGAATCAAAGAAGAGGTTTTGGCGGAGAATCAAGAAGTTTCGGATGAAAACGACGCCCTCAAAAGTAAGAATGAGGAATATAAAAACGAGATCGAACTGTTAAATGGCATAAAGCAGAGTATTGAACGCAAACTTGAACTAAATGCCAGACAGATTGGCTCTTTGCACAAAATCGTGGAGGAAAATGGACAGCAATTGGAGGCTCTTACTGCCTTTAACAGGGAGTTAGAGTCAATAAAAGCCAACAATGAGAACCGCATCAGTGACTTAGAAGACGAGTTGAAAAAGGTTAAAGTCAATTTGGAAATATCGAGAGAGCATGCCCTGAATTTGGACAAAGATCGCCAGGCTGCGCTTACAGAATTAGAGGACACAAAGAGCCGCTGGGACAACAGCGACTCGCGCTACAAAGATTTGCGCACCGAAAATCTTTTGCTTGTAGAGGAAAACGAGAGTCTTAAGACCATGCATGGTGAACTTACTCACAAGGTTAGTTCTCTAGAAGAGAAGCTTTACTCCAACGAGCAACTCCGGTACTTGGAAAATAACATGAATGTTCTCAAGAACCAAATGGAAATTATGAAAAATGAGGGCTTGGATAGGGATGCAAAGGAGCAGAAATTGAAACGAAAGATTGCCTCTCTAGAGTACGACCTCGAAAACAAGAGCGTTCAGATGAAGAAGTACAATGACGAGAACTTCAACTTACAAAACGCAGTGACGCAACAAAAAGGGAAGATCGAGTATTTGTACCAGGAAAATAGTGATAAGGACCTAAAGATTAAGGCACAAGAACGAGAGCTTAATCTGTTGCGAGAAAAGCTCGCAGGGGGCGCTTAAATGATAAGCACTCCGTTTAGTCATTTGCAGGTAAACTGAACATTGACATCATGATTTGATCAACAAGAGTGCGTTCGTATTATTAAATTTAAGTTACGTGCTTCAATGTTGAAAGTCCGCTCAAGAGTGAAAGCATTTGTAGAATTAGGGCGTTGAAAAAGAAACTCAACCAACATGCGCTTTATTGTAGTTGATCTTCGATGCTAATGTAAGATTTTCTTGTCCTGGGCTTCAGTTAATTCTTCACATTATGCATTACACACCTCCGCGTAGAACTAATAAAAACATCTATTCAGAATAGTTTAAATAATAATAATTAAAAACATGAACAGATTGCAATGGTCTTGCATAGCACTCAATGATTCGCGCTAAGCAAAATGTGTCAAAATCGAAATAGTTTAAGTAGCTTATTTGCTTTAATTAAGGCCGGAAGAAGCCATCAATACACGTTGATCAGCATAGAAGCCCGGGACCGAACGTGGCAGGCTACAGGACATACGCCTTGCCCGGGAGCCAGATATTTTGCCAAGACAAACCGCTTGACCCAAGGTTTCGCCCAATGGCCAATACTTTTATTGTATCGCCTCGCTCAAATTAACCAGAGGCTGAGGTGCGACTTGTACCGGGGCGGCCCTATTAGGCAATGAGGCGGCTATCGAGCATTTAAATGCAACGAACCAACGGAAATTGACATTGTCTGCACGACTAATTAGGTGGAGAGGCCATCTTGGAAGCGAAGAATTTAGTCTACAATTGAAAATCGGACGGCAGAAACGAGAAGCGACAACTAGAAATAATGATCGTCGGTGATCGTTCTGAAATCCATTGACTGGATGCGGAAGTACGCATGGTTTATTGTTTAAATAGTACAAATTCGATTGTCGCATTCGTCAATAATATCAGATGAACATTTAAAGTAACTGGTCGTAACTTGTGCTGCAATCCGGTGTAACGTTTGCAGTTAACACAAAAGCGGACTTTAACAATAACAGCGCGTGGGCCAGCATCGTGAAAAAAGCAAAAAAAAAATAAAAGACCTAACCGTCCGGTTTCCATTCACATGCAATACCACCAATTGAATCCAAACCCAAGTGATTTGGTAATAGGTCGCATGGTCATCGGAAAGTATGGCGTAGGTAATATTCGCACCACGTGGGTGAATCTTTGGAGAAGACATAACGCGGGACCTGCGTAAAAAAAACCGTCATCTGCATGGAGGACGCACAACGTGCTAATGTGCAGCCCATAGACAATCTTGCTATAATACAAAACATTAAAACGTTTGCCCAGACTTACAATGTACTCTTGACGTCTTTTCGAACAAAACTCGTCCAAAATTTTCTTGGTTGTACAGGATGGCTCCAGGGGGGCCATGAACGGAAGCGTAGGCAAAAACTGTTGAGAATGTGACCCTGTTCGATGAGCCCTTCTGGCCGAAAGCGAACCCGTGGGCTGTCGATGAGGGAAAGACGTGCAGAGAGATTGGAATTACGTGCCGCATACTGCAGAAAGCCCTAATTTCCGGCGACTGCCCTTTCTTTATGTACACTTCTGACGATGCGAAAATTAATTAGGTCAAGTGCACAACTCTTTAAATTAGGGCCTCATTATACGAATACAGGGCAATATATAAGACTTGACCTCCTCATCTCCTGCAACTTTTTTTTTTCTCTTTGTGCCTTGTTACTCTCATTAACATTTTCATAACACCAAAATCTATAATACAATGAGTGAGATCAAAACTCAACACGAGGTTTCTGAGTCTGGTGGTAAGACTGCCTTCAAGGACTACGTTGGTAAGTTCGCCCACATCGAGGACCCATTGGAGAGAAGAAGATTGGCTTTGGAGGAAATCGACAATGCTGGTTTCGGATGGACCCAAGCTAAGATGATCTTGATCGCTGGTGTTGGTTTCATGACCGACTCTTACGATATCTTCGCTATTAACATTGGTACCTCCATGTTGTCCCACGTTTACTGGAAGGGTACCATCCCTGACTCCACCATGACTTTGATCAAGGTCTCCACCTCTGTTGGTACCGTCATCGGTCAAGTCTCCTTCGGTTTTATGGCCGATGTTGTTGGTCGTAAGAAGATCTACGGTTTGGAATTGATTGTTATTATTGTCGCTACTATCCTTCAATGTTGTCTTGGTGAGTCCCCAGCCATCAACTTCGTTGCCATTTTCGTTACTTTGCGTATCCTTATGGGTATTGGTATCGGTGGTGACTACCCATTGTCTTCTATTATCTCTTCCGAGTTCTCTACCACTAAGTGGAGAGGTGCTATCATGGCTGCTGTTTTCTCTAACCAAGGTTTGGGTCAATTGTTTGCTGGTATCGTCGCTTTGGTGGTTGTCTCTGCTTACAAGAGTGACTTGATCTTCGCTAACACCAGCGCTCAGTGTGTGGGTGTCTGTGTTAAGGCCTGTGACCAGATGTGGAGAATTTTGATCGGTTTCGGATGTGTTCCCGGCTGTATCGCTTTGTACTACAGATTGACCATTGCCGAATCTCCTCGTTACGAGTTGGATGTCACTGAGCACGATGACTTGGCTAAGGTTGCCCACACTGAGGCTGTTTTGGACGCTACTGCTGAGGAGATTGCTCCACCAAAGGCTTCTTTCAAGGACTTCGTTGCTCACTTCAGCCAATGGAAGTACGGTAAGATCTTGATCGGTACTGCTGGTTCTTGGTTCTTTTTGGATGTCGCTTACTACGGTTTGGGTCTTAACTCCGCTGTCATTTTGAAGACTATCGGTTACGCTTCTTCTAAGAACGTCTACAAATCGTTGTACAACACCGCTGTCGGTAACTTGATTTTGATTTGTGCCGGTTCTTTGCCAGGTTACTGGGTTTCCGCTGCTACCATTGACACCATTGGTAGAAAGCCAATCCAACTCGGTGGTTTCATCATCCTTACTATATTGTTCGTTGTTCTTGGTTTTGCTTACAACAAAATCTCTGACCACGGTAAGTTGGCTCTTTACGTTCTTGCTCAATTCTTCCAGAATTTTGGTCCAAACACCACTACTTTTATTATTCCAGGTGAGATTTTCCCAACCAGATACAGATCTACCGCCCATGGTTTGTCTGCTGCTTCTGGTAAGGTCGGTGCTATTGTTGCTCAAACTTGTATTGGTACCTTGATTAATCACGGCTGTGCCACCAAGAACAACTGTTTCTTGCCACACGTCATGGAGATCTTCGCTTTGTTCATGTTGCTCGGTATCGGTACCTCGTTGCTCATCCCAGAGACGAAGAGAATGACTTTGGAGGAGATCTGTGAGAAGTACCACGGAGAGGTTGACACCACCAAATTGGGCGCTGACAGATATATTGCCCAACAGGCTGAGTCTTCCGAGTCTGAGTTGAAGAACTAAGTCTACACCAATAATTAATTAATTTCCGCTTGCATTAATAGTAATTTTTATAATAGAATCAAAAGAATCAACTTCATGTACTAGTTTGCTGCATCGCGGTTAAGTAGATTTTTGCCTGCATCCAGGGTAAAATTTCTTTTTCTGACATGTTTATATACTGGTCTAAACAGGTAACGTTGCAAAATACCGATTAACGGTGAACGTGGGCCCGATCTATCATGTTCCTGTCCCCTCGTGGCATGGGCTACTAACTTAGGTTGTGATACTTGATCAATATTGAAGGCATTGACAGAATAAACGCCGAAATAAGGGCAAGATTGTTTATCAAGATTGGTTCAGCAACAGTGCAATTCCTTTTTACTAAATATTATAAAACTCTGACTTTTTACGGAGAATCAGAATCCTCATTAAGTAAGATACTAGAAATGGTGTTCTCGGGTAAGACCGAATTTGTGATGTTCAGGGTGATTTCAGCCGCCAAACTGAATGTACAGAGACAGCCGTGTGTTGCAATCGGTCCAAACTATTCCAGGCGTACATCATGTTCTATTTTCTTTGCCAAGGGCCATACATTGAAAAGTCGAAAAGTAATTATTAGAAAAACTCATTATATCACAGATGGAGATCCACCCACATTTGTTGCAGATAGCCCAGTGGGTTGGTCAATGGAGCCAACAGAAAATTGGTTCAGTACCTTGTAGTACGGGCTTGAAGTAACTGGGTTGAATGACCCAGAGGCACTAATTAAATGATCTATGACATCAAATCGTTTGAATGTATACTCATGCTCTAGGCAAGCTTTTTGTTTGTGCGCCGGACAAAAATCTTGTTTGAGGAAGCAAGTAGGACATTCATAGACTCAATTGATTTAGTTTTCTGTAGACGATACGACCTTTACGTACGTTCAGAAGCATCTTAGCGGCCACCACCTCTATTCTTTGGCAAAAATAACTATGTGATACAAGCGAATCAACCAGCAAACTTTTTGTTATGTTTTTCTGTTGCTTCTAATGTAATTTCACAGTGGGTGTGGCTTGCAATTCTCGGCTACGTACGCATATCCCTGCGGCTCATCTGGTTCACAAAATTTCAGTGGCTATACGGAACCCATAGAATAAGTTCTTTTGGTAAGTTTTATCTGATAGAGGAAGTTTTGCTCAATGTTCGTCCAATGGTGTTATTCATGCATCTCGTCTCTAAGGTGCTAATCTTATCATAAGATTTTCAAATTTTGTGTGTGGGGCTTAAGCATAATTTCAGCTGCAAGGAAATCTATTGAACATCTTTTAAAACAGCTTAACATTGCATTGCATTCTACGTTAGGGAGATTAAACATGCAGTGAATTGATTATAAAAAGTAGTTCGCAATTTGGGCCAAATGGCTGACATTAAGTTAACAAAGTCTGGGAGTTGCCACAGTTGGAAATGCAATTCTAAGAGACGACGCAGCTGCCAGGGTTTCCCTATTCTCAAAGCAACAGATGCATGGCCTGGATTATCTTTTTGCTTATTTTTTTCCAAATCAAGCTGATGCATGCATTGTTCATTACATGCCAGAGTTGCAGAGTTTGACTTGATTCAAGGACGCTACTATACAGTTCGTTGCAAGTTGAAGCAAGATTACGGATGTTATAGCATGGAATCGTAAAACGTCAACGACAATTTTAGAAACAATCCGTTTTGAGGAAAAAAAAACTGCGCTAAGCATGCTATTGTTTACTTATTATTATACAAATCCAATTAGTTTGCCATCGTGATTGCTTTATGTGAGGAGATGACTAGAATTGAAAAGATGGTCTCACGAAGTATTCGTCTTCGGGGGTTTGAAGCATGTCTCGGCCGTTACTTCGATGGTGACCTCTTTTTGAGGGGACAGAATTTTTGTCAATGAGATCTGGCTTAATTGACCGAATCATTTCTTGCTCGCAAGCAGTGTGAAGATGTTCATGTAAAGAGAATCCAGCTCTCTGAGTATCGGGCTCAATACAAGCGTCTGCAACTATGTCCTGAGTACAATTTCCAAGAGTGTCGTTGGTTAAGTAGGTGTAGTTTGCCTCTGAAGAATCCGATACACTGGCGGTAGAAAGGTTTAAAATTGAGAGGGGTGAGCCAAAGCCCGTATGCTTCACTCCTGTACATAATGCAGAATATAAGGATTGTGGTCCAGGGCTCGAAAACTCTTGAAGTAAAAACGTAGACGCATTTCGTACTGCTTGTTCTAAATAACGGCGGATGTGGTAGTAAGTGGTGTAGTCAACAACTCGAAAGTTCGCAGACATAGTTAAGCGTTGGTATTTTGGATCACTTTCGTGAATGTGGAAGGTGTCATTGATAAGGTCCAAAATGACTGCAGCGACCTGATGAACGGGGTAACTGGCGAGATCAAACAGATAGCAAGAAGCATAGGATATAAAACGTTTAGTGCGGTACATTTCTATGTGACCATCATTGACTTCTGCGTCGTCGAAGCAAGTCCTTAATTCTGTAGATTGTAAAATGTAATCACCAATACATGGTGCACCATAATCCCATTCCAACGCCGTAAGAATATGCAACTCCATTTGAACAAACATAGAGGCGTCGTAGTTACACTTTGACCCGCAAAGCTTCACTAATTCGTTGAGACGAGGATGTCTAAATCTCTGGGTAGGTCCTAAAAACCTGGCTCCACTACCATGCCCCAAATCGTTAATTGTATGGACTAGTTCATAGTCAGTGCAATCCAAGTTAGCAAAATGGTTATTACCGCCTGCAAGTTTTGCGGCTATCCACAAACAAGTGGTGACTGCAAGCTGGGCATGAGCGAGAACAACGATTCGACTCAGACAATACCGGTCGAAGATCTTGATACCTTGGCAGAACACAAAAGGAATTATTTTCAAACGCACCAGGAGTTTAAATGCAAAATCGACTAATTTGAGGCGAATTTCAGGGGTGATAGAAGGTTGGCTCCTATATAGTTCCATGTTAGGTTGTGTGGCTTCCAGCGCCACCAACATTGCTTGGTAGATTTCATCAGCGTACTCTGACATGGCTTTGTGATGTGTCTTGATTTCATGATCTGATAAGACGATGGGATACTCTTGCTGTGTAATAAGCACATCCTTATATTCATAAAAAGCAGTCGACTTCATTTGTTGAACTTGAGTCTAAATATGTACAGGGTTTGTGGTTTTAGGGGATAGAAAGGAGTTTATAAGCAGTAACGCGGACGCTACGGCCGTTCACAGTGTATTACTCAATTGCTGGACGTTTTTTTTTCGTAGTATACAACGGTTAGACGTACAGAATATGTGCATGTAAGCGCTGCAGGTGTAAGGCTTTATATTGTTGTTACTGCAAGCGATACGAGCCTTATACCTGTCCTGCATCGCTGAAAGAACCCATTTGGGGATGTCAAATAAAAGAACGGCGTCAGGAATTTAACGAGGTTCATACCCATCTGCAAAATTAAACGTCCGTATGCCTTAAATATTGAAAGAGATTCAGAAAGGTAACTATTACAATCATGTAAGACGCTGTGTTAATACCCGAATTTTAGGTTTAAAGAAGACCGAATTTTGACGTGGGAGTCCTCTTATTTCCTACTTTATTTACCCGGCATGCATACAACGTACATGCGACTGTACAAATAAAGAATACAGGTCCCAAAACCACATTACCAGCAAATTTGAGATCTTATCTCAAGTTTCCCAAATTGCTTCTATTGTTAACAGATATCCGATGCTCGCCTTTCCATATATGGGCAACCTTACATTTTAACAAAGAGTATTGCATGTACAATTCCAAGTTACATTTACTAATCAGATAAAGAGCCAAATGAAGAATGTAACATAACTAGGATGGCATGGCGTGAAAAATCACCCTGATGCGCATAGTTCACTCGGCTTTATGCTCATGGGGTATTCACCTGCGAGATGTTGACATGAAGGGTTATTCCGTGCTGGCTTAGGGAAGATCTTATCCAAGAATTAGACGGAAAAGATTGCAAAACAACTACAAATTATCTGAGAAAGCAAGTTTATGAACTCAGGGGGGTAGGTATTGAACTTCTAATGTCGCTCTCAAGATCTACGTCAAGAGAAAAACCTTAATATCAACAATTATGCCAAGCTGTCCCAACCTTGTAGCTGTATACAAGACACGTCAATTGATATTTTTTACAGGAAATATTTACTTTAATACACACCACGGATCAAGTGAGGCGTTTTTTCCTTGAATCAAATCCTGCAGGGCTCAAAACACGCCTGTATAATAACTCTCATAACCTGCTCGACATGCTTTGACATGCGTCAATTTGTTAGATGTACAACCATCCCTGAGGGTTTGTTGACATTTTATGAACCGTCTTTTGACATTTTAGTCAATATTGTCTGAATTCTATTATTACATTTGTAGCGCAATCCGACCTTTGCTTGCTATCAAGCTGGCCCATTCTGGGATGCTTGTATTTCAGTCTACACTTTAGGTTCGTTGAGTTTAAGCTTTTGAAGCAACACACGTCAAAATTTCTTAAAAAAGGGGGAGAATCCCCCTTTGACAGTGTTTGCGGTTCCAGGCTGTAAAGAAACGAAGCAGGATTGATATTGACATATTTGACGTTGTACTCGTCTTGAAAAAAAGCGCAATTCGCTATCATTAAAAGGGATGTCTACTTGACTATAGGCGAAAGGTATAAATTTGTTCCATGATTCTAACATAGAATTTCTCTTCAAATAGCCAACGATGAAAGTACGTGTGAAGAAGTCCTAGAAATTTGACATGAAAACGAAAGTTCCATAACCCTTGTAAAGTAGTGGAGATCTTCATGAGGTTTCGGCTAGAGGAAAAGGATCCTAACTCTGAATTGGCAACTTTCTCCTATAGGTCCTCTCCTGGCCAAAGGAGCAAATTGCATCACTCATGTTATCTACTTGGCTTCTAGATAGTAAAAGTCTGTATCTTCTCATCGGTTTTTCTACTTCTCTCAACGGATGAAATAGTCATAAACAGGTGTATTAAAAAATTAAGTATCTAGAAGAATATAGAGAAATACAAACAGGAAAAACTCGATTAATTATCCAATGAATCAGAATACGAGGGCAAACTACTTTGTTGAAGGAAGTTCCGTGTAGGCTGGTGGGGCGTTTGCAGAAGAGCCCTCATGAGCATTGTTATGACATCCATTGGTATTACCAGTAGCACCATAACTTGGACCAGAGTGGGCTAATGGCTGATTTGTAACATTGCCACCATGGTTGTGGGAGTGGTTGTGGGAATGGCTATGGCTATGGTGGTGTTCTGAGTGGCGTTGTGACTCCAAATCACTTGCGGATTGATATACATAGTATATCTTAGAATCGTGATTACCCGAGCAAGGAGGATACTTGGCAATGATGTACCAAGAGTGAATGAGACCAGGGAAGTATCCAAGAATGCAAAGTAGGATGTTTATCCAGGAGTCTGCTGAGCATACACCACGACGAATCCAGACTGGAAGCGGTGGGAAGAAGATGGAGAGAATCACAAGACAAAGGTCTGACATGCAATCGCAGCAACACATTTCGCGAGTCTTAGATTAGAAGTTGGTATGTAGTAGTTGTGAAAGGAGTAGTCCTCCCTTGGAGATGAAGAGCTTAGGTGCGGAAGATAGGTCACGTGAGTGAGTAAGAGGAGAAGGAAGTGCAAAGCTGTGCCTTCTATTTGAGCGTATAGAAAAAGAAGATCTTTATTGTACAAGTTCAAAATTCTTTACTTTGGGACCAGAATTTGACGTTGGTAGGGACACTTCGGTTTATATGTGTTGAACGCACGGCTATGGCCGGGCTACGGTGGCTACGGTGGCTCCGGTGGCTGTGTGCATCACCCGCGGAATGATGGGGGAGGGGGGGCGCTACAACTGCAGCAAAGTGATCATATGGATGATCACATCTAAATGTAACCGTAGCCTATGCAAAAGTACTTATGTAAAAGAAAATATTTCCAGTTCTCATTTGACAAGAATCTTATTTACCCCCAGAGGAAGTATTGAAAGCGGAACTTTGACAGCTATTAAACATGTATTTAATTAAAAAGTTCTTTGTGAGTTAAAGCAACAAATTTTAATTCATACAGTTGAAATTCAGTCCCTTTTATTACGTTTACTTCGTGTATTTTTCGGTCTTTTCTAAATTTGCAATTTGTTGAGTGGCGGAACGCCTCACAAACTGTGTGGAGCCTGGAGCCTCCCAAAGTCACAAATCGAAAGGACAGTGAACGATTTCACCAATCAAGGCACAACACGTACCACTTTTCTGTTCGTCAAATATACCACTAAACATTATATCAAAGAAGCACGACGTCCTAGTTAATTGTCACTCTTTATTAACTAAGAGATCTGATCCTCAATCTGCTGTGTGGTTTCAATCCTGAGACAATGTCCTCGATCTTCTATGTCTCTTACGAAAATACCACTAAAAAGGTCACTTGCCCTTCCAATAATTCTATCAATAAGCTCATTGCCTTGTCAGTTCTGAAATTCAACCTTCCAAGCAGTACTAGCGCAAGCTTGATATACAATGGTAGACAACTAGAGGGAATACTATCTATTCGATCCTCAAATCTTCTAAATAACGCCAAGCTAGATCTAAAGAAAAATGATTCTTCTGTCCCAATAACCATTAAGATCAATGGAATGTGCTTGGGCAAATCTAATTCTAGCATACTAAAGGTGTCTCCTTCGACTACCATTGCTTATCTAATCGACCTCTATCTTGAAAAATGCGGCGACAGAATTGAATGGGTAAATAATAATGTTGAATTGTGTGCAATGCAAAGCCGGATAAGTAATTCATCAACGGATTTCAACTCAACCACAGTTGGAAACTTGGTTGGAACAGTATCTAGCGTGGCTTTGCGGCTTGTGGTCGAAAATATGGCGGAAAAAAAACTGAAAGAAGATGCACTAAGAAAAGAAGAATCATTTCGCCAAGAGAAAGAACGCCAGCGTATTGCAGCGACGCAAAAGTTAAAAGAAGAAAGAGAAAATAAAGAAGAAACAAAGGGCATGGCGCACGAAAACCAAGAAGTCGATCCGACTCCGGAGACTAACCACAATCGTCAAGAAATGGTGATAATGACGGATCAGGCTTCCGAACCTATTGGTATCACTCAAGAAGGGTCTACAGTTATGCTAAATCAACTGACTTCAAAGCACACTAAAGATCTACACGAATCGAAGAACGATGAAATTAGTTTAATGGAACAAACAGAGCCAATTGTCACCGAGGAATACAACTCTATTGGACGATCAACACATGACCAAGGAGCGTCATTCATATCTCACGAGGAAACTGAAGACACTCTTTATGTCCCTAATGGTCGAATCGACGCGTACGAGAACCCTGAAGATGACTATGTACTCACTGCTAGCCACGCCGAGAAGTACCTCAAACTGATCCGTGGAATGCAGAAACCTACCAAGAAGAGTATGAGTCTACCTCCGACCCGCTACATCTTTAGACTTCGTTTTCCAGACCGAACGTTCCTAGATTTGATCATGGAAGATTCGGCAATGGCACTCGGTCAATTGTTCAAAAAGATAGACTCCTACATTCATCCAAAATTCCTCAATAGCTACGTTTTGAAGAATGGCACTCCACCTTTCGAGACAATTGAAATGGGGTTTGCCCAGAACAATGTACCTTTGAAGGACCATCCCTCGTTTCAACAAGAAAAAATTCTTCTTATTTGGGAGCCAGTTATTAGTCAAACTGGCCCATACTTTAATGAAGGTTTGCAGCCGAAAGATTTAAAAGAAATGCCCACGGTTGCACTTGAGAGTCATCGCCAAAATTTGGAAGATGATTCTAAGTCATTACGGAAGACAATTAATGAAAAGGCAAATGCCCATAAAGTTGAAGAAAACCCCAAGAGGAAGGCAGGCTTGCCAAAATGGTTTCGCCCATGACCTAGCTGTTATGCCGCAAATCTTCCTTCTTAGATGAAAGTAAATATTTATCATTAAATTAGAACAACAATGAAAGAATTCAAGCTTGAATACTAAATAATTCATTTATGGAAGTTTCACCGCACATGAGTACTTTTGCCATTTAAACGGAGGTTGTAAGGAGTCAAGGTGTATCCTCATTAGAGACGAAATTCACCAAGCAAGGGACCGCTCATTTCCACAGATCTAACTTTCGACGAGTCAAGATGTTGACAAAGTTAGAATTGCGGAGATTTATTTGCAAAGCCTCTTTGCAACAATATGTTTTCTCGAGTTTTAAATCACTTTGACTGATTAATGGTTGATCTCGTATTAGAAAGCTTGAACGCTTGTCTCCAATCTGCAGACAACCTCAGCTCCAAACGATGCGCTTACAGTCCATCCAATAGTTGGATCATTACATTATTGATTTGCCTAAAACGATGTTAATAAGTATTCGAACAGTTGAGATATGTAGATCAACTAATTTTAATTATTTCTAGCTGTTCATTGTAGGAAAAGACCATCCATTGTATTGAATTACTAGATTCGTGTGCCTTATCTGGCCAATTACGCTTTTGCCACTCATGCTAATGTGGGATAAATGGTGGCATTCCGGCATAGGGCTAACAATCCCGTTACCGGGCTAGAGGGTATTGACAGAATTGGCGGCCAAATTCCGAAATGGAGCCACCTTCGGCATCTCTAAATTTTTCGTTAATCGAATTTCAAACTCTTCAAGGCTGAAGTCATTTCCACAGAAGCGTTGAACAAGTCCAGGCTAAATTTGAAACCTTGGCTAAGCCATAGATTTGGTGACTCACATGCCTATTTAGGATACTCAGAGAGGAGGGCCCAAGTTGGGTCCAATTCCGTGCTAATCAAACTGCACATAACCTTAAGCCGCTGTTATTGAAAGCCGCTATCCTGCAGAAAACATAAAAAATTTTTCGCACCTGGCCGACCCTTCATATATAAGACGCCCAATCCGCACCCGCGAACTTAATCTATCAACACCCTTAGTCTTATTTTTTTCCCCATATCATATCATCAAATACTTCCACAATGTGTGCTTAAACTAAAGGTTAAAAACAACGCGAACTTTTTTCTCAATCCGAAAGAAAGAAAATTAAACAAAAAGTTATATCATCCTCGATAACTTTTCCATAAGATCCCTCACCATGCTACTATAAACGAATTTACTACCACCATGGTACTTCCCCTGGCTTTACGATTTGAATAATCTTATCATTTTGAATATTATTCCCCAGATTTTACACTATTACATTACGACTCCGATTTTTTGACCTTTTTTTTGAATTAATTCAATCATGTCTACTCCAGCCATCTACCAAGATTCGATGTTTGAATCCAAATATTCCACTTCCCCCTTTGTAACTATCAAGCAAGAACCAATCGATCAATTGTCTTGCGCGTTACCCGTTTCTTCTGACGTGAAAAGCGAAATGGACCTGCCTGCCATCGCTATTCACTCCGAGGTGTTGGACTCCGTCTTCTCGTCTACTCTTGAGGACAAAGACCTGCACCTCTTGACTGATACTCCAATGTTTGACGACTTAGATTTCATCCTCGATGGTACAAAGGTGAACTCCAAGGAGGATTGGGTGTCCTTGTTCAAGGATGATTCTGCTTGTGGGTCCCTTGATCCTACCTATGAGAAGGATGACGTGTTGGATGATTTGTTTGGTGATGAACTCAAGGAGTCTTTGGAGTTTGCCCCTTCTGTTAAGGCACAACAGGCCAAGCAGCTCGAAACTCCTATGACCCCAATGCTCAGCACTCCAGTCATGAACGACGATGCATCTCTTAAAAAGAGAAGAATAGATCACTTGGGTTGTGTGACTCTTGCTAAGAAGCAGAGATCTCAACCTTTGAAGCCTCTCGCTGTTGATAATGGCGACCCAGTTGCCATGAAGCGTGCCAGAAACACTGAGGCCGCTCGCCGTTCTAGAGCAAGAAAAATGGAGCGAATGAGCCAATTGGAGACGAAGGTTGATGATTTGTTACAAGACAAATCTGAACTTCTTGGTGAGATTGCCAGATTGAAGAGTCTTCTTGCTGAGAACAACATTGCCTACTAGAAACGTAGAAGTGTCCATAATTTTTATACTGTTTAATTCCTCTATATTTGGAAACATTTGAATCAATGATATTGAATTAAAGTTTTGTAAATGGATTATGATTTAGAATATTTGTTCACTCTAATTGTATCACTTCGACGATTATTTTTTTGCATAGGTTAGAAGAGAACAATCTCCAAATAATGTTAAGTCGATCTCCGACAAGCAAAGGGTTGCAGCCTGTTCCAGTTCGAAGTCTATGAATGCCAATTTCCGAAACTTTATAAGACGGACCTTTTCGTAGCCTGCGAATTTTTCAAAGGCACTTCCCAAACGTTCGCTATCTAAGTAATTGGCTGGTAAGTTTTGAAGAAGAAGTACTTTGTTAGGAGGGAGATGCTTCCACAGTTTAAGTTGAGACTTGGTGAAATCTGAAATCTCTTCACTAAGAGCATTTTTCTTTTCTTCGAGACTTCTTAGTTGTTCTTTTCGTTTGTTATCTCGATCTTCCTTTCTTTTATCCAACTCTTTTAGGTCCCCTATTAGATTCAAGTAAGCATCTGAGCTCGATTTAGCAAACGAAATCTGTATCTGCCTTTTAAAAACCGGATACCCTTGAAGCTTAGTTAATGACTTCTCACACGCTGTTCTATTTTCGAGTGTGACAAAGGCCTGCCCTTTCATCTTCACACCCTTTCTCATCTGGATATTAGCAACTGTGCCATAACGACTGAATAATTTGTTAAGGACATAACTTAGTCTCGATTTGGAGATGGATTCATTCAAATTTCTGACATATAGAGTCAGGTGTGATGGTTGTGGATTTGGTTTGAGTTGCGTCAGATCTATGCTTTGGTCCGTCATGATGGGGCGCCTATATTACAAATTGATTGATGCGCGTCGTACTATTCAAGAGCTTAAAGCAGATTCAATCAAAGGTCCGGAAAACAAGGCGTTGAATTTGCATATATGATGTACAAGTGACCTTGTAGTCGAATGGTAGAACTCTGAAGTTCGCAGTGTGCACCTCACAACTTAAACTGAATGTCGCTAAACTATAATGAGATCGTTAATGAGTATTTGGTAATATGACTCCATTTACTGCTGAATCTAAAAACAATTTTTAAGATCCAATGTTTGGAAGTTTGAACGAAAGTTGATGGCACTTACTAGTTTGATTTTGAAGTTGGAGCACCATTAAAATGATTACTATTCCAATTTAGGGCGTGTGAGTATTTAAAAAATACAGGCTATAAATTCTTAATCAGAGTAATTAGCCTGTTTCATAAGCTAGCGACGTATCCTTTTGGCATGTTTTAAGTGGCTGAAAATTTATAAAGATAGTCATTTGTCACTTATCACTTTATTCAGTTTCAACATTTCAGATAAATCGCTTTCAAGATAATACAGATTCAAGAGCTGCAAAAACATATTGTTCTAGGTTGTTATTTGATAGTGAAGCTTTCCATTTTCATGCTGAAACATTTTCAAACTGCCAATCTTAGTGAAGTCGGCCCGAATTCAAATTGAGGCAAAAAAAAAAAAAGAAAAACACAGTATTTTTATCATTTTATTCCAAAATTAAGATCAAACCTATCATAACTTCTAAACTTCACTCATTTGTTGGCATACGTACGCTGACGTGTGAGCTTCCTTCCTACTATCAGTAAATCAATGAATTTCGATTGTTCTATAAGCATGGAATAACTTTAAAAGCTTTAAACCAAAGCACCAGAATCCTTGTGTTCTTGAGAAGGTTTAAGATTTGCTGCGAAGCCGGTGGTATTGGCCATGTCATCGCTGTTTGGTGGGACCCAGCCGCTTGTTTTCCATGGCGGAATGTCTGTCGCGTACAACTCATCAACTTCTTCCAACGTGAGGCCCTTGGTTTCTCTGACGCAGAAGTATACGTAGAAAAATGAGAAGATCAAACAACCGGTAAACACAAAGCCATAGTAGAAGTGAATGGCACCCGTAATAAATGGAGTAAAGAATGAGATCAAAAAGCCCCACATCCAGTTAGCACCTGTAGCGACAGACATGGCCTTGGATCTAATTCTCAACGGATATGTCTCGGACACGATACAGTAACACCCGCCAGCCCAGGAAGAGGCGAAAAAGAAAATAAACAAACAGGTGATAAAAATCATGGCGTTTCCCGTTGGCTTACGGGTATTGGAAGGATCGTTCGAGTAGCCATTAATGTACAAATGTGTGGATCCCAAAATAGAATAGATCAAGAAGCAGACACTCATGCATGCTGAACCGGTCAATAAACAGAGTCTTCTACCTAACCGTTCAATAGCGTAAATACCAACGAAAGTTGATAAGAAGTTGACGACTCCCAAAATGATGGAGGTTTGAAACGAGTCTTCAAGCCCAACAGCTTTGAAAATGGTTGTCCCGTAATAGAAGAAGTAGTTGTTTCCGGTCAATTGTTGAATGGATTGAAGGATGACACCCACGAGAAGTCTCTCAAACATCTTTGGCTTTCCCTTGATAAGTTCAATCCAGCCCGCCGAACCGGCCATTGCTTCTCTGTCAATACCTGCCTGAATAAGCTGCATTTCATGATATACAGCATCAGACTCAGGTGATATCTTATTGGATTTAGCAATAGACTTCTTGGCCTCATCAAACTTGCTATTCTCTATGAGGAAACGTGGAGACTCTGGCATGAAAGACATACCACCAATTAAAAGCAACGCCCATGCAAAGCACAATCCAAGTGGAATTCTCCATTGCCTTGAGTCATCGTATCTTTTGGTACCATAAGTTGTACAATATCCAAGGAAGATTCCCAACGTGATCATCAATTGGAAGCAATAAACCAAAGTTCCTCTTAATTGTTTTGGTGCCGACTCACCGATAAACAAGGGACATAATACCGAAACGGTTCCAACACCCAAACCTGTTATAAGTCTTCCAATGAAGTATTGGTACCAAGCGTATTGAGATGAAATCTGAATTATAATACCCACGACGTAAATGACCATTGCAATCACAATTCCAAATCTACGGCCCCAAACATCACCACATTTTGAGAGGAAAATACCTCCAACTGCGCACCCGATGTTAAAGATGGACACAATTAAACCAGTTCTTGTCTTAGACAAGTAGTATTGTCCTTGCGCATTTAATTGTCCGAATCTCTCTAAAAAGTTACTCATGTTCACAAAACCAGAGATAGTACCTGTGTCGAAGCCGAAGACAAAACCTCCAAAAGCTACCAAAACACATAGAGATGAGATAAATATATATTCTGATGCTTTCTTTTCTGGTATTTTGGGAGCGTTTTCCTCTAACTGTTTTGGTTCCATGACGTTTTCAACTGTGGTCTCAGTACCAGAGGCACTTTCTTCTGAAGAATTTCTCTCCATTTTCTCTAATAATGAAAGTAACACAAAAGGAAAATCGTTTGCTTTATATAGCCTGGTCATGGACAGCGCCATCTTTGGATGAATGCGGTACCTAGGGCCAACAGTTTTTCCGGTTACTGTACATAACGTGAACTATAGGTGGAAGGGCTTCTAATGACGTACATAATCATTTACAAAAGTTGGTGTTAGCCTTGGCTTTGACCATAGCTTAGTGACATTTCTTAGTGACATGTCTAGAGACATGTCTAGAGACACAGTAAGAACTTTTCCTCCAATGAAACAACACATAATCCTAGAAGAAGAAAAAAACACGGCTTAAAATGAACCAAAGCCCTCCCTGTCTGCCGGAATTTAACCTTTTAATATCAAAGTCTGTAATGTATCGGATTATTCTTTGTCTTCTTAGCAAGCAATACAAGTAATAGGCCAAGTGACGTAAAGGTAAATGCGTTTGCACCCGTGTGTGTAGGATTCAAGGGGATCTCAATGAGAAACGAGAAGATTTGCGTGCATACAATCTCCTTGGATAGTAGGCATCCGGTATACAAGCCCAAGTTTTTCCGGTATCTTTATCCTAAGTACTTCCGATGGAATAGTGGGATGACTTAAATTCGTATTCACAAGATTAAATGAAGATATTCAGTAATACGAGAACATTTTTAGATATTCATTTTATGTCATAAATTCCTAAGACCGATATTCCTTTATTTCAAGAGATCACCTTTGTTCACAACAAAGGCCTCAATTACAGCCATGGCAGCGTATAATCTGTTCTCAGCTTCTTCAAATACAATAGAGTTGTCACAGTAGAAAACATCGTCTGCGACTTCTTCCTGGTGCCGTGGAAGACAGTGCATGAATCGCCAGTTCTGATTAACCTGTCCCTCTTTGAGCATGTCTTGATTGATTCGGTATCCGGCAAATTGTTGAAGCTTTGCAGCTGCCTGGCTCTCTTCACCCATGGAGATCCACGTATCTGTAACCACGATATTAGCGTTCTTTAAAGCCTCTGTTGGTTTACTAAATACCTCGAATTTAAGAGACCCATTGCTCTCACTTATAAGTTTCTCTGCGTCAGATATGACTTCTTGGTTTATGCTGATATCCTTAGGAACCAGGACCGAGACCGATATACCAGACTTCAACGCAGCGATACACAAGTCATTGAAGACGTTGTTGGCATCTCCAATCCAAGCCAATTTTAAACCTTCGGTTTTGCCAAAAGCTTCCTTGATGCTTAAAATATCGGTAATGGCTTGTAATGGATGGAACTTGTCGCACAATGCGTTGATGATTGGCACTGACGAGAACTTGCACAAATCTTGTATGTCTTGATGACTGTTAACACGAGCAAAAATGCACGAAGTCATAGACGAAATGACACGTGTAGTATCTTCGATGCATTCATTTGTTCCCAATTGGATATCGTCTTTGCCTAAAAACATGGGTTGTGCTCCAAAATGGGCAGCAGCTCCCTCGGTGGAGATTCGGGTACGAGTCGATCTTTTAGAAAATAAGAGAGCAACGAGTTTACCCAATAGCTTATCATGATTTGCTTTAAGAGAAGCGCCCTCGCCATTCTTCACTATCTGCTTGAATTTTTCAGCCTTTGTGACAAGTGACTTAAATTCGTCATTAGTGAGACTAGTGATGTTCGTTAAATGACGAGGTACCTTAGTGGTGGAATTTTTAGCAATCATTGAAGTACTCAAGAATCTTTTAAACATTCTGAAGAATATGTGGGGTGTACGTTTGGAATGTTTAAGTATTCGAAGCTTCGTGACTCATTAGGAAATTCGATCGCTAAGCGCGGTGAGAAATCTATGGTTCACACACGCCATACAATTGATTGGTTGCAAAAATCGGTGACTTCATAATTTTGGAGTAATACTGCCATTTACAGATATGGATTATCTAAAATGAAATGGCATTTGTTATAGTGCTTGCATGCATACATACTTTGTTCGGGGTGGATTGGTCTGAGTTGACCAACATCGCACATGAATCTGTCAATGAAATTTCCTTTTGGATTATTTTTAGGTGTAGAAGGGAGAATAATCTGAGTTACTAAAAAATCAATATAAAGTTCGGTAAAATGACTTGTTTTGAAATAAGCTGCTGCTTCTCAATGCTTAAGAACATTATTGTATAACAGATACTTTCCTCCATTTGACAACTGGCGAAAAGAACTAGTAGAGAAGCTTTAAAAAGGAAGTAATATACGTTGAAAACCATGCTTCCATATTTGTCTATGTTTACTTGTTGAAAGCGGCTTCTTTAAATGTAGCAAAGCTTTAACTTTTTCATACACATAGGCACAGTACCAATTTTTTTGGCTCAATAATGGCTGTAAACAACATTCACAAATTAGAATTTCTTTTTCATTCTTTTTTTGAACTATTACGTTCCGACATGCGTTCTTTTATGTCCAAATCTTAAATCTATGAAACACTTGCATAAACAAAGAATTGTTAATGACAAATAAAAATCGGCAACTAAAATTGCTCATATATGAATTTTTTTGAAAGATGAAAATTTTCATGTCTCCATCGAGAGCAAAACTCGAGTTTGATGAACTTAGTTAAGACTTAACAAGGCTGCAAATTGACTTATTTTACAATAACGTAATCAAATTTCATGGAAGAAGGTTATTCACACATTTCTATACTCCTCGTTTGCGAGACCAGCTCTTTCGCGATTAGTGACAAATGCAATGCTTTAGAGTTGTATGACATCAACTGAAAAGCTCAATCTAAAGTTTGAAGGCGCTTAAAAAGTTCCAATCGTTTGGTTTGAGACTCCTTTAATTTCAACTCAAGTGTATCGGCGCGACTAGTGCTCAACTTCAAACTGATCTCAAGTCTTTCAATTCGAGAAAGAATACTCTCTCTGACCTCTTCGCTAGACGGAATTTTCTTACTAGAGTCTTCATCCATGTCATCTGAATTAACAGATACCTCCAGATCGTAGAAATCGTGGTGTGTAGACAAAGTAGGTTTTGAGTAGTCGTCAAGCATCTCTGCGTCGTCTTCTTCCGCCTGTTCTGGTTGCATTAAATTTTTAGCTCGGTTGAAATCTTCATCGGATACATTCCCATACGTATCGGCGTACTCGGCCTCTAAGGAGACGGTTTCCATAGGGGTATCCCTGAAGTACAGTTGCTTAAGCGTAAACGTGTTGTCTGAGGCACGACTAGCTGATTGCAAGACCTCTTTGATGTTTTCGGAGGTAATTGACTTATATGCTATGTTTTGGCCTCCAAGATGACGATCCAAACTTTCCTTTGTTTGACTTTGCCTTGAGTCAAGGTCAGCTATCTGAGGCGTATCTTCTTCATCTTCGAAGGGAGTTGCAATCAAGTTGACTTTGTCAATTGTTTCCCTAACATGACTAGGCAGTTCATTGCTGGCCACATGTTCTGGATCGTGCAACGAAGCATATCTTGCCCATTTCAGGCCATTACTTGAAGAGACTTCCGGCTTTTTGACTGCACCAAAAGTACTGATACTTTCGGGCTCTTCAAAATCCAAATCTGGGCGCGCTCGCCTTTTTCCTTTAACGCTTTTCTTCTTAAACACCGGGGCACTCATGGCCAGCATACCAGTGAATTAATCACAATTATTCAGTTTCTACTTGCGCCTATATGCAAGATTAAAATACTTCAAAATTATACTGAACGATTCAAAAAGCAAGTGTTTTATAAAAACCCGGTGATTGGCTTTCGGTTGTGGCAAAATCAAGGTACTCATGAATCACTTGGCTTGATCAGCTTCGATATTATGTTTCTCAAACAGCGCATGACTACGTGACAAAACTTACATTAACCTTGCCATACAAATATAATTGTATTCATTAAGGAGAAAAGTTTACTTTTTTACGGTTGCAAAAATAGAAAAAAGATTTTGAATCCTTTTTTTTTTTCAGTAGTTTGACAGCGGTACCCCCATTTTTAAATGGGTTCCACTACATCATCGCATCGGGTCTTGTGTATAGCGATCACAACATATTTCAAGAGAGGTAGAAGCTAGAAATCGTGTACTTATAGCATTCACTTTGCAATTTTCGGAAAGCTGATATTACTTTAATACAAATTCAAGATTTGCAATTAGACTGTGCTGAATTCAAGTAGTCTTCTGGCTAAACACCATCGTCATCTTCAATAAGTTCCTCCTGAAATATTGGACAATCTCTAAAAGCAAAGCTTGAATGATGGACGGAACAATTCAAGAAAAGGCAGACTATCTCTACCTGCGAATGTCAGAAGCAGGGGAGTCCAAACTCTTTAACCAAGATGAGCTCTTGGGTTTAGTGACCGGATCGAACTTGAATGACATCCTAAAAATGACTCAGGATCTTCTCAACAGAAAATTAATGAACTTGAGCAAAGTAGGCGATGAGATGCGATTTCAGATTATTTCGATGAGAGAGTCTGAGAAGCTCATGACAATGTCCAAAGAAGAGGAAATGATCTATTCACACATTTCTGCATCTGGTCGTGAAGGAATCTGGCTAAGAATCTTGAAAAACAAAGTCAACTTGCATGATATTTCAATGAATCGTTGCCTAAAATCTTTGGAAAATCAACGTTTCATTAAGCTGATTCGACTGGTAAAATACCCAACCAGAAAGATCTATATGCTTTACAATTACCTGCCGTCAGAGGAAGTCACTGGAGGACCTTGGTACACTGATAGTGAGTTAGATACGGAATTCATCGAAAACATTATGACTGTTGTATGGAGATACATTAGTCAGAAAACTTACCCTTCTGCATTCACCGAGGTCCAAGCCAACAGAAACCTTTTGCAATGTGTCCACCCAGCAAATCACACCGGCTATGCTACATTGACTCAAATCACCGAATTCATTAGCGAGCGTAAGATCTCTTTGGTAGAGCTTTCAACTAATGACATAAAGTCCGTTTGCACGGCTCTTATTTATGATGATAAGATCGAAGAGGTAAAGGGCGCTGTAGAGACTTACAAAGCAACATGGCAAGGAGTGCTAGATTCCGGTTTCGGCCGTCAATACAAGAATGAGAACGCGCTAAACGACACTCAAAAACAATTGATTGCAGATATCGATTCTCAGAAACAATATAGCATATTTGACTACTCGTCAGTCATAAATGAGGACGTTGCTCCTCTGGACATTGCTTACATGGATGCATACGTTAGAGACTAATGACCTTTCAGTAAGTTATATTATTGCATTCATGTATGCTTTTAATAAAAAGAATCCTGCCTATTTATTTTCGAAATAAAATCTTAGGAGTCAAACCTAATAACGTCGAAGATCATTGTATTACTCTAAACATCTCACACCTCAATAGATATCTTCTACCTTATGACTCTTGAACTTTTTAGCGGTACGGTCAACTGCCCTCAACTCAAACCTAGAGCCCAAAATAGTGAAATCAACATATTCATCTTGGTTAATCTTTACAGAAAACCCAAAGAGCGTTCCTTTCTTCTTTAAGAGTCGTATGCCACCGATGCGTTCGGCTGGAGATAAATTTCTATCGCTTTTGTTCTTCTGTGGAACAACTACTATAAACAGATGTTGTGCATCAAAGATAACTATTCCCTCCATTCCGACAATATTGCAGTCCCTAGCTTCAAGGACCTTTATGTTGCAACCATTATAATCTGCAGAAGATAAGCGAGGTAAAATAGTGTTTACATCTGGGTTGTTCAGGTCGGAGAACAAAAGTTCATGCATGTAATTCTGCCACAAACGGTTCAAGGCGAGATATTGGTCATATAATGGAATCTTAAATTGATGAAATAACTCCGAAATTATAAAATTCTCACCAGTTTTCTCTTTTAATCGTAGTTTGGAGACAGCTTTCTTTTGATTTGACATCGTTTTCTTGATATAAACTCGCATATCCTTTCTGATGTTCAATTTACGTGAACTGTTTGGCTTCCGATCCAAGTTTTGATGTAGATGGGGTTCGTTCTTCTCCCCCGCTGCAGGTGTTTCAGTACTTGTTGGGACTAGGGCTAAGAACGGTACCGCAGCAGCCTCGCTTCCAGCGTAACGTGTCTGTAAAATCTCCAAGATACGATCATCCGATGTGTAGCACCTTGTGAGTAAATGCCTTTCGACTGGGTAATCTGCATCCATTATGCAATCCGTATGTGATTTCAATGACTTGTGAGTGCAATTTAATGTGGGAATAGTAGTTTTGAGACTTTATTGTCTAAAGCCAGTACGCAAAGTTGCCTTTGAGGAAATATTGTGGTTAAAGAAATGTGATATGGCTCATTTAAAGGCGGCTTTTGAAGGTGAGATGATCATCACTGGACCACTCTCAATAAAAAGAAAAAAAGGGGGCTCAAGTGAGGTCTATTCTTGTAAAATTTGATTAATTAATAGCTCATTATTTATTTTGATTTGCAAAACAAAAAGGTATTCTTTTCTGTACTCCACTATTACTCACCATCTGTTTCTCCACATTATTTGTGAATTTATTGAAGGACGGATGATCTCCATCCCAGCCAGCTTAAGGCAACTAATAAGACGTCCAGCAGTTACTAGTAGCTGTAAACCTCTGCTCATAAGTCGATATATCCATAATGTTCCCTTTCAGGACGATTTAACGCCTGTAGATGACGATCTTTTCAACCTTCAAGACTTCCAGGACTATAAAGAAGCACCCGATGTTCTTGCTTTGAAAAAAAAGCTAGGGATTGAAGATGATAAATATAAGATAAGAGATTCAAAGCGGAAATCCTCGAATTCCACACTTAACAATGACAATCTTGTTACTGTTAACAGCCAAATACTGTCCAGCTATAGAACGTTTGAGGACTACTGTAATGCAAAAGAACCCGTGGTCTTTATCTCCAAACTACAAAATCCATATCTCAATTTGGCAATTGAAGACTACATTTATAACAGAATGAACATTCCTAAGGAGGCGGAGAAGAATTGTAACAGGCTACTATTCTACATTAACACTCCTTGCGTCGTGATTGGGAAAAATCAAAATCCATGGAAAGAAGTGAATCTTTCTCTTCTAAATAATTTACACCTACCCCTTGTGAGGAGAAAGTCAGGTGGTGGTACAGTCGTTCATGATACTGGAAATGTCAATTACTCGTTCATGACAACCAGAGATAAATTCGATCGTTTTACCTTTGCAAACTTGGTAACAAGAGCAGTTAATTCTTTGGTCTCGCCTTCGAAGCAAGTTGAAGTTAATTCGAGAGGAGATGTTGTTACTAAAGCAGATCTGAAAAAGGTCTCAGGGTCTGCGTATAAAATTTCCAAGGGAAAGTCATATCACCACGGCACTATGCTTCTTAATCTGAAACTTGACATTTTGCGGCAACTCTTAAAGCGCGACGAGTCTAAGTCCGGATCAGTTCGTGCTATGACAGCCGTTTCCTCAGTCAGTTCCCCTGTCACAAACTTAGAGATAAATCTGGAGCAGTTCATCGAAGCTGTCAATTTAGAGTTCCATGATAAATATGGCGTTAGAGAGACTGACCGTAGTCATTTAGGTCAGCTGAGTGAAGAACTTGATCAGACAGAGCTCTTGGGTCTCAGTGACTTTGTTTCCGCGTTCTCACCAAAAAAAAGTGTAGTTTTTGACATTGATGAAAGTTGTGAACTTCCAGGAGAAATTGAAAAGGTCAAAAATGAGTTAATGCAATGGGATTGGCGGTTCGGGGCTACACCCAAATTTCTGCACCACTTCGAGCATCCCGCCAGGAATGTATCTGTTGTAATACATATTGGCGCGAAGGCCATTATCTCCAAAATAGAGATCTCGGGTGATGAAGAATCAGTAGAGTCTTTCAAATTCCTACAAGAGACTATTGACAACGGAAGGGAGATTTGCTACACTGGATCCAATGTCGCTGGCTATATTCTAGACGATGAATTGAGTGAATGGATAGGAGAAGCTATTGATGGAACTTCGTGATCATCATAAATAGAATTTAATTCATTACAACACACAACACTATGGGGTTTTCAAACCATGGTTTCCTTTGTACGGCGCGTATTCTGGAGCTGACCACGAATGTAAGATGGATTCATCGTCTAATCGGTATACCTCAATTCCTAAGGATCTGCAATTTGCGACCATCTTTGGGTCTCCAGCTTTGCTTTCTCCCCAATCCCAGTTCGAAAGATCACCTCCGGGACAAGCACTTATTGCAATTATCAAATCCTGCTCTACAAACATCTCAAAATAATCGTCTTTGGACGCTGGAGAAGCTTCCATGAAATATTGGTCGTACTCATTGAGACCAGTAACTTGGAAAACGTTCAAAACATCATGAACGTCAAACTCTGTTAATCCTAGCGGTAATACGGCACGCACAAGATTTGAGTGGCAATGGAAGTCGTTATCCTCGTTCGAAAGGAGCTTATCAACGTATGGGTCGCATCTAGTGCCAAGTGTATCGTGAATCCGACCTCCCCATTCGGTATGACGGCCGCCCAAGGTATCTGCTGTGATAGTGACAAGTGGTCGTAGGTACGGCAAAGTGGACCAAAGCCGATCATAAACAGATACATGTGCCGAATGCAATTGTCTCGTACGCGCCGCCCAGAATCTTTCTCTAGGATCATGTTGATTCCAGATGTTCAAGTCGCATACTTGAGGCCCTTCAGGTGTCGTCAATCGAACGACGGATTTCTCCGGGACTTTTATCGCAAGACCACTTCTGGGTTTGCAAATATACGAATGGACTTTGGTTTTTGGTGCTCGAGCTATTTCATCATACAATTGCTTGTCTGCGTAAATTTTAGAACCTTTATGTGGGAAGTACGCTGGACCAGGCTTTTTGGTACCATAACTTGTTTGTTTCGCAACCTGGCTGCTGGCAGCTAAATTTGCCATGTCATCACGAGGGTTTGATTTAAAGATGAATTGAGTGCCCATTTTATATAGGAAGCATATTGCCAATTGTGGCTCGAAGACAACAATTAATCATTTGATTTACTAAATGCGCCATGCATATTGATTCAGGAACAACGATACATGCCGGTCGAGAATTCTGATTCATTATTTTAGGAAGGGTTAGGCGAGCACTTCCCATCGGGCCGCTAGAAAAAAAAAAAGCGAACATCATCACCGAAGTGAAGGTTTCAGGGACCAAGGATCTTGAGTTGGACAGCCTGACTGCTTTGAAACCAGTCAATTAGTGGCTTTTTGATTAGGGCCATCCGTTAATCAAGGTGTTCGCACCTTTCAAACTATGTACTGAAGAGGGAGTCTAACAAGAAGGAAATGCTCTTCAAGCTTACAATCATGCTCCCGGGCCTTTTTAATGATAGGTGCGAATAGTGGGCATACACTCATTTTAAGATTTCAGAACCAAGCTAAACAGACTCTCACAGCTATGTGCAGGTATGAAACGAATTGTAAGTAGGGAAGAACTCTCTCTCATCTGAGCAGTTTAAGTGATGATTTTTTGTACACCGTCTGAAGGAACGACTTGCACACTAAATAGTTAAATTATCCCTGGTATGACATGTTCTTGGACATGCTGATCGACTACTGGTAAGTTAGCACTTACATGTTGTGACAGCGTATTCTAACCACAGGTGGTTTTAAGTATGACACTCTCATCATGGGCTATAAAAACACTATTTCCAATTTAGGGTATTGTCCTCTTTTCTTCGAATTTAGTCATATCTACCCTAAAAACTGTATTACAAAATGTTCTTGACTCCTTGCCATCCTATTTACACATGCATATGAAACCTGCAAATTTAACGATGGCCACACAACAGAAGCGACATATGTTGTACAACCCATTTCAATTAAAACAGATTTCGGAACCAGTGGTTCTGGCCTGTTTGTATTGGTTATTAGAGACATTTAGATACTTCGAGTTTTTAATATCTTATGGAGAAAGTCGAAGCGCTACGCCGTAGCTCCCCCACATTTCGCACTCTACTCCGCCATATATTCCGTGGATAATGGCAGAATGCAGGCACATGCCCCGTATTTAATGGCTTTTGCACCCACCTGAATTTGACCTCGCACCTGAGATTCGAAGAAAAATCCAATTGAATATCAATTAAGCTTCAGAATAGTACCGCTCAGCAAAAGCGTAGATTGGAATATCTCATAGTTGGTTTACAATTGCAAAATCTCTAATCCACGGCCCATACCAGTGGGAAATCCAACCTTCTCTCCATACTTGAAAATTTCCATTTCGTTAACTTCTTCTAAAAACCATTAGCAATGCTGTCTCTCACACGTTACATCTCTCGGAGAGGCTTCGCTTCCACCGCTAACCGCTCTGCTGACTACGGTTTTATCGGCTTGGGGTTGATGGGCCAACATATGGCCAAACATATTTACAACTCCTTGAAGCCAAACGATAAGCTCTACGTCTACGATGTAGTCCCATCATCGACCAAGACATTTGTTGATAATGTCACCAGCGAGAACCCCACATCTAAGGACAACTTGGTGGCTCTCGACAGTGTCAGCGACTTTGCCACGAAGGTCGACTCTCAGTTGGATTTCATTATAACCATGGTTCCTGAGGGAAAACATGTCAAGGGTGTGGTTGAAGAACTTGTTCTGGCTTACAAAAGCGTTCCATCCAGCACTAAAACAACGTTTTTAGACTCCTCAACAATTGACATCCCAACTTCCGTGGAGATCCACAAGTATGTTAAAGAAAAACTTCCTTCTTTTGATTTCATTGACACGCCGGTGTCTGGTGGTGTAGCGGGCGCACGCAAAGCGTCCTTGTCCTTCATGCTCTCTCGCAAGACACATGAGGATGTGTCCCCTTCTTTGACTACACTTCTCAACATGATGGGTAAGAACATTTTTCCTTGTGGAAGTAACCACGGTTCGGGTCTCGCAGCCAAGCTTTCCAACAACTATTTGTTGGCAGTAACAAATTTGGCAGTTGCAGATTCCTTCCAATTGGCAAAGGCTTTTGATTTGAACCTCCAACAATACGCAAAATTGGTCTCAGTTTCTACCGGTAAAGCTTGGGCTTCAGTAGACAACTGTCCTATTCCAGGTGTTTATCCAAAGGAAAGTAACTTGCCTGCTGATGATGGCTACAAAGGAGGATTTATTACTAAATTGACCAAAAAAGACTTGGTTTTAGCAACGGACTGTGCCCGGGGCGCTGACCGTTTCTTGTTCTTGGGAGAGACCGCTCGCAAATGGTATCTTAAGGCTTGTGAAAGAGAGGACTTGGGCTCGCGCGACTTGGGTGTATTGTTCGAGTGGTTGGGAGAGCTCGAGGAGAAAAACGGCACCATTTTGGACACAAAGACTTCTGAAAAGTTTAAAATGAAGTAGGCTTGCTTGGTAATCGGCGTTAGCCAGCCTTTGCATTATTTATAGATTGCAATAAAATGTGTAAAGTAAGATAGAAGCTGAATTGTGTAGATAAATCTTATTAATGTGAATAATCATGCCTAATGCAAAAAAAGGTATAAATACTAGTGACCAGACTGCCTTCACTGTAAATCCAAATATTAAAAGCTATTTCATGACTACCCCAAAGCCTCTTGCCCGATTTTGCCCTTCAACATCAATATCACCAGTCGAAGCGACCTCCTGGTAATGCTTCTCTAAGCGAGGATTTCTCAAGTGGCTTAACGATTCATCCAATCGAAAATCATCGAATCTTACGCCTACTAAATCGGTAACTGATTCCATGGCAAAATCGTTTACGCGAGATTCTGGATCATAAACGCTAGTCGTAGATTGCGCTAATAATGGGAGTGTCTGATGTATGAGCAATTCGCTCAGGCCAGTCTTCAGATACAAAGACAGCGCAATGGAAGATCTGCGAGATTTTGAGGTAATATCCGCAGTTTCAGCAATATCGGCTATATCAACAGTATCGTTGAGGTTTGGAACGAAAGTACTTGAAGGCTCTTCATTTAAAGTCGTATCGGCATTCGATGAAAGCGTAGGTATGTTTGGTTTTATGGAAGCATCTTGCGAGCTCCTCCGTTCATCAAAAGCAGCATTGGCAGGCGCTGGCTCCATCTTGACGTCATTATGATTGAGTTCATCGCTACTACGTTCGGTGGATAGGTCGCTCGAGGAATTACTTTCCATTTTACGGTCTTTGGACTTCGATGAGCTAGAGTCACTGTTAAAAGAAGACTGACATGAAGTGTTAGACTTTCTCAGGCCCTTCAAAAGCTGCTCACTAAGTTTATTTCTGATGCTTTGTGCAGAAACAGCCATAGCATTAGTTGGGTCCGATTGTACGTCTAGCTTGAGTGGAGACTGACTAAGAGCATTGTTGTGGTAACCGTAGGCTGGCGGCAACGTGTTCTCGGTCATACCCAATGAATTAAACAGTGGAGGAGAGGTAGTAGGAGCCAAAGTTCTTGAGGAAGGCGATCTTACTGGAGAGGCCAAAGGACTATACGCAACAGCCTGAGCGGCCAGGATCTTGGTAAATATCGCCTCATCTTCGGGTTTGTAAAGGTTAGAATCCAAATGCAAGTCGTTATCCATTTCGGCGTATCCTATGTTGGTCGGACTGACGATATGTTGAAACGATATGGCAGACGGAACTCGGGGGATTGCCATGCTTTGGAGACTGCAAGAGGAACCTTGAAAATTAAGAGAAGTATGTGAGTGAGTTGCATCTATGGCGGTGACCTCGGGTGATAATGGAGCATCTTCAGCATATTGAGGGAGAAATTCCGATTCTTTTTCGTATATGGGTAGTAAAGTATTGTTGTGAGCCGCCAATGGTGAGTACAAATGGATGGGAGAGTCTATCGAGATTTCAAAATGTTTTCTTTTTCCTCCATTTTCCGGGTTTGGTTTCGAAAGGCGTAAACATATTTTTATCCAATGTGTGCACTGGATATTTTCAACCGCAGAGTCTGGATGTATTTGAAAGTTGAACTTCTTGTTAATCGTATAAGGTACAAACATTTGAAATTCCAAATCACGAGGTAATACTTCAGTAGTTGAATTGGGAGAATCGTCAACTGGCTTTCCATCCTTGTTTAGAAGAGATTGAGACTTGCTAGCTTTGTGTTCAAGAAGTAAGAATTTGCGTGACGGCTCGGAGCGATGAACCTTCTTGTTTTGACAGTAATAATTGCACTCTTCAATTATAAAGACACGAATTCGGTGTAGTGCCACTTTCCCATTGAGTGGTATGAACTTTAATGACATTGGCAAATATGAGTCGAGCACCACTGATTTACTTGCAACAACTATTTCATAACGAAGAAAATCTTCCCAATCCCTTTCTATAACAATAGGTTCGTTCTCTTCCACGCTGTTGTCCATAGGAACTCTAACGATGTTAATCGGTAGCTTACCGCGAAGAACTGGTTTGAAGGTGCCTTGTCTGGCAACTACTGCCTCCAAGAAGTAATCAACACTTCCAAACGTCACCCGTGTGCTCTCAGGGGCCAGAGCAGGTATCAAATGTTCAAAATTGTAAACATAATCGCCCGGGGCAAAACAACCTTGCTTCAGTTCGCTTCCGGGAGATATTATTGATTGCAAATCATTAGACGTCACTGGGGTAAGAGATGGAGACAGCAGTCCTCCACCCAAGGGAGAAGTCGCTCTACGTATAAGACTAGCGGCAAAGGTAGATGCAGACTCTAAGGGATTAGTGGAAACCGCCGTTCCGAGTTGCGATGAACCCGCATCGTTGCTCGAGTGGAAATATTCTTCTAAATTTACCTTTGAGTTTGCAACGTGGATATGAGCACCGTGGCTAGAATGATTTGCGTCAAGCTGATAAAATGGCCACGAGTGCTGCATCAAGTCCGAGGTCTCCTCATAGACGTTTCGTTTCGGCGGGATACCTTCGGGCCAGTCTGTTTGCATATGTCCCTTGAAATTAAGAGTAATTGATTTGATTTTTGTCGGACGAAGAACCCGAACCACTAAAGAGCCTCGGAGCAAACTGGGTGGCCTCAGCTCGTATTCCACGGGCTTAAACCCCTGAACGAAAATCGTGCTCTCAGTGGGAACGATGTAAATTTCAAGAGAAGAGTTTTTCACCACAGCTGTCTCGGGAAGTTGCGGCACCAAGGCATCGCCGCCTTCACTTTCGAGTGCACTGGTAAGGGTGAGCGATTCCTCCGGGAAGATAGGAGATCTTAGAAGGTCTGGCATTTATGCACTCAAATCAGTCCAAGGGGTTGGTGATACTTCAAAGTATATGGCTTTTTAATTAAATTGAGAAGTAGCGACTACCGATTTTGTGAGATAAAAACGACCAGGCAATATTGGCACTGGTCGGATAAGTATCAGTTGAGAGGTTCAGATCTGCTTCGGCAGCCATACATGCCGAACCATATCCAGGGAACATCACGTGCGGAGGGATTATTGTGTTGCAGAGTGGAACCATGGGCCCGAAATGGAAACTGACGGAGCGTTCTATGTTCTTTGTATTAGACTGTTTGTTGGATTGTTATTATTTATTCATGTTCATGATTTCTTACGTTCTGTCAAGTTATAAGCATGCATAGGGGATTGGAAACTCGCAACCAGACCCTTCGGAGTGTATATGCTATTTGGTGCGGCACTGACGACTATTGTGATTGAATATAGAAAACTAAGTTTGCAGTAAAGAAAAATCACCAGTTTCAGTTTGGACTAAAGAAATTTTGGTTTAAATGAACTATCTGGAGATTCTCTATTAGCATAGTCGTCTTGAGGTGCGAGACCTACAACTCAAGTTCTTTAGACAAAACGATCTAAATCATATAGACTATCATTACTCTGTCTCTCTTAGTAAATATTTAGTAAAACATTCCCAAATCTTCCCCAAAAATACCATCTGCATCGGCATTAGATTGCAAGTTCATGTCAAGGTAGCTATTGTCCACAAAATTAGTGAGAAAATCACTTTGTTCCGTCAAATTTGTTGCTGAACCTGCCCGGCTTCTGAATGGCATGTGGTCATTGAAATCACGCTCCAATTTAACTCTCGAAGATTGATTTGGAACAGGGGACTGTGCCCTACTCACTACTTGGCTGCTAAGTTGGACCGGGAACAATTGAGTAGGTTCGAAATTCTCCACAAACGACATATTAGGCTGGTATGCCTCTGTAACTAACAGAATGTCTGGAAATGAGTGCACAGAAGAAGGAGTGTTGTCTGTGTTAGAACTTTGACCTGGACCCTGGCTCTGACCAGACTGGTTGTTTGAGGGAGAAGGATTTAATTCAAAAGTTCCATTTTGGTCTTTTGCATTTTGGTCTTTTGCATTTTGGTCTTTTGCATCTTGGTCTATTGGATTAGTGTGCTGGAATGCATTGGCCACTTGATTATTCGCACCTTCAGTAGAGATCGGTGCTTGCATGTTCATTCCGTTTCCTTGTATAGGTCCAATGCCGTCAGTCATCTGATTATCATCATCATCATCGCCTCCCTCAGGCGTTGTCGGTCCTGTCACACCTGTTGTTGCAGCTCTTCCTACTTTCGAGTCCTCCAAATGAGCAATAATCTCTCCTTTTTCAATCATTTGTGCTCTCTTAAACTTATCATTGGCGTGCTTATCAAAGAGTCTTAACAAAACATCAACTATTGGCCAGTACCGACTCAATTCTTTGAGCACGCCTCTTGAGATAAAAAGCGAGTCTGAGGCTGTGCTTGCAATAGCTGGATTAGTGGAGTCGACGTGATAAATAAGCATAATTAATGAGCTGAAGAGAATATAAACAAACATGACTGGGCAATATTGCATTAGGCCCTTATCCAACAAGATCTTGGAAATTATTGAGATCATGCGCGCCGCTTGGAAGGAGATACCCCATGACGGGTACTTGTAGTTGTTAGGATTAGTGGAAGAGGACCTTGCCATTCTTAAAAGATTAGCACGGTGAATAAGGTACAACCTGTTGTAGTACTGCGCGTTTAGTAGACAACCGTAAAAGTTTTGTTTCGTTGAGTCTGTCAAAGAGAACTGAAGCTGCGGAGGAAGGTTTGCAAACCATATTCCCATAAGCATATCACATCTTTGAATGACCGATAATTTATTAACTCGCTTTCTCTGTTCTGCTTTGACTGTATACTGGTGTTTGATAATGACACCTGTAATTTCGGCTAATTTCACAAGATGTATGAAATATAAAGCCTGAGTCTCGTTGATGGGGTATGGTGAAACAATACCAAGTTCAGGATCACTTTCATTGAAGTCTTCAAATGTGAGCATTGGAACATCACAGTCTGTCAAGTCAATTTCAAGAGGGCGACCGAACGCAATAGACACATTACGGTCTTTTTCGAATAGACACCACCATATTCTCCGCCATATTTTTTTATTCATAGGCGTGACAAGGGACAGGGCACTCACATCACGATGAAAGCCAAATCCTTGCGCCAATCCGATGGCAACGCGAGTCCAGTAGTATGAATTTCGGGTTACATCTTCGGGCCCCTCCCAAAATGAACCAATTAGAATAACCGTTTGAACAATCGATATAGGATCGCTTTCATAATTCGTTTCGTAAAGCGCCTTAGCTCTACGGAAAAATGTAAGCGAAGCTAGGTCACTCAGACCCTTACTGTCAAACAAAAGGGGATTGTTAGAAACTCGAGAGCCACACAAAAGAACAGCTTGTAGGAGCATAAGCGGAGGCGAATCATTAGGGTCCTCAAATTTTGCCATAAACTCTGTTCTGTTGATCACCGGCATTAATGGGTGCACATGTTCGAAGTACAGGTTTATCAAGTCCAGAGCAAGCTCCTTGTCGGGGAGAAGAAAAGCGCCACGAAGCTTGAGAATTTCTAGCTCAACAGAATCTGAGTTTTGACTTTCGGGAACATCATACAAATCAGAAGCTAGCTCCAAATGGTTTTGTCCGATCTTCAGGGCCATCACGCTTATACTTGAAGAACCAAGGAATGTCACTGAAGTTCTAGCTGAACTTGCCAACATTTCACGTTTATGCATCGATGGCCTATTCTTGTAGTCAGAAGTCAAAGATGGAGGGACTGAGACTTGTGAAATGTTGTGGATGGGTTCCAGAGCTTGAGTGCCGATATTGGCAGCCGCACTGTTAGTTGACAGTGTAGAGTGGGGTGTCGACTCCCCAATTGGTTCTTGAGCAGGTTCCTTATCACCAGCGCCATGGTCTGGTGCCAGAGGTGAACCTTTCTTGACATGGACTCGGGTGCTGCTTCGCTTTTTGGTCTCAGGAAGAACACAGTCACACCCAAATGTGATACAGTTAGTGCACGGAATGTGGATTTCAGCATCACATCGAACCTTCCGGGCTCGACACACAGTGCATGCCCTCGACCCACGAGGTCTTTTATACTTGATAGTGTATGTTTTTGTTTTGGCAGCAGGCCTATCTTCTTGATCACTTTCACTCTTCATAGTTGCTCGTGCGTGGGACGGCTTGATGTGTAATTGAATCGCAACCAGTACTTCTTTTCCAGTTATATGAATACGGACGTAGATACCGCCCACAGGTTTGATTATTCAAGGGCCGTTTGCAAAATTGATGGTGCGATAAGTTTCCGTCCCCCAGATGCTTGAAGGGACTAGCTATGTGGGGAATTATCTGCAGGATCTGAGACACAGAGTACCTGCATGAACTTGAAGCCCTTTGCAAAATATTATATTATTTGACAGATATTTAAAGAAATGTGACAGTTTGAGAAAGGTCTTACACCTTCCAAATGGTTAGCTTTCCTAATTCCGTTTACTTACTGAATCCTGACGAAGACGTAAACACAAAGCTGACAGATTGGCCGTAGATTTGCATACGACAGAGGATATTCGTAAGCCAAAGATACAATAGCAATCTATGGCAATGCTGGCAACAAGATTAACAAATTTCTATGCGATATCGAATTGTACGTTTGTAGAATGTTTCAATGGTGAAAACTAAACTTGTTTATCCCAAATAGTGTAGTTACCCCCTATCGCTTTACTGGCTGTCCTGCATGACGAACTGCAGATGGCCCCCCGCAATAAAGGAGGACCTCCGTTCCGAGATTCCAAACCATAGTTTCGGCATCGGCGCCCAGGGTGTCAAGGGGAATGGCCTATTCAATGTCAGGAAGAAATTCCGTCAAAATTTCCTTAAGGGATTTTCCTGTTGTCACAGAATCTATTTAAAAGGAAGATCAAGAATTGAGGATCATAGGTACTCAATCGAAGGTTCGAAGTGGCTGCAAATATCGTTTAATACAGGTTTTGTTCTGGGCCTGTTAACTATATTTGAAGTATTATTAATCAATTTTTCTAACTGTCAATATGATATGGGTTTTGTATAATAAAATGTATTGGACCTAACTTCGTTCGGACTTGGACTCTTCGATTGGCATCCAAATCCTAATTCATTGCAAAAAAGTGATAAGTGTAAAATAATATTTTTTAAAACCTTCATTCCACCTCAACTATGGAAATGGCTCAATTTCATTTGTTTTCGTCAACCATCTGTCCTGCTGCATCAGGTCAATACACTTACTAGAGTCGTAATACAATTTGAAAGCAGGAACATAATCATTTTGCACAATAGACATTAAAACTGCTCATTCAAAAAAATTGTCGACAATCTTAACTAATTTAGTTCTCTCATATCCTAAACATATACTCCAGATCATAGTCATGCAGGGCCGAACTACTTCACTGTCATGTCTACCAATATCCGTGTGTGGATTGCCACAGTGGCACTCGCTGTAGTTTCATATTCGCTATGGAAACTGAGCCCACCAACTCGTAAAAAGAATTCTCTTTTACGGCCCAAAACCAGAGGAGTTGTATCGTTGATTGGTAACACCCCACTAGTCGAAATCCCATCGCTATCAAGGTTGACAGGGTGCAAAATCTATGCCAAATTGGAGCTAATGAACCCTGCTGGATCTGCTAAAGACCGCGTTGCACTTGCAATCATACGAGAAAACGAAAAGTTGGGCAAATTAACCCCTCATAAAGGTGACTTAATATTCGAAGGCACTTCTGGTTCCACGGGAATCTCTTTCACAGTATTGGCCAATGCCCTAGGTTATGAAGCGCATATATGTCTTCCATCCGACACTTCTCCTGAAAAAATTCAGCTTTTGACTTCGTTGGGTGCACATGTTGAGCCGGTGAAACCCGCACCAATTGTAGACCCCGATCAGTATACCAATATGGCTAGACGAAGAGCTGAAGAGATCATGAACAATTCGGAGGATAGCAGAAACGCAATCTTTGCGGATCAATTTGAAAATGACTTTAATTGGAGGGTACATTACACTACTACAGGTCCAGAGATCTGGGAACAGATGGAATACAACTTAGACATATTTATTACGGGCTCGGGCACAGGTGGAACCATCGCAGGAGTTTCTAGGTATTTGAAGGAACAAAATAATGCTATTAAAGTGATTCTCGCTGATCCTCAGGGGTCCGGACTTGCCAATAGAGTGAATTATGGAGTCATGTACGACTCACTCGAAAAAGAAGGGACTCGTCGCAGGCATCAAGTCGACACTTTAATTGAAGGGGTGGGCCTCAATAGATTGACATGGAATTTCCAAAAAGCGGAGAAATACATCGATTATGCAGAAAGAGTCACTGATAGTGAGGCTCTACTGATGGCAAAATATCTTTCAATACATGAGGGGTTCTTTTGGGGCCCTTCAGCTGCCATTAACTGTGTTGCCGCTGTTAAAGCAGCACTTAAGTACGGCCCAGGTCACAATATTGTGGTAATTGCGTGTGATTCAGGTAGTAGACATCTACTGAAGTTCTGGAAATCTGCCGTGGATGCCCCCGCTTTCAAATTGGAAGACTTGAATGTTTAACGCTAGTAATGTATAGCACAAAGTAATTTTTTTTTAAATCATCGTCTCTCCAACATACGACGCTTTTCTCTATAAAGCTTCACTGAACTGAGAAACGAGGCGCTTATTCCCGTCCAAATTTGAACTGTATCGAAGTGAAGAGGCGCATTGAAGACAGTATAAGAATTGAAGATAATATCGGAGATAAGCTTCAAGATGTCTAGTCTGGTGTTTGAAATTTTGAATCTGATTTCATTAAGCGCATTCACATCTCTGTCATCATCATCCAAGTTTACCATGGAGGACAATTGGAAGACAGACGTCCCGAGTATCTGTTTGGAAAGGACTCGTGACCGCTTTTTTACTTGAATCAGAATTCTGGCTTCCATTTCATGCTGATTTAGTTCTAGTAGACTGTTTACAGAGTTGTATAACGCAAACCAAGAATCACAATACCAAGCGTAAGCTTCATGACGTGCAGCAAAACCTCTTAAGGTTTCATTTCTTAAAAATTTTAGCTTAAATAAGAGTGAAGCTTCATCGTTGAGCGAGTAGTATAAGGAGATCGCCTCGCTTAGGGTAGATTTGGTAAATAGCCCTTCTCGGAGTTGCCACAGATTCAATTTAGTGTCGTAATGCAAGCTTGAGGTCAACTTAAGCCATAAACTTCTTATCCGGAATGGAGATTTGCCAAACCTCAAAATTTGACGAAACGTGGCTAGAGCTGGGACAAGAGCCGCACATCTACTGGTGAATACAGAGCACACCAAAATACCAATGATACGAGCGAAAGCACGAGGATCATAGATGAAGTTGATCAATAGATTAAATATCTTCTCGTTACTTGTATAGGTTTGACTTATAAACTTAATGTTGACTTTGTCATCACTCAAGTATGTTTGTGACTTACGGGCATGATGAAGAAGCAAACGCAAAGAGTACTGTCCGAACTTAGCGAGCTTATCTTTCCCTGTAATGTCATTAATCATTGCCCAAAAGACATCCATTGCATGCAAATCTTTCGTAGGCGGAAGAGGTGTTGGCGCGGCCAGGTCTGCCTTACCATATTTATTCTGAGATGTTGATCCAGATATTACACTAGCAGAGTTTTTTGCTGGAGTTACAATACGAGAAAGTTCTCCCTTTGTAGTGGATTGAGGAATTTCGTTGGTAAGAACCTCAACGTTGCGTTTTGCGAGCGGAGACTCTATGTTTTGAGTTGAGGCGATTGACGTCTGTGGTTGATGAGACCGAGGCCCAAAGCTTTCGTCCCATTCCGAAGCGTATTTCGGCGAGCTTGTGAATTTCGTAAATTCTGTTGCGGAGAAGATTTGATTCAGTTGAGACGCGAACTCTGTGTACGGTTCTTGCTTCATGTTGGTGCTCATCTTTGCAATTTAGATTTCCTTTAAAGAGACGATTCGCGGCTGCAGAATCAGTTAAGATATTGTAAGACTATTTTTTTTGGCCTTCAGAGCCATGTAAAAGCTTTGTTATGACAATCAACTAAAAACTCGTGGACTTGTTTAGCGATATGCCCCAATGCAGTAAAGGTTGAAACTGTGGAGAAGCCTGCGATCACCCAAAACAATTCAAATCTGAATTTGAATTTCTAGCCTCATTGAATTTACAAGAATACAAATATTTCGAAACAATACTCTAATATTCTTTTACCTAGAGTAAATTAAATATTTTTGTTTCCTACTTTATTAATATCAAAAATGGAAGAAAGTTTCCGAAAGTGAAGCAATGAAGAAGCTACAAGGCGTTGGTAGCAGCAAATTCATCAAGCAATAGTCCCAAAAACTTGCGGGAATAAATCTCGGGCTCTTCGATCGTGTATCCTAGAGTTTTGACAGCCGCTTTGATGTTGGGTATCAAGAAGCTGTAGAAAATTACGTCCACTTGAGATTCCTTTACTTGTGGATCAAGCTGCTCGCTCACGACCACATTTGGTAAACGGTAATTAACAACTGCCTTGTGAGGAGTATCATCACCGTCGTTGCCGAAGTCATCATTTGTTACATATCCCTTTGACAATTTATCGCTCAACAACGATTCCTCTGCATCATCTATATCATTTTGAGGATCGTGATTTTCAAAACCGACATTTTTCAAAAAGCGCTGGTGAGGAGGAAGAAGATTTATATGTGGGTTGGCTTGCTCGTTTAAGATGTAATTTCTTCTGTTGACCAAAGGAACAATTTTAGTGGCAACCGATTTGGGTAAAGTTATTTTAACCCAATCGTTTTGGAAAGGCGAGACAATGTAATGAGAGTCAACAGTGTAGGGTCCTTTGTACAAGTCATATCTAATAGAACCAGTGTTGATGATAATCAATCTCTCATCTTGGGTTATAGTGTGATTCGAATCTGGCTTGATAGTTGGTAAAACCTGTGTGGTAAGCATTCGGTAGATATTTTGATGGTGAGAAAGTGGAACGTAATCCATGTAATAATTGTATTTCGTAACGTTCCCAATAACTGAATCCAATTTCAAAATCAGTCGGGCGTTTGAGAGCTCTTTTTTGATCTCCAGTCCTTCTTCCGTATCAAAAACGTCTTGGTTCTTGTTGGTATGAAATTTGAACAGATCCACATTGAAGTCGATGTATGACCTGAAAACCCTATCTTTAAGATCCAATACATCGCTAGTCATGTTGAGTCCAATAAACCCAACTGTTTCGCAAAAGCGACCACTTTGAAGACCGGTCAGAAGATCGTCATATACCAGGAAATCACGTATGTGACTGTGACCGCCAAAATACTGGATTGGAATCTCGGGATAGTGAGCTCTAAGAACCGAATGAAGCTTTTGCATTTCTGTCCAATGTTTATCGACAGGTAAATGTCCAGCCACTACAATAATATCCACCTCTCGTGAGGGAAAGTGTGATAAGACAGTCTTGAACCAACTTTCGTTGATTGCAGTCTCTATTGGAGTAACTCTCGTTTTTTCATTTGCTCTATTGAAATCAAAAAGGAAACTGAATGCCAAAACCTTCTTCTTTTGAATTGGAGTCGTGAAAAATCTATACTTCTGCCCAATTGGGAAGTACTTGCCATCACGGAGAAACTCCACATTTGAACACACATATTTGTCTTTTAAAGCGGGGACCAAAATATCAAGTTCTTGTTCGGTATTCTCCCAGAGGTAAAGCTCATGGTTGCCAATTGACACGATGTCGTAATGTTGCTTAATGAATATTGGGGAAGAAAGTGCTCCATTCGGAGCTGTGGCATCTGATAGCCCATTACCATCATGTCTATCTCCGGAATCTATAATGAGGAGATCTTGACCGTTAGAAGCGGTGATATCGCGTAAATGTTGAGCGAAGGATACAAAGTCACCCCAGTCTCCATTGAAAGATGGCTGGATCTGGTGTCCGGCTAGCCAACCATGGGTGTCGGTCGTATGGAGAAAGTTTATGTCTCCAAGGCGTAATGGTCGTTTCTCAGTAGGCGAGTTGTCATGTGCGAAGACGTTTTGGATACCACCTTTTGCTTGTATATTTGGTAAAGTGTATGCTAACGAAATGGCCGCCAATAGTAGAAGAGAAACTTGCATTTTTGCAATGAGTTTCCAAGAAATGGCCAGTGTGTAAATGTGAAGGCTCGATCAGGAATATTGATTAAAGTTGGTCCTTTAGAGGCAATAGTGCTCTGTTCAAAATCAATTAATTTAAAAGCTGGCTCAGCGTCAAAGCAGCAGGAATTCTAAGAAATACACGAATGACAACAAGAAATCTAGTTTCCGAGACGGAACTTTGGCCTTTTAAGTGATTTCCAGTGATAGGCTCTTCTTATGGAGAAAAAAGAGATGTTTCAAAAAAGCACTGATAAGGGTTGTAACCACAGTGCTATAGTGTGGCACGATATGCAGGCGAATTGAAACATATGTAGCTTGAAGTTATATATGTGATTGAAAACAATGAATAATTCAGTTCTTTTTTTCTTTTTTTTTTCTTTTTCGGATTTTCTGTATCTGGAATGCCGCGTTAGTGAAGTTTCCTTGTACGGAACGTGGTGAGAATCGTCGGTGGTTGAACAAAATGGGGAGATCCAGAGCCTATTAGAACGAAATATCAAAATCAAACCAAGAGAGGAGTTTTGGCCAAAAGAGAAATGTCTTATTAAGGAAGAATGATTTGCCCATGTTATGATCCGGTCCTGGCAGCCCAATCAGCTCTGGAACCGAACCTGTTGAAATTTCTCATGCAAGAATACCGTGAGTTACCTATAATCCCTTGCTGGGTCCCTTCGATTTGAAATTTGAAGTTATCGCTTAAAATATGCTACAAGAAGGGCATAAAGTTTAGAAATAGCCCAATTGAGTGACTCATACTTAGTTATAAAACAAAACACCGAAATTTATTATTCCAGCTAATACATTCCGGTTTCAGTTTCATGCTTTTTAGGAGACTCATTGGAATTGCATTAAGTTTACTTCAGCTTGCAATTACATAAGTCGATTCTATGCCAGCATTGTGCAGGGGTACGTCAGTTTGGAAATGTGTTTCAAATCAATAAAGTGTTCATATCAGACACAATTTTTAAATTCATCTCACGGAAATCAAAGTTAAGTTTAGCCTCTCAGTTTGAATCTGAAGCGTCGAAGAATTGAGTCTCGAAGAAATTTCAAAGCGACGACCAATTTGAAAACTCATAAACAATACCGAAAATTACCCGTGGAAGGAAGCCAAAAATTAATCTGGGGAGTTCTCAAATATTCAAGACATAATGCCGAATAGAATCTGACTGTTCAACTCATGAAAATCACCGTATCAATCCGTACATACCTTATAAAAGAACATTTAGCCAACAACAAACGTTTGCAACTACAAGTATTTCAATGAAAGAAGTCTCAAAAACTCCTCCAAAGAAATCCTGTGCATCTACAGTCAATCATATATTTATATAGTTTGTATTAGTTTCAAGTGCAGCTAATGGTTAATTTACAAACCAGATTGAGCTCTTCTTCTGTCACGCTCCTCGGTAATGGACAACTTAATACCCTTACCCTTTGGCAAGGAGACGTATGGCTTACCGGCCTCAGTACCAATGACGAAAACGTTAGAAAGTCTGGTAACGAAGGTGTTGTCCAAAGAGTCCTTGATGTGGACCAAGTCGAAACCTCCCTCGTGCTTCTCTCTGTGGGTGATGACACCAACACGTCCCAAGTTCTTACCACCAGTGACCATGACCAACTTACCAGTGTCGAACTTGATGAAGTCGGAGATCTTACCAGTAGCCAAGTCGATCTTGACAGTGTCGTTAGCCTTGATCAATGGGTCTGGGTATCTGATGGTTCTACCGTCGTGGGTAACGACGTATGGGATACCTCTCTTACCCAAAGCGATCTTCTTGACCTTACCCAACTTGTAGGAAGCCTCCTCAGCAGTGATTCTGTGGACAGTGAATCTACCCTTGACATCGTACACCAATCTGAAGTTCTCGTTGGTAGCCTCCAAGGTGATGACGTCCATGAAACCAGCTGGGTAGGTGGTGTCAGTTCTGACCTTACCGTCAACCTTGACGTGCTCTTGCATCAAGATGGCCTTAACCTCTCTACCGTTCAAAGCGTACTTCAATCTGTTTCTCAAGAAGACAATCAAAGGCAAGGACTCTCTCAACTTGTGAGGACCAGCAGATGGTCTTGGGGCGTAGGTGCCGGACAATTTGTCCAACATCCAGTGGGATGGTGCTGCCAATCTCTTGAGATGCTTCTTTGGTCCTCTACCCATTTTGTTTGAGTTGTTAGTTAGGTATCTAAGAAAGGAAAATTTTCAAATGTAAGTGTGAGTTGAACCTGCAGAGGCAGAGGAGGTGCGAGCGTACTGCAGGTTAAAGCCGTAGGGTTTGTGCCCTGTAGTCACGTGTGTCGTATGTATTCAGTATTTTGCAGCCAATTTCTTAATGAAGAGCCAAATAAATCTTATGGTAATGTCCGTTTATTGAATAGTGTTCCACTTTATTTGTTCCAAAACCATGATTTGGGCATGCTTTTAATTGCAGCTTTCAATCGTTCATTTTCGGTGGTTAGGCTCGTAAATCTCTCATCTAGGTTGGCGAATTTCTCAGTCTCAAGAGCATTCTGCTCTAATAGGTCTTGGATCTTGGAATCAATATCTTGAGGAATATTGTCAGTTTCGGCATCTAATTTAGACTCAAGGTCTGATATGTCATTTTCAAGAATAGCCACTGATTGCTTTAAGTCATCGATATCACTCAAGATTTCGGGCAACATTACCTTTTTGTCCACAAGCTCCTGAACGACATTGATATGAGTATGGTTCAATGCGAACAACTCAGATTCGTAGCCTTTTATCTCGTGGCGTAGCCCCCCGCTGTTTATCTTCAATTCTTCAATTTCTTCAGCTCTTTCGTCATCCTTCTTGCACAATTGTTCAAACTCGACCTTATAGCGTGTAAGATCCAACGGGGAGATTTCGACTAGCATCGAATCTTCCATGAACTCATCTAGCCTATAGTAAGGGACGGTTTTAGAAGAAGACCTTCTTGATAAGAGTGGAAATCTCTTAGATTCCTGGGGCTCATTTTGTACAAATTCGTTGCTAACGTAGATGTTAAACAAGTTAAGCTTCAAGAAATCAAGTAGCGCGTCAAAATTAAGCCGAAGCAAGCTTGTCTCGTTTCTCAACATTAAGTTGATCGCTAGCTTAATGAGTGCCTCTGTGCCTTGAGTAATTATGACATCGAAAATACGCAACACGACGTCGAGGGGGAATTTGTAGCTGAAGAAGGTGAGAAACCACTGTGAGGCATACATCAGAGAGCGAACACCTTGTCTGATCAAGTGGTTAAATAGTAGAGGCAGTTTTTGCTCTAGTAAACGATCAAATTGGTGAAGTAATAAATGTAATCCCTTCATTTCGGGACAGAATAGCTCACGGATTTCATACTCCTTCATAAGTGTTACCAAAAGACAAAAGCACTCGCTTTCGGTCATGTTCATGATTAAGGGTATGGCAATGAAGGCCATTCCTTGTGTGTATCCGACATCAGGGTCGAAATTAGAGTATGCTTTGATAACATTGAAGAGTTCGCCGGCCTTGTCTACAGCGTCTACGTTTGTAAAGAACGAGGTTCTTGTTAAGTCGCGCTTGATGGCCTTCTCGTGAATAGAATTTTCGGTCTTCAAATGCATGTACAACTCCTCCATAACTACACTCTTGGAGCGTGCCACAGACTGCCATACTATACCTCTGAATGCCTTAGGGATACCCTTTGCGACAGCTTCAAGAAGCTCTGGTTGTTCCTTCTCCACTACTTCATTGTAGTTTTCGACCACGCGGCCCCAGAACTCCCAATCAATTGGGCCACCCATAAGCTCAGGAGGCATGTGGTCGATAGTGGATCGAATCTCATTGAAGGTGTTCTTTATGCTACGGATTCCGGTAGTTATGGCATCTTGCTGAGCCCTATCTTTTGAGCCGAAGCGAGAATTAATGTCGGCCTGCTTCATTTGTAACAATGAGGAAGCACTCATCGGAGGAGGTCGTACTCCAGAGAGGTCTGTTTTGATGGCAAGTCGTAAGAAGTTACGAGTAGGAAGATTTTCGCTGGGTTCTGTTGAATCTTGGAAATCCTGTATGTCTTCAACTGGTTTATCCTTTTGTAATATGGAAGTATCCTCAGACTCATTCGACGTTCCCTCAACATCGCCTGCGGCATCATAAGACTCTACAATATTTTCCTCTACTTCAGGATCCTCTTCTCTAGCGCCATCCGCTTCCTCATAGACGCTTTCGCTTGAAGAAACACTAGTTTCGATATCGGCCTTCTCGGGTTTGAGTAAGGCCGTGCCAGAGACGTCCTCAGCACACCCGGGTTGCTCATTGTCCAAGTTTGTGTCTGGCAGCTTTGTCTCAGTGCCCTCTTCATTGGTCTTGTCTGAATTTTCTTCTTGAACCTGATCTTGTGCACTATCACTCGGTTCACTAGAATCGGCGTCTAGAGGCTCCGGAATTTGGCCCAGATTCTCAATTTCATGTACCAAGTCTCCTTCCATTTTGGCTTCGCTGTGATCTGCAGGATTTTGGTCGCCAATTGAGTTTGTCATTTGGTTTAAGGAATAGTTATACTCTCCGATTGTGTTGGAGGTCGTGCATAGAGCTATCTGAACACCCTTGAAGATAGACTATATTTACGCAACAATCTCTAGGAGTTGGAAATAAATTAATTGCGTAAATAAAATCCTTTTTGGCTTCTTTTTATTATTCTTTCTTTTTTTTTTTTTTTTTGGCATATCTTTTAGTTCGACCAGTCGTCCTAAGGAATTCAAATTTTGCCCCTATCCTTTGAATAAATCCTGATAACATTATTATATATCGTCACAAATCAACCTATAACCTAAAGAAATGAAATAGTTATGAACTCCAGCTCCGTCGTCGGCGTAAAACTCGGTCTCCAAACACTTATGCCCAGCAGTAACTGTCTTCAGCAAATTGAATATGCCCGCTTTGCGATGGTGCAACACCTCCCAAATGTATGGGCAGCATGTTGCCCGGCAGGTTTTTCTCAAACTCACTAGACGAAGTCTCCATAGACAACACGTTAGAGTCCTCAGATTCAGAGCTTGATGACTCCACCAGGGACAGGTAGTAGCTACTCAAGATGTCATTTTCGGACACAGAAGATACGTTAGAGAATCTGTCTAGCTCGGCAGCTTCCTTCTTGAAGTCCTCGTAAATTACTCCGCTGCAAATGTTTTTCTCCTTTAAAAGGATCTGCAATCTTTCCCTATCGCAATTAGGGAAATACACACGAATAACATTATCCTCGGATACAAACCGGAGTGGGAGCTCGCCCAAGTCACTGAGTTGGCCTATGTCTTGTTGAAGTTGTTGCAAATGACGCTCAAAGTGCTTTAAGTTACTCAGAAGCTCGGCAAGAACCTCTGAAGTCATCATGGTCTTTTCTGGAATCAAGACAAGTGGTTGAAGCTTGAAGTCGACGTAGCATCCTTCTGAGATAGTCAGGCCCTCTTTGGCCAAAACCTGAACCATGTCATGGAATCCTTGGGTCAACGAAGCATTCAAACGAAGGGTGGTTGCGGTGAGTGTTTTGGCCACTGTTTCAGCAATATTGACTCTTGTACTATTCTTGGCCAACTCACTGTAAATGTTCCAAAGACGGCCTCTTGGTTCAAATTCGCCTTGAAGGTAAGATCTCTTCTTAAGGATTTGCGTAAGTGTAGGGAGTCTGTAAAAAGTAAGAAACTTTTGCAGGTGGAAATGAGCCCTGGAAGAGAATTGCTTAAACATCATAGACTGATTAATCTTGGCCCATCTCCAGGTGTTGAAATTTTGGCCTGTGAAGTTGCTATATGTGGAGTAAAAGCGTGTTGAGTGGAAGTCAGCATGGGCCCCAGCTGTTGCAAGACGTGTGCCATACATGGACATTGCAATGGTCTTCGAGACAGAAGATCCAAACAAAGCATGTCTGGGATACAAAGCTGGCTTCCGAAGATACTTTAACTGAATATTTCCAATCTGAAACGTCGTCTGTCTATGTCTGGTTTGAGGAGTTGTGGGTTGTTGTGGACAACAAGTCAATGACAACAAGTGCAAAACGCACGGAATGATGTTATGCCACGAGCATGATTTGTAGCGCAAGATACGAGGGTCTTGTGGAACTGGTATGTGAACAGGCACTGGTATTCTAGCTGCCTGCGGCACCGGATTGGCGACTCTGCCCAAGTTCTCGAGGTTCTTTTCGAGTCTGCGAACAGTCTGGCGGATTTTTTTGGACACCACCCGTTTCAAGTTGCCAATGTTGGGCATAGAAGACATGTTGATTTCGATTATTGATAAATAATAGAATATAACCCTAAGGGATAACAGTGCTGTGTGTTAACCACAAGAGACAAGAAAAAGGGAAAAAGGAAGGAACTGAGGGATACAAAAAATTGCCGAACACAGAGGCACCCAATTTTATAATGAATCCCAAGAGCTGTTGCTCCCAAACACTAACACTGGGTTGAGGAGTAATATAAAAACAAAGACGGGTCGACTTTTATCCTGTTTAGGTGTGGGGCTTAGCGTCATATATAAGGGAGCCTTCGGGTAGGATTAGGCTGCACACGCCTCTGATTGCGAAACTCGGAAGAATTCCTATTTAGTGCATTGTGAGCAGGGGATCGGGTTCAACGAAGAGAAGTTCGAAAGACGAAATGATTGGATAATGTAGGTAGGCGTGGTTTTGTTTTGTAAGTCCAGCTTTTTTTTTGACATTAATTTCGAAATTTTAGTGGCTTTGAGCAAGTCTTATGGTATGCCTATTAGCGGCCAGGGCGAGGGGTCTAAAAAGAAATCTAGCCTGGATGTCTACAGACTATCTCCGAAAAAAGAAAATAAAAAAAATTTAGCTTAATAAATACATGAATTCAATTATGACAATCCCCCACATCAGAGAAAAAAGCCTTTCAATTAATACTGTAATTAATTGAGTTAATTGTTGAATAAGGTCCGACTCTCGGAGGTATTAGGAAGGACATCATCCTACATCGAATCGGAAATTCCAGGTACGACCGTCTGGTAGAATGAAATGCAAACCCTCTTCATCAATAATTCATAGTTACCAATTTTTATTCATATCATTGTAGTGTTTATTATTATTTTTTAAATTCAATCAAGCTGAAAAGCCGTAGCAGAGATCTTCACATATTCACAACCACACTTGTGGCATTGCTCTGCAAAAATAGAAATAAAATCATTGAGTCGTAAAGTTAAGCAGACAAAGGAGCGTTTCAGAGCTTAAGCAAAGTTGTCGCACATAACTTCGTCGAAGATCGCACAGTACTCTGAAGGAACTTGCGTCTTTTGTCTTTTCAAATTGCCTCCACTGAAGGTTCCTAGCAGCTCCACCTCGTAGTCGTAGTTGTCGAAAGAATTAAGCGAAAGAAGAGAAGACGGGCTTGTGAGGGAAACCGCGTTTGTAGTCACATCAGACTCAAAGCTTTGGTATCGGTCATTGTGACACTGAGACATGGTTCGGCTAGGCATTATCAGCGTAGGTTGCACTGTTCGCGACACGGCTGGAGGAGGAACAAATTGAAATGGTTTCGAGCTTGTTGGGATATTATTGAGCACGAAGTCATCGATGATCTCTTGTTTAATCTTTTGTTTATCGAAAGCAAGCTCGTAGTTGTAGAGCTGGGAATCTTCCTTTTTAACACTCAACGAATCTTGGAAAGACCCTTCATTCGAGAACACCGAGTTTATGGATGGCAGGTGGGATGTCGAAACGCTTATGTTTGCGGTTTGAGAGTCTGCAGCTGGCTCGCTGCAATCAAGAGAAGTTGATTCAATCATGGGGGTAGCTTTCGTTGTATTTTTAGTGTTGATACCAGCTTTGGTTACAATTCTGTTCGCAGATTCCCTAAGTTTGCCAAAACCAGCCAATTGGAGGTGGAAGTCTTTCAAGGTTTCTTCATAATTTCCACTTTCCACTAGACGGTCGACATCTATGGAACATGGCAAAACGTAGCGTAACATGCTAGTAACACGGTGCAACTTATTTTCAACTTCGGTCAAGTGAGCACGAGTTAATGGCGAACGAACAGTCCTTGGCGAGTAAGTGCAGCACCAGTTGTGTTGGATACATTTCAAGCATTTGGGATACTCTTTAGAACACTTCAACTTGCGTTTTCTACAGGAGTCACAAGCTTGTTCGATTCCCGAGTTTGGGTCCAGCACATCGTCGGGTTTTATGGAATTTGATCGTGTTTTTGTTAGGCTATGTTCGTGGTGAGAGTACGCTTGTTCCAATTCGGGAACGTCTTCTTTTTTGACTTGCACTTCGTGATGGTCCATGGGAGCAAGCAGGATATATACTAAGGAAACGTAAAAATCAACGCAAGGGAAATTTTTCGAAGAAAAAGAGTACAGAAGTGTGTCTGTGGTGTTGTTGCAAGCAAAAACCAGATATGGTGTGGAGCAACGATCGGCTTATAAAAGTTGATAAGTGCCGAAGGGAAGTGGACCTAGTGAAAAGTGCTCCTTAACGGGGTTGAGAAAACAGCAACTTTCAAAGAGCAGAAGTTCTGGCTTTAACTAGGATTGAACTGGATATAATTGTTAAAAGTCGACTCTGTTGACTTGTGATTTGGATGAGGATGTTGTGTCAAAACTTATTGTTAGGGCTATCTAAACTGAGACACGTGAAGAGATGTTTACACGGAACTTTCAACAAGCAAGTGGCTTCGGAAAGATGGACAAACTATGCCGAGATCAAAGAGCCTGGATTGAAAATCTCTGTTGTCTGAATTCGAGTGCTCTTAATCTGAAGTAGACAGATGAGGTTATCCTCTTCACAAACTGAACGAATATGTACGTAGTGTATGCAAATGGTAATGGGGAGATGGAACGTAAGCGTGCGTAAACGATTACTCCGAAGGTGATGCGAAAGCAAATCTGGGAAACCAAACAAGAGCGAAAGAAAAGGTCTTTTGTAGATACACTCAATTCAACGTAAATTTTTCCAATTGAGGTTCAAACGACCCTCCGTAATAGAGTCTACTCAACAACACTGCACTTTAGCGACGTCGACGTTTCATTCGTTGATCAATTGGGCAAGAGAGGGGTAATTGCTTAATTCAATCTTAATTAACTGTGCATTTGGGCATTTGGGTGATGGACAGTACAGGACAGTTTGGGTGTGTCTGATGGTTTGTATGCCAGAATTACGGCACGTAAGGCTCACTCACTGCAGATACGGACCTTCTCATTATGCGCTTACGCAGTCTGAGGGAATTTCTGACTTGGGTTTTTACCCTGACAATGACAGTGAAACAAAATATTAATGTCATGAGGAGATGAAGAAGGGTAGTTGCAGTGGAACAAATAAATTTTCGAAAGGGCATATAATATGTTCAATTCTTATAGAAACTATCCTCAGTTTTCTCGTAATTCCTTGTTTTGTTTCATGATGATGTGTTCATTCTCGCTCAATGGAAACATAAGCCGCTCCAAATAATGTAGTCCTGAATGCAGTCCCTTCTTCGATGTACAGTATCACTTCCATCTGATCATTTCTTTTAGGCATTTCTTTTGTCCAGCGCGGAAAGCTACTTTAGCCGTGAGGGACGATCCAGTCTTTTAGATGTTACGGAACATCTTCTCGTCATAGCACCCGCTACTGTCTTGACGAATTGGTTCAATCTTTGCCTTCAATAAATGCCCCTCACCTGCAGACAACATGAGCCCAACATGAACGTTGTAATAAAACGTCCTTTTATCTCAAACTTTGTCAAGAGATAGCCAGTACGCTAGATTTGTGGTTATGAAGTTAGGTTTTCATGATGCTTGGCCCTTCTGTTGACGAATTACGCTAGTCTTCATAACCACGGAGTTTGTCCGAGATCATACCTTTCCTGTATGGTAGTGCTGTATTCTGCTAGATTTCTTAAAATGTCTCGAGATCATTCCCGCCCATGTCTTCGGAGTTCAAGCGGCGGAGTGAAATTTTTCCGAAACCGCCCTTATATGTAGGACGGGCCCAGAAATGGACGACGGGCTTGGACGAGATAACTTGTCACGTTTTTTTGGCAATTGCGTCCGCATTTTCAGGAACAATCATAATTTTCTTAATTATTGAATTTTGATGTATTTCATTGAAAAAGATTATTTCTTCGTTTGCCTCACCTATTTGATCTGTTTGTTAGAGGCATGAATCTACTGACAGGGTGTTGACTTGGGCAGATATTTTACCCCGTTCTGAAATATTTTGGGAGCCTTGTTGGTATATTTTCCTCATTCTAAAGTGGAGAACGCAATTTTTGAGATTCCACAGTTTAACGTTTACCCACTGTATGATATGAGACAAATGTACAGTAAGGTGTTCCTGCACGTATGTCAATTGTTGATTTTATGTTTCAGATTTCAACGAGTCACCCAGGGTGTAAAATCGAATGGACTCCGGTTTTTATAACGATCTATCCCCGCTTCTTTTCTCTTCAAAATTAGTGAGGATCTCGCTCTACTACCGTGAGCTGTCAATTGATGCCTGTGAACTTGGCGTGCTTAGTCAATTCTGAAAGATTCACATTCTTACATGATTGTAGCCTTTAAGAAGTTACACCTATTGATGGAAGCCTAAAAAAATGGCTGATCAATCCTTTTTAAGCAAGTTGAGGTAATGGAAGACAGTGTTCCTCATGCACGCAGAGTGGCTTATAAAAATCACGTGAACGGCGTTTGCAATCAAATTAAATGGACAATCGGCGACAGAATTCCGAGCCTTAAAGCCGTTCAAACGGTTCTTGATTTGTGAAGTATTGCTCTGATGAATTCTTAGAGAAAGTTATTGATTCTGTTCGAGTCTTAAAGCAAAGAAAACCATTCCTGAAACAGAATCCAGAGATACTCAGAAAAGTACTTGAGGAGAGAAAAATAAACTCGCTTTGTAGCCTTAAGAGTGAGAATCAACAGATTTTCGATTTGTCTGGTCTCGTTCAAGTGATTGTCTTATTAATCAACACTAATCAGACATCAAACTGGACGTCTGTTGAAAATAAGAATCTAACTCTATCTCATCTGAAAGCTTTGTATCTTGTTTCACACTGCTTTGATCGGCCAGCTCCTACATTGCTCATGGATGATCAAGTATTCAATTCAGTTTCTGTATGGTGAATCTGAGATTCCGGACCTTTCGCGTGAAATACTCTAAAGCGGCCAAGCTCATTCTCTTAAGCAGCCTAGCTCAATGTATTGACATTAAATGAAGTATACATCGTAAAGATATTAGAAAGACTAACTTAACGTACAAACATTAAAGCGTTTGATTATTGACAACGGGCATAATCACCGGAATCCCGGAATTCTCAGCAGCTCCTTTGATGCAACTACGAGCTTTGCTTTCATAGAACTACTGGACAAGCGGAAACAGACAACCAACTTTTTTTGTAATCGAATTCCAAATCATCAATGAAAGAAAAATACCGAAGAAAAACATAGGGTTACATACAACCCTGGTGAAGTTAATCGCCGTTACAGGCATAGGCTACTGAGAAATTCGCCGGTTTCGGAATTCCCCCACATAAAGATCCACCCGGGATCACGTGCACATCGAGGACATCTCGACATAAGAAAGGCTCATGACGAAGTTGCAAAAAAGAACTCTTCCCTAGATATTTAAAATCATTACGATATAGCCATAATTTAATTTTACTCAATATTAAGCACTCTTCGCGTACGACACCTTTGCTATTCAATAGGACTGCACTTGCTTGGATTATCTCCCCTTGATCATCTCCGTTAGAGCGAAATAGGAGAGTATATGCACGCCTGCTCGCCCAGATAGATGAAAAATTGTCTGAGTCACAAGTACATATTACACCACCTTTCTTTGTTTTTCAAATACGAACCAGAACTATTCCGTGCTTGTTTTCTGATATAACATGCTTCGCTGTATAAATGCTCCAGTCGCCAAAAGAGCGACTACCTCAACCCTAAATGGGTTTAAGTGTGCTGCTATTCAATACAGATTGATCAGCAAATCAACTTCACAAAATGCTACTGCTACATCTTCTTCAACGACAAGCAATAAAAACCAAACCACTGGAACTAGGAGGCCCACTCCTGCCCCTTCCTTTGACCAAGGTCCCACCGAGAAAAACGCCGTCAAGAAGGAGAAGGGAACAGCTATGGATGACTCATTTATCGGTTTGACTGGTGGTGAGATTTTCCACGAGATGATGTTGAGACATCAAGTCGACACTGTGTTCGGCTATGCTGGAGGTGCCATCTTGCCTGTATTTGACGCCATCTACAACTCCGACAAGTTTAAGTTCGTTTTGCCCCGTCACGAACAAGGTGCTGGTCACATGGCGGAAGGTTATGCGAGAGCCACTGGTAAGCCCGGTGTCGTCTTGGTTACTTCTGGCCCTGGTGCCACCAATGTCATCACCCCTATGCAAGATGCCTTGATGGACGGTGTTCCTTTGGTTGTTTTCACTGGCCAAGTCGTCACCAGTTCCATTGGAACTGACGCTTTCCAAGAAGCCGATGTCGTTGGAATTTCGCGACCATGCACGAAATGGAACGTTATGGTCAAAAACGTTGCCGAACTCCCGAAAAGAATCAACGAGGCATTCGAAATCGCTACCTCGGGCCGGCCCGGGCCTGTGTTGGTTGATTTGCCCAAGGACGTTACTGCTTCGATTTTGAGAGAGGCTATCCCAATCAACACCACTTTGCCATCTAACGCTTTGTCTCAGATGACCAAAAGATTCACTACCATGTTCACCACTGAGGCTATTCAGCGTTCGGCCAACCTTCTTAATAGAGCCAAGAAACCTATCATTTATGTTGGTGCCGGTATTTTGAACAGCCCTAAAGGTCCAGCTTTGCTTAAAGAGTTGGCCGACAAGGCTCAAATCCCTGTTACCACCACCATCCAAGGTTTGGGTGCCTACGACCAAAATGACGAGAAGTCTTTGGACTTCCTCGGTATGCACGGTAGTGCCGCTGCCAACACCGCCATGCAAAACGCTGACTTGATTCTTGCATTGGGTGCACGTTTCGATGACAGGGTCACCGGTAACGTCAGTAAATTTGCCCCAGCTGCCCGTTTAGCTGCTCAACAAGGTAGAGGTGGTATTGTCCACTTTGAGATCAGTCCAAAGAACATTAACAAGGTTGTTGAAGCCACTGAAGCGGTTGAAGGTGATGTCACTCGTAACTTGAAGGCTTTCCTTCCATTGGTCAAGGAAGTGAAGGAGAGAAAAGAGTGGATGAAGCAAATTAAGGAGTGGAAAGAGAAATATCCTTACGACTACATGAAAGAGACTCCTGGATCGAAAATCAAGCCTCAAACTTTGATCAGAGAAATTAACAAGCAATCTCAAAATTACGATAAGGAAGTCATTGTGACCACTGGTGTCGGTCAGCATCAAATGTGGGCTGCTCAACACTTCACATGGACCAAGCCCCGTACTTTCATCACTTCTGGTGGTTTAGGTACTATGGGTTACGGTTTGCCTGCCGCCATTGGTGCTCAAATTGGTAAGCCAGATGCTATCGTCATTGACATTGATGGTGACGCTTCTTTCAACATGACACTTATGGAATTGTCTTCTGCGGTTCAGGCTGGTGCTCCAGTGAAGATCTGTGTTTTGAACAATGAGGAACAAGGTATGGTTACTCAATGGCAATCGCTCTTTTACGAGCACAGATACTCGCACACCCATCAGTCCAATCCTGACTTCATGAAATTAGCTGAGGCTATGGGCGTCACAGGCATTCGTGTGTCAAAACAAGAAGAGATGGTATCTGGCGTGAAGGCATTTTTAGATTGCAAGGGACCTGTTTTGATGGAGGTTGTCGTTGAGAAAAAGGTGCCAGTCTTACCTATGGTTCCAGGTGGTAAGGCATTGGACGATTTCATTGTCTACGATGAAGAGGTCGAAAAACAAGAAAAAGAGTTGAGAAGAGAGAGAACAGGAGGCAAGCACTAATTGTATAAAAGTATTCCGTTTATAACGAAAATTCATGATTTCATAAGGATTCAATTTCATGTAAACTCTATTAAATCTAAGTTTATGATTGCATTGAATAAAGACTCTTTGGGTCAATTGTGACTAATGATCTCGTCTTTTAAAGGATCATCTCATATTTTAAAAGGAACAAAGACAAAAAAAGAATCTCTATACAAATTTTGGCTTCAATTATTCATGCCTCAAGGAATCCTCATCGTATTTCTAAGTGTACAATATTATTTTCTTATTTGTTTCATCTGTCTCAGTTCGGTCAAAAGCATCGATTGCAGCCTTATATACAAGTTCATGGCGAACAAGAGAACCCTTAACGCCTAAAGGAGAGGCGGGCTTATCGCCGAATTAATTATTAAAAGTAGCAAATATATCCATAAGGGCATCTAGAAAACGGTCAAATATCTTAATACAATTTTACACAAATATCCTGCAATTTTGCTCACTCACACTACATTTTGAAGCAACAACCCCCATCTCCTTTCAACCGCGGATTTAGGCCGAGTCTGGGGTAGATGCAATCCCCCACATCCGAATGGCCCGGCCCTGGAAAATTACCGAATCAACAACACAAATACAACACAAAACCAGAAAAGTCACTATTGTGATTCAGGAATACGCTGAGCCCAGTGGCAGTTCCTTCCTCAATTATTCAGGCTATTGCAACTAGTAACTACATAATCTCAGGATCTATTTCATACATTTAGAATGACGAAGGTGAAGACAGAAACTTCAGATCAACCGGATAAGCCAAAGATCATCAGCACAAGTAAGGGGTGGAGAGTTTCTCAAGCATGCGATCGGTGTCGAATGAAGAAAGTGCGTTGCGATGGAGGTACCCCTTGCACGAAATGCTTAGCCAATGGCTTGGAATGTACTACATCAGACAAGTTGTCACGACAAGCATTTCCAAAGGGATACACTGTCAATCTTGAGCGTCGGGTTAAGGAACTTGAGCAAGAAAATCAACAGTTGAAAGCACAAATCGAATCAGGTCCAGCGACACTAACAAAAGCGAATCCTCTTGATGAAAACGTGAACTCACAACCCCAGCTGAGTGTGACCACCTTGCGCAACAATGACAACAACAAAACCATTCAAATCAATAATCCAATTGATCAAATATTTAATTTGGATAGAAAGGGGTTGATTATAGGAAACGACAACTTGAACTTTGAATCCCAATTCAACCATTTACTTATAAATCTCAATCTTCCATTCCTCAAAATTACAAATTCACATAATTTTTTGGTCAATGATCCAGACTCATACTTGTATCATCCTTCTTATTCGATGTACAACAATTTCCACAACAAAGATCTTGAACTACTATTCAATCCATTGAGTATTCAAGAGCATGGGTCAGAACGCGGTCAGAACGGAACCTTACCGCTGGACGTTTATGACCTATTTATCAAGCTAATTAACAATTTTAAGAAGCTTTTCAATTCCAAGAGGGAGCTTGACAGTCTGGTGGCACAATTCTTTCTTAATTACAACACCTTCATACCAGTATTCGATTACAAAGAATTTATGCAGAGCTACGATGCTTTTCATACAATGTACCCGTTCATGTTCACTTATGATGATGCGACAATTAACGGGTTTAATCTCTCCACAAATGATTACAGTGTAGTCAACGAGTACTTAATGGTCGTAATTCAACTTTACGCCATGATTCTGATGAACGACCCATCTCTCAACCTTAATCTTTTATTGAATCATTCAACTCCAAACTATACATTCAATTATAGAAAGGAGGCCAATGAATCCATCATTCGCTCCCTATACGATTTCCTACCCTATCTTAACGTGTTCCACGTATCCATGAGTCAACTTCAAACTTATCTCTTATTTCTCTATTATTCTCTTCTTACAAACAATAAGGAGAAGTCTCTTCTTTTGTCATCGCTTATCAATTCCTACATGGGTATAATGGGAGTTAATCTTAATTCCAACAACCTTTTTTTCAACGACTTGAGTCTAACAATAGAACAACGAAGAAACAGAGTGAAGATTTTCTGGGGCTTTAAAGTTTTGTTGAAGTGCTTCAACTTGAAATTTGGTTTCAAGCCAACAATTAATACGACAGTCATTAACCCCGTGACAATTGAAAGATACTTCCGCCTAACGCCCGAAAAATTATCACTGCTTATCGATCCCGCTGCAGAAAGCAAAATTGATCCTCTCTTTGAAACCCTTTTAAAGCCAAGTGTGGAGTTTCTCAATCTAATGAATATTATCATTCCTTCGTCCTTCTCTCCAAATTATTATCAATATCTTAAACAAGAAAGACATGAGGAATCCCCACAAGACTCTGCCAAGAAGGGAAGTAGTCTTGATTGGATCCTTAATGATGATGATGGTGATGGAAACGACGGAAACTTGAATTATAATTACGCCCAGTTCCTTATTATTGACAAAAACTTGTCGAATTGGAGATATGCTTTGAAAGATAAGATAGTTAACACAGTGCCACTTCATTCCACTATGGGCCTCCCAATTTTATCAACGCTTGGCGAGACTTCCTTGTATCATCGGATCTCCTTCGTTGGAGATATTGATTTAAACATGTATGGAATTTCCCGAGAAGGAGAACTTAACTTTTCCAACACTGGATTACCGGATGTTCATACTGCTGCACAATTGATTAAGATGCAGCTAAACTTCCATTACCTTTTAATCCGTTCAATGAACTATCTTAACTTCGTTAATGAACGTGAGCTTACGCACAACTATTATGTCAAAATTGCCAACATTTCTAGAGAAGTTTTGGCTTATTTTGTACTCATCTTTCGGCACATAAGTATAGGAAATCGTCGTGCTAAGGAGGACCTCAGTCACACAATGTATCCTGCCAAGATTGATACTCCCTCGCATGTTTTATCTAGCGGGTTAGATGTTGACGAAGATGGAATAATTGTCAACGATTTCTCAGCAAAAAGAAGAAGGTTATCCAACCAGCCTAAGGCTGTGAAATTTCCCGGTAGAGAAGTTCCGGTTTCCCCCTTCAACTCTATGCTTAACGGTCTATCCCTAACTATTATCAACTTTAAAAAGTCCATCGTTTTGCAAATGTTATTTTTGCTAATATGCAATCTCAAGATTGCAAAGAGAGGTGGCACGATGAGTGTAGATACTCGCAAAGTTTTGAACGACAGTATCTCTTTGTTCATTGATGTTTTTATTAATTATCAACCTCTGGCGACGCGGATAATGAAGACCAAAAATGTGAAAGAGGACTTTTTGTTCGCAAAAATCATAAATGACGAGCTCAAGGATGATTTTTTGAAGCCTAAAGTGGGCGAGTTCGAAGACGATTATGATGAAGATAACGAAATTGATTGGGATGACGAAGATATGGATGAAGATCTCAAATATTTGAAAATCTTAAAATATATAAAGTATAAGACCAATGTCTTATACGAAAAAGCTCGTCTTGTTCCAAATCGTCCTTTGGATGGTAAAAGCGATTCAACGTCAGGAACTCCGGTAGCACCAGGTAACATCAAGCCAGAGCCTTCTACTGAAATGGTCAATTTACCACGCATGCAGCATGTACAATATGGACATCAACTAAGTCCTCCAATGTTTCCGCAAATGACGAGTCCAATATTTCCGGTTTCAGATATGGGGCGCACCGTACCGTTTAAGCCGGGTTATAAAATGAACGGCGATGATGAAGACGAGGACGAGAAGACAAGAAAAGCAAAAGGCGCAGACGGGTTGTTGCAAATGCGAAACAACTTTGGCAATTGGCATGCAGGAACTTAGTTTCAAAATTCCAAATTGTCAAGACCATTTTTTTAGGTACAGTTCAGTAGGAAATAGGTTTGTCTGTGGTTAAAATTGATGTCGGTTATGAAAAATTTAACTTAGAAAAGTAGAGTTTGATGTATAATATCAATCTATTCGCTCCTGTATGAATATCCTGTTTTGTTTTAACCTGCTTTCTCCTAGATTCACTTTTACTCCATTTACTCTGGACCATCGATCACACACTTGACAGCACCGTTTCCGGCACGGACTGTATCATAAGCTTTAATAGCATCTTCCCACTTGAATCTGTGAGTGATCAATGCCTCAAAGTCGATCAATGCATTCTCTTTGCCGTTTTTGTAGTTATTGTCTAGTATTGAGACGGAAGTAGCGTAGTCGCCGTAACCATACCGGAACGAACCGAACAAAGTCAACTCCTTGGTAGCAAATTCGGTGATTGGAAATTTGACATTCCCGCCTGCATTTCCAACTTGGACGAAGCGACCACCAGTTTTTAATGCAAAGACACCTTGCTGGATGCATACTTCGGCACCAGTACACTCCAAAACGACGTCGGGACGCTCTCCACTGGGCAATGCCTCTGAAAAGGGGGTCGAGCTCTTGGAATTGTAAGTGTGTGTTGCAGCTCCAATGTCCTTCGCCATTTGTAATTTGTTGTCGAAAATATCAACAACGGTGACTGAGGCTGCACCAAACATTCTGGCTACAGCAGCTGCAAGCAAACCAACAGGACCAGCGCCAAATACGACGACGTGTTCGCCGAACTTCAAATTGGCAAGTCGAGCGGCGTGCACCCCAACAGTCAATGGCTCAACCATGGCACCCAACTCAAGTGAAACATGGTCTGGTAACTTAAACAAGAAGTCCTCCTCAGATTTATAGTATTTGCACAAGGTGCCTGGAGGGTTTGGTTCACCTTCTTTAGAATTAGGGGTAGCGGCAAAGCACATATGAGGACACAAGTTGTAATGGCCGCTCTTGTACTCGTCACTGAATCTAGATGGGATACCTGGCTCAATGGCAACTTTATCACCAACCTTCAAAGACTTGACACCTTCTCCAACTTCGACAACCACACCAGCGGACTCATGGCCAAGGACCATAGGCTTAGTCAAGACGAAATCACCAATTTTGCCATGGGCGTAGTAATGGATATCAGAACCACAAATTCCGGTTTTCTTTACCTCTACGATAACCTGGTTGGAAGCTTCAATCTTAGGAGATTCAAGTTTCTCGAAGGAAATATCATCGATCTTGTTCAAGACAAGGGATGGGTTTGACATGTCGATTGCTTGTTAATAAAGGTGACTATAAGATAATTAGAGAGGTCAGAACAACTCAATTGGCTCGAAGAAATCTTAGTAAAGAATTCAGAAGATCTTGAAGATTCGGGATAAAAAAAAATGGCAATGTGAATAGTGGATAGTTGGCTGCTTTAAATATACAACTGCTCACTATTAACGAGACATTATTTGCATGCCTAATTAGGAACTCCATCCGGGAAAGCCATTCAGAGGGCAGAAATGAAAGCGGCGTCAAATAGGATATCGCTTCTATTGATGGGGTATTTTTGTTCGGCATTTTTTGATAGAAGTGTCTACATATCTTTTTTTTAAAAAATCAATTCTATTGCATATCGCATAGTAACGATTTGGTATCAGTAGGGACAGCCATAGCGCATATCCATGTATAGTAAGAAAACGGATAAATGAATGAAGATGAACTAATTCTGGTGAAAAAACTCTTCAAAAGGATTTTGAAACTGATAAGCGGGCTGTTATTTTTATGTGCTCATTGGTTCCCCTGGTTGCTTTTGGTAGCCATATGACAGAAAAAACAAGGACCTAAAAAGTTCTATGCCTCAAGCCGTGCCTCTTTGCGTCCTCGTTTTCATTAAAAGAGCTCTCGCACAAGTCAAAGTCTGATTCTTGCGAGTCATCCCAGCCGTCTAGGTCATGGTATTCTTCTGTGTCAGAAGTATCTGGGGTAGTCATTTCCCCGTCACGAAACGTAAGTTTGTCGTCTGAATCGTTAATTACAGATAATTCTCCATCTTCCATATTGCAGGCCATTTTAATCTTTTCCCTTGAGAGTTCATGATTAATTTCCTCCCATTGTGTAACGAGATATTCCATGATTGCCTCTCTATTGGAGTAGAGTGCCACCGAGCCTCCGATAAGAGCTCCAATTGTGATTGCAGATTTCATGGAGAAAGCAACGAAAAATACCATTATTACTGAGCTTTTCTGTGATAATTTCTATTGAAAATCTCGGATATGAGTAAATGGTGTGATGTAGCTTAGTTGTAATGGAAAGACCTCCCCTATTAGGTTGAGAAAGTGCAGAATCTTAGGCTGTGAATGCAATTCTGGACTCGATCCACATTAAACACCGGAAAAGAGACGGATAAAGACGATAAATTAGAGTTATCATTTTTTGAAATTTCATAGATTTTTGTACAATTTTGCCGGCGATGCAGATTATCCAAGGTAGTACTCCCGATTTTGCAGCCATGTATGGCATGAATGTGTTGAGAACCTTGAACGGAGAAAGCATCGAGGGTAGTGTATTGACCTCTGGCAAATTTCTACTCCCATACTTCTCAAAAATCTAGCTAGATATATGATAAACAGTGGATTTTGTCATTCGATCGCTGTTTCTACCTCTCTCCTCACCTCTCTCCTCAAATATAGAATCAATTGATAACCGCGATAGCACCTTTGGGTTGAATTGAATAATAAATCAGATATTGACTCGATTTTATTTATGGTAATCGGATCCGTCAACTATTTTATTGGAAAAACCAACGCAAGCACCTTCCATTCCACTTCCTCATACATACAAACATTCCATCTTAGGTGATCGAAATGGGACTCTGCTGATTTGATGCCCAATTGTGCAATTCATGTCCAGATACATAAATGCGAAAGGTGCAAAAAAACAAAGCTTTCATAAGGTATTTTTGTACAAATCGGTCTACCAAAAGGTGCAAGTTGGCTTAAATTAAAGTCAGATTCGAATCTGGGCTAATGTCCGCGATAAAGTTCGAATCGACTTGGCATTCGACGTGTAACCCAAAAAAACACCGCCGTCCCATCATGCGTTCTTACCTATATCCAGTGGGTCTGCTAAGTTCATATAGCGCATTTCAAAGAAATGTGACTTTCCAAGAGTGCATTCTAAGTTTATGTTTCTTCTCAAAAAGAGGAAATAAGCTGTACGAAGATTTTAGACTTTTTGAAAGTCTTGTTAAAAACAGTGCTTTTAATGCTTATCTTCTATGTCAGAAAGGTAAACCTGAGTAGTGCAGACACAACAAGGCACAATCAGGAGCGCATTGCAAATGAATGTTTAATTTAAGACTCGAAACATACGAACGAGATACACTACTGATGAGGTTTGAAAATATCAAGAAAAACGAACGAACCAAGCCATGACCTAGAATAAAGTTAGCGGGCAATCCAAGAATTCTACAGAGGGGAATCAATACACCATTAGATCCGCCTTACAAAGTGTTATGGCAGAAAAAAGTCAGTGATGCAGGCTGTCGGCATATCGATTGTTCTGTCAATAAGTCCACAACGAGACATAACCATTTGTTCCTGTTCTCATTTATATAGTCAGTCTCCATTTCCCATGTACCTTCTTCGTTTTATCATTATACCTTTTGGCGCCTAGGTCCATTCACGCATGTGAGACAGGGTATAACAATGTCTGGAAAATGAATGGAAAATGGAGTGAAGTTTTAGTCGCACCATATCCAGAAAAATGGAAAGCTGAGCATAAGAACCGCCACATAAGGACACTCTAGGCGAAGCGCATAGCGCCGTTTATATTCAGATTTGTCTGTTTTTGTTTTAATTGTCTCCAAGGCTTACTCTTCAAAGAGACACCGCACCTCGCTTAAGTTGGAAGGGTACCCAGTTGATCATTTCTGCAAATCATCTCCAAAAGTTGTACAATCTAAATGATTAATAAATAAAAACAATGGGTGCAGACTCCATCCGTTCTGTAGCTATTGTTCGAATTGCAATAAAAATTCATGTCTTAGCTCTGAGACATGGACCCTGATTCTTCTCTTTTTCGCTGTTCCTTTGTTCCTGCGTTTTGCAACTTTCATGAAGGTGCTGTGCACGTTTGTCCTGCCTCCCATCACAGTCGCACTTCTTGTGTGCCCAACAGAAGGCTTGCTCCACCAAAGTTTCCTATTTAGGGCGTCAGGGTGCCCGCATTCTCCAACCCAGTCTTTTTCTCTATCTCTCCACCCGTTGGAACCACTCTTGAAAACTCAATTATTCCCTAAAGACCATTTAAACTTGCCGGGAATCTAAACTTTAAGCATTTCTGGAAAAGATTGTTCGAGTCTGCTTTTTGATTTCGTCTTCGCAGTCCTAATTTGAACCTTAACGCTGTTAAACAACGTCTGGCCGTTTACCATAGCGCTAGCCGACTTTTCTCACAGATCTTCCGTCAATTGATTCCAATTGACCTCCTAGACTCCCTAGCTCTCCAATATTTCCGGCCTAGTCAATTACGCTCTGTCGTTCTTCATGTCGCCTCCCTTAACTGTAGTTGTTGGCGAGGCCAAGCCTGGCGAAACTGCACCTCGTAGAAAGACCTCGCAGAAAGACGGCGCAGTCTCCAAGCCCATTGACATCTCAGCGACGACTCTTCCAGAGTACATCGAGGAATGTGTGGCTAAGCATTCAAATCGTAGATGTATGGGCTGGCGTGACTTAATTGAGGTTCACACTGAAAAGAAAACCATCACCAAGATCGTGGATGGCGAGGAACAACAAGTACAAAAGGATTGGACCTTTTATGAGTACTCCCCTTACAAGTACAGCACTTTTTCTGAGACCCTTGACACTGTGCAGACCTACGCTAAGGGTCTTGCTGAAATCGGATTGAAGCCTAATCAGACCGACAAGTTGCACATATATGCATCGACCTCCCACAAGTGGATGAAGACCTTTTTGGCTGCTGCTTTCCAAAACATCTCAATTGTTACGGCTTACGACACTTTGGGTGAGCTGGGCTTAATCCACTCTCTCACTTCCACTGAATCCAATGCCATCTACACGGAAAATTCTCTCTTGTCCTCTTTGATCAAGCCTTTGCAGAAAGCTCCTCATATCAGATACATCATTCATGCTGATGACATTGATCCTGAGAATACGATGGAGGAGGGCAAGGCTTACAAGAGAGCTGCAGATGCTAAGCAGAAAATCTTAGAGGTCCGTCCTGATATCAAATTCTACTCTTATGATGATATCTTGAAGCTAGGCAAGGCTTCCAAGCACTCTATTGTAGGTAAACCAAAGCCAAGCGACTATGCCTGTATTATGTACACCTCTGGATCTACCGGAGATCCCAAGGGTGTTGTCATTACACATGCCAACATTTTGGGTGCAATTGGTGGTGTTTCTACCAACGCTGGTAAAGATTTGGTCAAGCCTACTGACCGTATTATCGCATTTTTGCCTTTAGCGCACATTTTTGAAATGGCATTTGAGTTGATCTCTTTCTGGTGGGGAGGCTGTTTAGGTTACGCTAACGTAAAAACCTTGACTGATGCTTCTTGTAAGAACTGTAACTCGGACTTGGCTGAGTTTAAACCAACGATAATGGTAGGTGTGGCTTCCGTTTGGGAGTCTGTCCGTAAGGGTATTCTTGCCAAGGTGTTGCAATTGCCATACTTGGTTCAAAAGGTGTTCTGGGGTTCATTTAAGCTCAAACTGGCTATGACTCTGTACCATATACCAGGTTCATCTGCTTTTGACATCGTGTTCAAAAAGGTGAGGGCTGCTACCGGTGGACAGTTACGTTTTGTTCTAAACGGTGGCTCCCCAATCTCTAGAGATACGCAAGAGTTCATCACAACTTTAATCTGTCCTATGTTGATTGGCTACGGCTTGACTGAAACATGTGCTAATGCTACCGTTGTCGAGCACAGATACTTCGAACAAGGTGTCGCTGGTACTTTGGTAGGAAGTGTCACCTGTAAGTTGGTCGATGTCGCCGACGCAGGTTATTTTGCCAAGAATAATCAAGGTGAAATTTGGTTGTCGGGTGCAGCAGTCACTTCCCAATACTACAAGAACGAAAAGGAAACAAAGGAAGCATACACAGAGGATGGTTGGTTTAAGACCGGTGATATTGGTGAGTGGGCTCCTAACGGTGCCTTGAAAATCATCGACCGAAAGAAAAATTTGGTGAAGACTGCCAATGGTGAATACATTGCGTTGGAAAAGTTAGAGTCCACTTATAGATCCAACTCATTGGTTTTGAACATTTGTGTCTACGCCGATGAAAACAAAGTCAAGCCCATTGCCATAATACTTCCTAATGAACAGCATTTCCGTCACTTTTTGATTGATAAGGGAGTTGCTACCGCTGAGCAATTAAAGACCAAGGAACTCAGCGATTTTTACCATGAAAAGAAGGTTGTGAAGTTATTTTTGGACTCTTTGTTGGCCACTGGTAAATCTCAGGGTTTGAAGGGTATTGAGCTTTTGCAAAATGTCGTTCTTATCGATGGCGAATGGACTCCTCAGAATGGTTTTGTCACTTCTGCTCAAAAGTTACAAAGAAAGAAGATTTTGAATGCTTGCAAGGCCGACGTCGAAAAAGCATACAAGTAGCTTAACTCCCCAATATGAAATCAGATATCTGGCTGATATTTTTTCTCTTTCTTTATTATTATATCTAATCTATTGGAACAATGCTAGAAATCGACATGTAAATTATGGCAAGTTGTTCATTTACTTCCGCTCGCCTTCTATATCTATCAATACCAATGAATGCTCATCCGCCATAAACACCAGAGAAAACCTTACGTATTTGACGGATATCCATCAGTTCAAAAAGGCATAATTGTAGTAGAATTCTAGCTTTTTGTGGATTCAAATACCCACCTGCTACCAAAAAGGCATTGTTGCTCTTTGGCATGGAGCCAATTGGGACCATGCCATCAGTAGAACGTTTTGAGTAGACAATAGGTATAGACTTTTTGGCAGAAATGTCTCCCAAAATTGTATTTGATGCATCAGGAAGTGAACCAGACCCCATCGTAGCAATCACAACGGCGTCCACAGTCATGTTGTCAATTGCCAATTTGACAAGGTCGGCGCTGAAGCCCTGATGAGCATAGAATATCATGACATTTGGAAGGCCACCAGAATATCCATTTGGAAGTTGAAAGAAACGCAATCCCGTGGGGCGCTGAGGAGGGAAATAGTAATGAACCTCTCCATTGACAAAATTACCCAAGTAACCAGATCCTAAAGACTTAAAAGTATCTAAAGAATTTGCGTCAGTTTTGGAAATATAGTAACCGGAACCGATTTTGTCATTGAGAGTGACTAAGATACCTCTGCCCCAACTTGCCTTATGAGAAGCTACAACGCAAGCTTGATATAAGTTCGAGGGACCGTCAGCAGATACTGACGTCAGCGGTCTCATGGATCCACAAATGACAACAGGCTTTCCTAAAGTGTCTACTGTTGCGTCCAAAAAAAAAGAAGTTTCTTCACATGAGTCAGTGCCGTGAGTGATAACCACACCGTCATAATGGTATATGGCATCTTGAACTTTGTTTCTCAACTCTAAAAGCTCCGTTGATGTTATCTCCTTGGAATCAAGATTGAAGACTTGCTCGAACTGCAATTCGCATGTCTGTGAGAGATCTGGAATAGAGCAAATCAAGTCCTCGATGGTTAAATCGACATGATATCCGGCGGTCTGGAATGCTGTTGAGCCCTTAGCAGCGATAGTACCACCAGTACCCAAAACTTTAATCGTTGGGATCTTCGCTGATCCCACACTAGAGATTGAGTCAAGAGTAGCCACCGAATTCAGTCTGAACTTAACGGTCCAAACAGGATGATGGATGTCTTTGATGTCCTCATGGACATCAAAGCACTCGGATGGAGGTCGACTAAGGGGCATGACAAACTCGAGGCAGATAAATCAAATCGTTCTGGACTCGTTGAAATAGTAATTCCAATCAATTATGCAGCGCTGCCGTGCTATAAGTAGAGTTTTCGAGTTTGAAGGTACAAAGTTAGTACTCACAGACACACGGCTTTTTGATCCAAGATGCGGCATCTCGATAAAAGGTGGGGGAACGAAGGACACCCCGGAGTTGAAGCCAAGAACATACCCTAGCATTCGCGTGGCAGTTTCAAAGCATTCTCTATACCATTTCAGATTTCAAAGTTAAGACCAAATTTGTTCCAAAATTTTCAAGTGACCCTGTAATAGGACCTGAATCAATGGTTATTTCAGTACTACTGGTATGCAGTAATTATGAACAATTTGAAAGCTGGCTTCTAGTATTACCGATTTCGTTTTTTTAAAATTTTATACCTTTTATTAATTGGGAAGCTCTGTTGAAAAATTCTTTTCAATTTCACTAATATTAAGGGTAGAGTCTAAAGCTGATCAGATCAAAAATTAAATGGCGAGAATTGTTAGCCACCGAGAAAAAATGATTCTTCAGTTCCTATAAAAAATTAAAATATCATTCTAGAGCAATTAACTGTAACGTCCAACTTTGAATTGTCGTTACATCCAGACTCTGTTCCTGGATTTCAAAAATTGTGTCACGATGACAGTACAGTTACTAAATTCGCCAAATTCATTAAAAAAATATCAAGGCAACTTAAGTATCATCAAAAACCTGTCATAAGCGATTTTGAAATCACCATTAATGTGAGATTATAGCCTACTCAATTTTGTAGTGTTGCCTTCGCTTTCTTTGGTTGTTTCCCTTCCGACAACAAGAACATTAGATAGAGTGGCGGAAAAAATACTGGTTAACATAGTATCATCGAATTTATTTTTCTTATATGTATCTGAAATGTGAACGATACTCTCATCTGTTTTTCTTTGTTTCCACACTGTACCTAATTATTCTCTTCATTGCCCTCATGGAAACAAAGCTTTCATAAGAATCTTTACAAGGAATTTCGATAAAACTTCTATTCTCAATGGCATTTTTATAGTTATTTAGAGGTCAATGGAAGTTAAGTAGTATCATTCTTTCAATCATTCCTGCATGCCTCCCCTTCAAATAATCTGTTCACAGATAAAGGCAAATACATCATTCACTATGGGCCTTTTTTCCAAAGAAAAGGTGGTTGACCCACCAAACAAATCTCAGAGAAAAGTATGCTGGGAGGCTAGAGACCTCTTTTTCAGTTGCTTAGATGCAAACAAAATAGAAAACTCTTTAGACCAGAGCCAGAAGGCAATTGTTGAGTCCAATTGTGGAAAGGAACGAGCATTGTTCGAAAAAGACTGTGTGGCTTCCTGGTACAAATACTTTCAAGAAAAACGCTATAATGATATTCGCAGGCAAAAATATATCGATAAGCTCGAAGCTGAGGGTGCTCAACCTTTGCCCTTCAAATTGGACAGTACTCAGGTTAATGTAAATAGGAAATAGTAAATCACCTGAGACTTGTTAAATTTTGATAAAACAAAGACAAATAAACTTCTATGGCTATTTGGCTCGAATGTAGAGAGGGTCTCTGCTGACACTACCCCTCGTCTTCAATCCTCTATCGAAAATGCAACCCCATTCATAAACACCTTTCTCCAATACTAAAAACCCTAATTTTATGGACACAGAGTCGCCTGGCTCAATCGCCTTAGCACCAAGGTGTCTTTGTAGAACACCATTGTACAAGATTCTCTTTTCAATGGATAAGTCTTGTTTTGTTTTGGCATGTACTGGAATCGGTATGTACCGAAGCATCCCACACATAGGCAAGTTGGTATTGTTAGTGATGCGTGTTTGAAGTGTGTAGAAGTTTTGGCAAAGTAGTTCAAAATGGTCATCCGCCAGTTTCACAACTTTCGAAGATGATTGATCATCAATGATCTCATGTTGGATCAGCACAGAGTCTTGCACTAATGCTGAAATCAGCGATGGAGTAAGCCGTATACGACGCAAATCTATCTCTCCGGAGCGCTTCAATTCGCTATCTACCGTCGTCCACTTTCCAGTGAGATTCTCCAAAAGGGACGAACGAAGCCAGTAGGATAACCTTTCTTGCGCTTGTTGCTCCTGGCTAAGGTCGTTGTTTTTTATAAATTGCTTTTGTTGCAAGGAGGGAATGGGGTCAGAATAATGCTCAATACCATAATCTGCCCTCTTCACGGGAAGCAAGAATCGGGAGGTTTGAGTAGGATTTATAATATCTTCTAATTCAAACTCGATTCCGGTTGCTACTTTGTAGCGGACTTCTACAGACAACCTCTCACGCCAATGGTTTCGTAAGTCAAGAATAAGCAAGCTAAACTCGCTAGCCTCGTTCTTTTTATCAAGCTCGGCTAAAAATTGTACGAGCTTCTCAAAGTTTATGCTAGCACTTTGACAGGGAGATGGACATGTCATTTCGTGAATAGATGTGGGAACTAAAGGCAGCACTTCGCTTGAAGTTACTTCGACAGATTTATGCACAGAAACATTGATTGGAATCGTCAATGATTTAACGAACCCGCGATTGATGTCTTCTTTATTTTTCATCCCATACTCAAGAGTCAACCTCATTTCCTTGACCAATCGTTTTCCGAACACATCAAATTCGATCGACATCTCCAGGCCAGGCTGAATGGTAGAATATTTTTTTGCAATCTCTTCTTTGTTCTTTATGATAAGGGCTTTCTTTTTTAATAGTTGCCATTCTAATTCATGAACATCTTCAGCGCCCAACTTGTTGTCTTTTGCTGATAACGCCGAAGTGATGGTTTCAAGCGACGTGTCCCAGGGGGAAAAAGATAAATAGTCGACAATAGCTTCAGAAGAGTTACAAAGCTTAATGTGACACCTCTGACGTTCTCCCTCCAACAACATTATCCAACCGTTGCTAATCAGGTTCTCAACTAATGTCAATTTTGGTTGGGCAGGAATTACTGTTAGCTTAAACGACGTACTCAGTAAACGCTCGTTTTTATCACCACTTATAAGGCGATGTAATATTTCATCCAAAAGCTTTGATCCATTCTTAGAGAAGTCAATGGCCCTATATTTAATTTTGGCCAATGGAAGAATCACTTCCTTGTTAACAATTGCGAAATTTTGAGGGCTGAACTGATCAATACCTACAAGAAACGACTTGATCACAAGCTCTCCAACCTGCAACGGCCTAAACTGGAATTCAACCGTGGTGATAGTTTTACCAGGAATGCGAAGTACGTCTGTTGACCCGCCGTCCTCAAATAGAGAATTGTTTGAGGGGGAGGGCGCATCCTTCCAGAAGGTCGCCCGTATTGGTCCCACACCACTGACGTATTCAGAGCCCAAGACCCGGGCATGATCCCGATTGATTTCTAATTTTCGTCCGGTTTCCGAAACGGCCTCGATGCTATTTATGCAAATGTCAAAATGAAAGGGATTCTGAAAATCAATTCTGAATAAGTACAGATCCTGAACACACACAACTTTGGTCATATCGATTCCAGTTGATGCAGATTTTGAATAAGGATTGAAGACCACATCGTCAACTTTTACAGATGTGGATGGAAACGGTGCAAGCAGCTCCCTTATTTCGTTATGAAAGTTAACTCGTCGTATTAAGAATGGGTCAGGATAGGGTATTACATGTGGAAGTTTTTCGGCATGCATATTCAGGATAAACCAATTTATTCTCTCCTTAAAATTCAACTGCTCGTCTTTCTTCAAGCAGTGTGCGTAGTTGTGTAAAATCAAAAAGCAGATCTTCGCAGCCATAAGATGCTCCTGAAGAGTTTCAGTGACATGTAAACATCCTTTTAGGACACTGAGTTGTAATACTATCCAACTGGGATTTTGACCAGAAACCACACCATTCAGCGTTTCGTTTTGCAAAATCTGAAAAGTACACAAAATCTTATCAATAATAGAATTGATGATTGGCCTAATCAGCATGCTCGCTTGGGCATCGTTGTTTCTAGCCAAGTTGGCTTGAAGTGCGGCCAAGTACTGACGGAGCACAAAACCTTCCCTTCTATAAAGCCCCAAATTTCCAAAAACCGATGAAATTTTTGAATAAATTCGAAAAATATGCGTCTCATCAAACTTGTTGAGCTCAAGTGTGAACAATCGACGTACTTTGTGTATGATAGAGTCTTGAGTCACTACCGCACTGAGGCTATTACGCGTGCCCTTGAAAAATTCATGATTGAAAACAGCTTCCATAATGTTTGCAACAGAATCGGATCCATCTAAGTACGCGGTCGTTAAGAGATCAACAGATCTTAAAAGAGATTCCACATACACAATGTCTGGGACACAGTCCTCTATTTCGGCCATGCTCTGCTGATAGTAGTGAGAGGATCTCAGAGAAAGTAAAACAATAAACTCAAGGGGCTGATACCTGCTAAATTCAGAGTTGCTGGCTGCTAATGCGTTCATAGCACTACTTGTAGTGGAGTTCCGTGGAGACAATACTCCACTTTGTCGCGATGCTACTGACTCCGAGGAAGACCGATTCGAAGAGCTTCCAATTGATAAAACTTTCGCTTTTGGAAGCTGGAGAACGCTATAGAGCATTGGGTTCGTAGCTGGAATAGGATGGCCCAAGTAATGCAAAATCAGAATAGCAACCGATAGTCCTTCTAGAGCACTTGCAAGCCAAAGATAATCATCTGACTTTTTTGTATTTATAGCTGCATCTGTGAAATATTGTATTGAATCGGTCGTGCAACCAGCTAGAAGGTAGAAATTACCCATGATCTTGGCTTGGCGGCCAGATTGCTTTTGCAGAGATTTAATTTTATGATCTGCTTTGTTTGGAGAAACTGTTTGACCATTTGAATAAGATACTTTGAGCGATGTGGCGCCTCTCTTCTGAACTTGTTGGATACTTCGAGTCAACTTGTCACCGTCAATCAAAGAGAAGGGCGAACGAAGAGTAATATTATCATAAGATGATGCAAAATCATGTAGAGACCTAAGAAAATTATAGGTCATACCACAGAGAATAGTTTCAATCGAGGTTATAATGTGTTCAGCCTCTTCTGTGACGAAGAAGTTATCCCCGGAAGACTGTTTATCTTCAGGGGACTTAAAATAAGCACAATTATGGGTGATTGCAGTTGGATACTTCTTTCGTAGGCCTTGAGTGACGTCGTCTGAGTAGTCTTGGTAAAGACCAATTCCCAACACTACTAGTGTTCTCCTGAAAGGCTCGAAGTCACTCAAAGAAGAAGACTCAGATTGGGAATAGCTTGTAGTGAACTCTAGGAAAATTCGTCCTTGCGAGTTTTGTTGAGGGTTAAATCGGGTCTGAGGGATTGGAGATATATCAACTAGTCGGATGTTTGTAGCTGTTTTGAAGGCTGAAAAGTGCTTTTCAAAAAGCGGACCAATCTCCCCAATTGGCACCACTAGAACCTTCACTTGAGCAGGTTCAGCATATGAAAAGTCTCCCATTGGAGCTTATAGTGGTTTAGATCTAATGTTCAAGGTGTCGTAAAAGCGATTGATCTGGAGAGACCGCTCGTGTCAAGTATTGTGGAAAGTCGACTTTGAATTGAAGTGAGATCTATTTGAAAAAAGAACTTTTACAAAATGGTCAATAAATTGCAGAAAGTAATTTTGTAAGAATTTTTTATCAATTGAACGCGTATCTTTCTGGTTACACTTTGAAATAATTCATTGCAAGCAAAGGCAAGAATGGTATCGTAATTTTGACTTCTATAAAACAAATATATCGTTCACATGAACGTCTTATGTAAATAAATCCCATTTAAAACGTCAAAATCTCGTGAAGCGTGGTAATCTAGGTGAAACGTACACAAAAACGGACTAGTCATTCAGTATTAATTTCTCTCAATTCATGAGAAAACGGATTCTACAATCAATCTTTTTTAATTAGCATCACTTCCTTGCCAACTGGTCAGTTAATTTCCAAGTGTACCCCTTCAACTACCACTCCACAGAAACTAGTGCGCCACCAACTACTTAGTCCAGAACAGTCAAGCGAAAAAAAGAGGACATTCAAGGTATTCAATACTGCAAAGTATCAAAGAGCAACATATTTTGACAATTTGAATAGTCCAGCGAATTATTTGATTACTACTCCCTGCCCTTTCCGTCAAAAACTCCTTGTATCAAATAGTTAAAGATGGCAGGTCTTTCGTTCGACAACTATCAAAGAAATCAATACATATGCGCCAAGGGCCATGCTCAGCCAAAGGCAACATCAACAGGAACCACAATCGTTGGATGTAAATTTAAAGGTGGTGTCGTTATTGCGGCCGACACAAGAGCTACCGCAGGTAACATCGTGGCTGACAAGAACTGTGAGAAGTTGCACAGATTGGCGCCCAGAATTTGGTGTGCTGGTGCTGGTACTGCTGCAGACACGGAAATGGTCACACAACTTATTGCCCTGAACCTTGAACTCCATGCCATGTGGCAAGACCGTCAACCTAGAGTGATCACAGCTTTAACCATGTTAAAACAGCACTTGTTCAAGTATCAAGGCCATTTGGGTGCTTACTTAATTTGTGCAGGTGTGGATCCTACTGGTGCCCACTTGATGTCTGTCCAAGCACATGGATCTACGGATATCGGCCATTATCAGTCTCTAGGTTCTGGTTCGTTGGCAGCAATGGCCGTTTTGGAGACCAAATGGAAGCCCGAGATGACCCGCCAGGAGGCTATCGATTTATGTGCTGAGGCTATTGAGTCTGGTATTTGGAACGACTTGGGTTCAGGTTCGAATGTTGATGTCTGTGTCATGGAAGTTGGAAAAGATGCTGAGCTACTCCGTAACTACTTGACTCCTAATGTTAGAGCTGCCAAAGAACGCTCATACAAATTCCCTCGTGGAACCACTGCAGTACTTAGACAAACAGTCCGCGAGTTAGTTGATGTTGAGGAGACTGTTATAGAGTTTGGCCGGTCCGAAGCCATGGAGGTAGATGCTTGATTGCACGGGTTAAAACTAGTACAAAGAATATAAAATGAGATGGAAAGGCGCCGTAGCTATTTAAGAGTCAATCTCATCGTTGGAGCCGTCAAGAACATTCAATTACTAAAGGCTTCCTCTCAGGAAATCGATAAAGTTTATTAACTATTACAAAATCTAAGAAAGAATTTGTCTATATCGACCTCACCCTTTTCTCGTGATGTTTCGAAGAAAAGTTGAAGAAACTTCGCTTCTCTCGTTAAAAAAGTCATAAGAATTAGTAAATTTAATGCAATTTAATGCAATTTAATGCAATTTTACAAGTAAATTCGTATTAAATAGTGTTTATCGGTCTTTTTTTGGGTCTAATTATTTCTTGTCTTAAGTCCTTCTCAATCCCTTATAGATTATTCTCGAAAATTGGCTGCGACTACATATTTCACCTGAACACTCACCTCAGTTGTTCTCATCCAAGATCAATTGCCACAGATATCGAGCCCTTGTTTTTATACCTTCCCTGAAATTTCAACATGGTAGTCAATAATCCTAACAACTGGCATTGGGTCGACAAGAACTGTATCGACTGGGCCAGAAACTATTTCAATGAAAAGCTCGTGGGGACCCTGTATGCCACAGACGACGGCAGATCTGTAGAAGTTACTGCAGTTTCTTCTTTGGAGGGCGACGTCGAAGTTTGTCAACGGAAGGGTAAAGTTATTTCGCTCTTTGATTTGCGGATCATCTTAAACATTGCGGGTATCAGCGCAGCCGATAAGGAGTTTAAGGGAAGTGTTACCGTTCCGGAATTGGCATACGACACCGAAGAGGATGAAATTCAGTTCGATATCAGCGTATATAACGAGGACAGTGATTCGGAGAAGATGCGGTTTGTAACAAAAAAGGAATTGATTCCTGCTCTTAGAAAGAAACTACTGGTGTTTGGCGCCGACCTCATTCGGTCGCACGCATCGGACATACAGCTCGAAAGCAACTTGGTCAATTCGAAGTTGACAAAAGAGAACCAGACAGAAAGAGGAACTGGTTCTCTGACAGAAGCTCCCCAAAAGGCAGCTCCTGTTACTGCACCATCATCGTCTCCAACCAACAAACCCTCCACAACTGCTTCAAGTTCAAACATACCCAAGTACAACACTGCCACATTACATTTGGAGCCAACTTTTAATGTGACCGCAGAACAGTTGTACATTACCCTTTTGGATGAACAAAGGGTCTCTGCATGGACACGCTCTCAGGCTCAAATTGAAGCTCGCGAAGGTTCCGATTTTAAGCTTTTTGGTGGCTCAATCTCTGGCCAAATCAAGAAGTTAGTTCAAAATGAACGTATTATCCAAAGTTGGAGATTGGAGGATTGGAAGAGTGGCCATTATGCCGAACTCGATATTCAACTCAAACAAGGAGCCGGCGAGACGACGATGGTTGTCAAATGGTCTGGAATCCCAATCGGAGAAGAAGAGAGAGTTCGTGGAAACTTCGAGGATTACTATGTTCGCTCTATCAAAATAACCTTTGGTTTTGGTGCTGTGTTATAAGCAAATAGAAAATATTTATAAAAGACCAGAGAGTTGACTATGCTTTTTCGTTTTAAAGAATAGGTGAATATTTCATTCGTTCTCCACTGTTTGAAAGTCAATTTCTTGCCCTCTGTGATCCTTTGCAGGACTTAAATATTCTAGTTTGTTAAGCTGACGGCGAGCTGGAACTAAATGCTAGTATTTATTATACATTTACGACCAATTTTATTCGTCTGACTTTTTATTTTACTCAATGGCCAAAGCAAGACCCTATAATTATACTCCAATGTATCCAGAAGCCGGTTGTACTTAAAGGAGGTAAATTTTTTGTCAACCAGCCAACCAGTACTTCCTTAATAAATGCATACGATTTAATTAATACGCCAGATCTTCAATATATGTCTCAAATACAAAATTTCTCTATCTCTATCTCGCCGGATTAGGAAAAAATTCCCGATGATCTGACCTGGTCGTGCATACACCACTGTTCGGGATATCTTCCCGCAATTAGGTACTGATTGCTGAATACAGCATAATATAAAATCCATTGAATCGGCTACTTCTTCAATTAAGAAACCCTTTCATATCCATTGATCAAAACAAAATGTCCGACACCACTGGCAAGGTATGTTTTTTTTTTACAATTGCAGAACAGCTGTCTTGCAATGGATACATGGATTTTCTCTACGAGAATTGATATATGGAAATTGATTAGTATAAGACTTCCAGATTCGATTCTGTGACACAAATCCCTCGAATTGAGCTGGCCTTTATAAATCTCACTTCTATGATTCACTAACGTTCAGACCATCACCTGTAAAGCTGCCGTTGCTTGGGAAGCAGGCAAGCCATTAGTAATCGAGGAGATTACTGTTGACCCTCCAAAGGCACACGAGGTCAGAATCAAGATCTTGAACACAGGTGTTTGCCACACTGATGCATACACATTGTCTGGTGTCGACCCGGAGGGAGCTTTTCCAGTCATTTTGGGACATGAGGGTGCTGGTATTGTTGAATCTATTGGTGAGGGCGTCACCAACGTCAAGGTTGGCGATCACGTCATCGCTCTTTACACCGCAGAATGTAAGGAATGTAAATTCTGTAAATCTGGAAAGACCAACTTGTGCGGTTCTGTCAGAGAGACTCAAGGTAAGGGTGTCATGCCTGACGGAACTTCAAGATTCAAGTGTCAGGGCAAGGACCTTTTGCATTTCATGGGTTGCTCCACTTTCTCTCAATACACTGTCGTAGCAGATGTCTCTGTTGTTGCTGTTAACGAGAAGGCTGACTTTGAGAAGACTTGCTTGTTGGGATGCGGTATCACAACTGGTTATGGTGCTGCCACCATCACCGCCAATGTTCAAGAGGGTGACAATGTTGCCGTCTTTGGTGCCGGATGTGTTGGGTTGTCTGTCGTCCAAGGTGCTAAAGAGAGAATGGCCAATAAGATCATTGTTGTTGACATTAACGACAAGAAGAAGGACTGGGCTTTTAAATTTGGTGCCACAGACTTTGTCAACCCAAGCAGCTTGCCTGAGGGCACCACAATTGTCTCTAAGTTGATCGAGATGACCGATGGCGGCTGCGACTACACCTTTGACTGTACTGGTAACGTCCATGTCATGAGAAACGCTTTAGAAGCTTGTCACAAGGGTTGGGGTGAGTCGATCATTATTGGTGTGGCTGCCGCTGGTAAGGAAATTTCTACCAGACCATTCCAGTTGGTCACTGGTAGAGTTTGGAGGGGTGCTGCCTTTGGGGGTGTGAAGGGCAGAACTCAATTGCCTGGAATTGTTGACGACTACATGGCCGGCAAATTGAAGGTTGAGGAGTTCATCACACACAGACATCCATTGGAGAAGATCAACACCGCTTTCGATGACATGCACCACGGAGACTGTATCAGAGCTGTGATCAAATTATGAATCGAACGTTCTAAACTTTAACAGGAGATAAAATGGGATTATATAGGGCAGTGGGATCTTGACGTAATAGAGATGAAGTTTCGGAAAAATAAAAAAAAAACCTACAATTGGGGCGTTTCAGCAATATGTATTCGATGAAAGTTGACTATAGTGGTTATCATTGTGTCGGATTAATGAAAAATACTACGGGACATATAGATCCTTTGATTTACGTAGTTGAGAAAGTTCATGATTATTCTGTTTTGCTGTGGAATGAGACCTTCAAAGAAAGGTGAGCCATGCCATGCTGTCACATTAACAGATCTGATCAGTGAGGGCTGAAGATGTATATGTATACAATTGTGACTAATGATGTGAGTCGATTTTGACGATTTTATTAGGAATATTGAAGATTATTTCAAAGTCATCTTTTATTTTAGTAAACCATAGCCTCATTGATTTGATTAGGGCCACTTGATTCAAGTCTTAACAATCGTAGATATCGTAATTTCCTCAACTCCTATATGTAAAGAGTTTCAAATTGACAAATTTTTGAAAATTTATAATACAAACCGTGATCATTTTTTAAAAAAAAAAATTAAAAAAACCCAGTAAACCAACCATTTTTAGCCTCTAATTCCGGTTATTGTAGGCCCGGATACCTGCTCGTCGGCTGCAGGATGAATCTCGGAGTTGCAATATCAGGCCGCTCCCGAGCTACACAAAAACAAAAAAAGATGTTAAAAAATGGAAAGTTTTTTTAGTTTCGCACGAATATAATATGCATTCGATATTTTGTTAAAATTTCCAGAGCACCCTCTCTTTTCCCCGCTTGAACGCTTAGTCTCGCCCCTCCCCGGTCTCCGGCTCCGAGGCGCGCCTGGCTCCAATTGGCCAGTCCTGCAAGAAATCTTTTCGACCATCATCGTCCACCAGTTTACTACAGAGTCAAGTCTTCTTCTCACAAAAGCACCATGTTCAGCCAAGTCGCCAAGAGATCTGCTGCCCCTAAGTTCGCTAGATCGTACATTGCAGGCCAATTCACCGGAGCCAAAAAGGCTAACGGCAAGTACACCGTCACCTTGATCGAAGGTGATGGTATCGGAGTTGAGATCTCCCAAGCCGTCAAGGACATCTATGCTGCGGCCAACGTGCCAATCGAATGGGAGCCTGTTGACGTTACTCCTCTTTTGATCAATGGCAAGACCACTTTGCCCCAAGAGGCTGTGGACTCTGTTAACAGAAACTTGGTCGCCTTGAAGGGTCCTTTGGCTACTCCTGTCGGAAAGGGCCACACATCTATGAACTTGACCTTGAGAAGAACATTCAACTTGTTCGCCAACGTTAGACCTTGTAAATCCATCGTCGGCTACAAGACCCCATACGACAACGTTGACACTGTTCTCATCAGAGAAAACACCGAGGGTGAGTACTCCGGTATCGAGCACACCATTGTCCCAGGAGTGGTCCAGTCCATTAAGTTGATTACCAAGCCCGCTTCTGAGAAGGTCATCCGTTACGGTTTCGAGTACGCCAAGAGCATTAACAAGCCTCACATCGTCATTGTCCACAAGGCTTCCATCATGAAGTTGTCTGACGGTTTGTTCGTGGAGACCGCTAAGGAAGTCGCCAAGGAGTACCCTGACGTCAAGTTGTCCTTCGAGTTGTTGGACAACACCTCCTTGAAGTTGACTCAAGACCCTGCGGACTACAAGGATGTGGTCATGGTTATGCCTAACTTGTATGGTGACATCATGTCTGATTTGTCCTCGGGCTTGATCGGTGGTTTGGGTTTGACTCCTTCCGGTAACATGGGTAACAAGGTCTCTATATTCGAGGCCGTTCACGGTTCTGCCCCAGACATCGCTGGCAAGGGTTTGGCCAACCCAACTGCCTTGTTGTTGTCTTCTTGTATGATGTTGAGACACATGTCTTTGAACGCCGATGCCGACAAGATCGAGAACGCCGTCTTGAAGACCATTGCTTCCGGCCCTGCCAACAGAACCGGTGACTTGAAGGGTACTGCTTCCACCAAGCACTTCACCGAGCAAGTCATTGCCAACTTGTAATTGCGCCTACCATATATTCACAATAAACAATCATAGAGATCCGAGAGCTAACTAGATTATGAGGGGAAGTTGACATGTTTTTTTTTCACCTCACGAGAGGATTTGAACGTTAACTTGACTTGTTGAATACTCTTTTCAAGCGAGTATTCCCGCATAAATTGATACATCATACACACATACATAAAAGTAAAGCTTTTAAAGCATTCATGGTCAAAGTGAAAATATCAATTTTTCGTTTCATGCTCCGGTCCAGGGAGACTTATGTTCCGATCACCAGCTAATGCATGCCGTGGATGAAAATTTCAGATGCTATCTCAATGCGAAACTTGTTGCGCAATTTCTCCAGATTTCTTAGACTTTTTTGGCATTATCTCGTCTGGCTATTCGTCTCAGAATGATATTGGATGTCAAAATTGCCGAACTCATTTATAGCATATGTGCCGAAATTGACAAGATTCGACGACAAAATCTTCAATACTTTTGAGATTTTTTCTCGGATACCGAGTCAATTCATAAATTAGAAACTTGTACCTTAAATGCGACCCCTCCTTTCCAAATACCGATTTTCACCGTTGGGATTTTTAATGTACGGTGCGGAGTTAAGACTGTGTGCACACCTAATCGTGGGGTCAAAGAAGTTTGTGTATCTCGAATCAGGAAATTGTGGAGCGGAGAACTAAAGACATAAAACCCATGAAGCCACTGCAAAAATTTAATTTAATGCTATTTCTTATTTGCAACGCCTTGTCAAATTATCGATAATTTGAATTGCTTTAACTCAGGAAGAACCACGATTATACAGGCACTTAATAGCAAGAAAGCTTTCCATCAAGCAAGATTTTCATTTTGTCACCAAATATCAGGAGCACAGTATTCAAGTCCGAAATTAAAAAACACAATAAAAAAAAATGTCCAAAATACACGTCCAGAGGGACTCTCATGTTAACCCTGCGAAGTACAGAATCAACAAGAACGACGCAGATCACATCTTGCTACCTGAAGCTTCCTTCGCTGATGACACAAAGAAAGATGTCATCCAAAGTAGCCTGGATGTGGCGATTATCGGGGCCGGTTTTGGCGGATTGGCGTCCGCTTTGATGTGTAAGAAGAAGTTCCCTTCAAATACATTCAAGGTCTTCGAAAAACACAAAAATTGGGGAGGAACTTGGTGGGCCAACACTTATCCCGGATGTGCCAGTGACATCCCCGCATTGTGGTACTCGATATTTGATGAGCTTTGTGACAACTGGAGCGACTTAAGACCTCCTCAGTACGAGATTGAGGAATACATCATGGCTGTCGTCAAAAAACATCAATTGAACAGACATGCGCAATTTCAAACCGCCGTTAAGGTCGCGCGTTACGATGAAGGGGCGGGTGTTTGGAATTTACTGGCTACAGATGTGAAGACAGGCCAGCGGTACGAACATAGAGCAAAGGTTCTCCTTTTTTGTCTCGGCGGTTTGGTGTATCCTAATCAAGTCGATTTGCCTGGCCTTAAGGACAAATTCAAGGGAGAATACATGCATTCAGCCTTGTTTGATCACTCTGTCGACTTTAAGGACAAAAATGTGGTCGTCATTGGCAATGGATGTTCAGCGGCACAATTAATTCCAGCCTTGATGGATACAAAAGAAGTGAGTTCAGTAACACAGCTCTTCCGCTCAAAGCACTGGATCATGCCCCCATTGCCTCCATACGTTTTTAAATTATACAAGTTGCTATCCAAAACGCGCTGGGGCCTTATTCTAGTGCGTTGGGTAGTTGCTACCGTGGCCGAAACAAGATTTCCAATGTATTACGGAACAGGATTTATTGCTCGTATCATCAGATACATCAATTCGAGCATTTCAAGGAACTATATCCATACCGTGGCACCAAAGAAATACCATAAAATGCTAATCCCTGATTACAAGATTGGCTGCAAGCGCTTGATCTTTGACTACACGTTCATACCCTCATTGTCGAATCCCAAATTTGACATGTCTGACAGTCCAATCAAGGAAATAACTGAGAAGAAAGTCATCCTCAAAAATGGGCGCGAGATAAATGCTGACATTATCGTAGCATGTACGGGCTATGATCTTGGTCGTATTGCCACTGGTTGTAAAGTGTTCGGCAGGAATGGTGTTGAATTGAATGAACTCTGGGAAAAGGAAGGAACTACGGCGTACAAGACAGCGATGGTGCGTGATTTACCAAACGCCTTCTTCATCGCAGGCCCCAACTCTGCAACCGGACATTCTTCCGTGGTCACCGCGATAGAAAATTGTGTTGCGCTTGCAGAGCGAACAATCAAAGATGTTTTGAACCAAAGAGCCAAATCCGTAACTGTTAAAACAAGCGCCTACTATAACTGGTTTGAGGTAGTTCAAAGCAGGTTGAAGAGTGCCGTTTTCGGCAGTAAGTTTGGTGGATGTGTGTCGTGGTACACAAAAAACGGAGTCAATTCCACAAGTTACCATCGTTCACAATTGTTTTACTGGTGGGACATGAGATATGGTAGTCTTAACGATTTATATTATGAACCCTTGGAGGGCCACCAGAAGTTAGATTGAGGAAGATATGTTTATGCTAACTTTGAGAAGTATACATATGATATTAATACTAGAGTTTGAATAATATGATTCAATAACTAATGATATAAATGCGGTGTTTTAGATTACTGTCGATTTGTAGATCGGCGCTAAACAAAATCGGAAATACGAGGCATTAAAAGATATGATAGATTCCATTCGACTGGTAAATTTATGAGGTGGGTTCCGTGATGCCGAAATAAAGTGTTAAGTAGTCGATTATTTCGGTGAGCGAACATAGACGATAAGGCCAAGCCATGGAAAATATGAAATAGCGAAACCAAAAGACATTGAAAACATTTCAGCTTAGCCAAATGGTACCTAATTGATGGGATGGAATCTGAAACGTATTTTTATGTGTCTCTTACCCATAAACTCAGGATAATACTTCTGAAGATTGGAAGTGACTTCATTACTAAATTTCGTACTCTATTTTTATTCTTAGTTTTCGTGTATTTAGGGAAAATGATCGCCGCCCTTACAAATAGCGACTATTTATTCTTTTTTTCAAATTTCAATTCCCCTCTAAATTGCACTTCAATCCAATGCTCTTACAGTGTCTAATTGCACTAGGAACAGTACTCTATTCCACCCGATCATAACCAATACTCGCCCGATTTATTATAATAGCACACTTATGATTTACACAATCAATCAAATTTCATTTTGAACTTCTGAATTTAGTTGTTCAATTACACGTCCTAATCGAGACATCCCCTCTAGCCATGTCTTAATTAATTGGTCCAGTGGTTCTTATTAGGTGCGGTCATCACTACCACCCCCAAGGATCAGCAGCCGGGTAACCGCGTACACATATTTACGCGTACAGGCCCAAGTTTACCCACAGGAAAATTTTTCCTGGATGCCCTGTGCGGTTGGCGTAGCCACAAAAAGAATTCCCCAACTCCCTTCTTTTGTTCAGAGTCTCAAAACACACGACAGTTCAAAATGGGTATGTTTCCAGCTTTCTGATTTGCGTTGTGTTAAGCGTTATGAACAATTCCCTACATCTTACTGGCGTAGGGCGATTGGGGTTAAGAGAACATATGGCGACCTACTTCTCAGCATAGGGCCTTACAGATCGACAATCAGGAGAAGATTGTAATAGAAAATGGAATGGGTAATGAAGTTTTAAGAACACGTATTTCCTGGATCTTGTTCTTTTCCATTTTGCGCTTGAATTGCCTCTTTTCCCTCATGTTCCATTTGGGCGATCTATCCTAGTCACCAGAATTGAAATTGACAACATTTCTAAAAGAGATTAATGCTTCTCAACAAACAAGCTGACGCCACTTGTTTCTCGACCATAAATCCGAAAATTTCACCGCTTTTTCTGCTTTACACACAACGATACTTCTCATGGCCACCCTCCAAGTACATCTACTAACTTTGCAGTTGCTTTCACTATTGACCAAATCCGTGGTTTGATGGACAAGGTTACCAATGTGCGTAACATTTCCGTCATTGCCCACGTCGATCACGGTAAATCTACTCTTACCGACTCCTTGGTCCAAAAGGCCGGTATCATCTCTGCCGCTAAGGCTGGTGACGCCAGATTCATGGACACCAGAAAGGATGAGCAAGAGAGAGGTATTACTATCAAGTCTACCGCTATTTCCTTGTACGCTGGTCTCGATGACGAGGACTGCAAGGAGATCAAGCAAAAGACTGAAGGTAACGACTTTTTGATTAACTTGATCGACTCCCCAGGTCACGTTGACTTCTCTTCTGAGGTCACTGCTGCTTTGAGAGTTACTGACGGTGCTTTGGTTGTCGTCGACTGTGTTGAGGGTGTCTGTGTTCAAACCGAAACCGTCTTGAGACAAGCTTTGCAAGAGAGAATCAAGCCTGTTGTTATCATCAACAAGGTTGACAGAGCTCTTTTGGAATTGCAAGTCACCAAGGAGGACCTTTACCAGTCTTTCTCCAGAACCGTTGAGTCTGTTAACGTCATTATTTCCACTTACTCCGAGAAGACCCTTGGTGACGCCCAGGTCTTCCCTGAAAAGGGTACCGTTGCTTTCGGTTCCGGTTTGCACGGTTGGGCTTTCACCGTTAGACAATTCGCTATCAGATACTCCAAGAAGTTCGGTGTCGACAGAGCTAAGATGGCTGAGAGATTGTGGGGTGACTCTTACTTCAACCCTAAGACCAAAAAGTGGACCAACAAGGACAAGGACGCTGACGGAAAGCCATTGGAGAGAGCTTTCAACATGTTCGTTTTGGACCCTATCTTCAGATTGTTCTCTTCCATCATGAACTTCAAGAAGGAGGAAATTCCAACCTTGTTGGAGAAGTTGGAGATCAACTTGAAGGCCGACGAGAAGGAGTTGGAGGGTAAGGCTTTGTTGAAGGTTGTCATGAGAAAGTTCTTGCCTGCTGCCGACGCCATGTTGGAGATGATTGTCATCCACTTGCCATCTCCAGTCACTGCTCAAGCTTACAGAGCTGAGACCTTGTACGAGGGTCCATCTGACGATGAGCACTGCCAGGCCATCAGAAACTGTGACCCTAAGGCTGACTTGATGTTGTACGTCTCCAAGATGGTGCCAACTTCCGACAAGGGTAGATTCTACGCCTTCGGTCGTGTTTTCGCTGGTACCGTCAAGTCTGGTCAAAAGGTCAGAATTCAAGGTCCTAACTACCAGGTCGGTAAGAAGGAGGACTTGTTCTTGAAGTCTATCCAAAGAACCGTCTTGATGATGGGAAGATCTGTTGAGCAAATCGACGACTGTCCCGCTGGTAACATTATTGGTTTGGTCGGTATTGACCAGTTCTTGTTGAAGTCTGGTACCATCACCACCTCCGAGACCTCCCACAACTTGAAGGTTATGAAGTTCTCTGTCTCCCCCGTCGTGCAGGTCGCCGTCGAGGTCAAGAACGCCAACGACTTGCCAAAGTTGGTCGAGGGTTTGAAGAGATTGTCCAAGTCCGACCCATGTGTCTTGACTTCCATCTCCGAGTCCGGTGAGCACATTGTTGCTGCTACTGGTGAATTGCATTTGGAAATTTGTTTGAACGATTTGCAAAACGACCACGCTGGTATTCCATTGAAGATCTCTCCTCCTGTGGTTTCCTACAGAGAGACCGTCACTGGAGAGTCCTCCATGGTTGCTTTGTCTAAGTCTCCAAACAAGCATAACAGAATCTACGTCAAGGCTCAACCTTTGGATGAGGAGGTTTCCTTGGACATCGAGGCTGGTGTTGTCGACCCAAGAGACGATTTCAAGGCCAGAGCCAGAATCTTGGCCGACAAGCACGGTTGGGATGTCACTGACGCCAGAAAGATTTGGTGTTTCGGTCCAGATGGTAACGGTCCTAACGTTGTTGTTGACCAGACCAAGGCCGTTCAATACTTGAACGAAATCAAGGACTCTGTTGTCGCTGCTTTCCAATGGGCTACCAAGGAAGGTCCTATCTTCGGTGAGAACGTCAGATCCGTCAGAGTTAACATCTTGGATGTCACCTTGCACGCTGATGCTATCCACAGAGGTGGTGGACAAATCATTCCAACCATGAGAAGAGTCACCTACGCTTCCATGTTGTTGGCTGAGCCAGCTATCCAAGAGCCAGTCTTCTTGGTTGAGATCCAATGTCCTGAGAACGCCATTGGTGGTATCTACTCTGTCTTGAACAAGAAGAGAGGTCAAGTTATCTCTGAGGAGCAAAGACCAGGTACCCCATTGTTCACTGTCAAGGCTTACTTGCCAGTCAACGAGTCCTTCGGTTTCTCTGGTGAGTTGAGACAATCCACTGGTGGTCAAGCTTTCCCACAAATGATCTTCGACCATTGGGCCGTTATGGGTGGTGACCCAACTGACCCAACCTCCAAGCCAGGTGCCATCGTCAGAGCCAAGAGAGAGCGTACTGGTCAAAAGCCAGACGTTCCAGGCTACGAGGAGTACTACGACAAGTTGTAAGCATGTTAAATTCATCCGTTCCGGTAGATTTAATATGACTGTCTACGTGGTATGTAGTTATTAGTTTGCGTATAGTTGCAAGAAACATAGGCTTCGAAAATATGTAGATGGAAGATTGAAAGTAGATTGGGTTCGAACTAAATATTTATGAAGATTTAAGGGAGAAGAAGCCTCAATAACGCGTTACGATTGTTCATTGACTTCTCAACTTGGGCTTGAAAAAATGAAGTCGCAGTGCCAGAACTAAGTAAATTTCGCTAAAAAAAGATTGCAGCACCACAATTTCACACATGGTCTCCCACTGCATTACTCAGTGTGGCTCTAAGTGGCTTGACTAACGTTGATCGGACGGGAAACAGTATTTTCCACTTGATATGGCCGCAACCGAAAGGCAGTTTAGTGTAACAAACATATGAGTATTGAACAAGGAAATATAATGAGCGAAATTCCTAATGATAAGAATATAAATTTACAAATGTTCATTTGATTGATCTAATTGAAGCGCCCAGACATTCTTAAAAAGAGAAAGCTTAATGCTTTCACCACTCCTAATATACCATGACCTCATTTACGTGGTCATGATCGGTAGAATCAAAAATTTATATGGGCTGATGCAATTATGTACTCAAGATGTCTTTTCTTCTTGAAGTATCATGAACCTTTTTACATACAAAACAGCACTTTAGCGAGTTAATTTTCTAATTGGGTATTGAAATAAAAATAACATCGGCGACACATAAAAGAACAAATTTCCGCCAATGGTCATTCAAAGTGGATAGATGGTGAAGCTATTTGGAGACATGTCGCCTATCAAATTCGAAACACTTGATGACTTGGAACACTTCGGTATTGATTTACGGATAGGTAAATACCAGCCGTCAATATGGCGTGGTCTTGTGCCGTCAAAATCCTTCAGATCTTGTCTTGAATTATTCTATTATCGGGGGTAATTGTATTCCCAATTGGGAACGCGCAGCCGCGATGTCGGACTATTTATCCGTATTGGGACATACGATCCGCATCTCTGTACATCAATCCAGTTTACACAGACCTCATCTAGTCTTACGGCAGCGATGCCGCCTATATAACGAGATGGCGCCCACAATTTCTCTGAAATCTTTTCTCTTTATCACTATAGACCCATTACACAATCGCAATGGAAAGATTGCAACAACTTGCCTCCCAGGCCACTGCTAGCGTGGCACCTCCACCAGCACCAGCTCATCCATTGGACCCACTTAGCCCTCAAGAAATCAAGGCCGTCTCGTCTTTGGTATCCGAGCACTTCAAGGGAAAAAAGATCAACTTCAACACAATTACTCTCAGAGAGCCCATCAAGAGAGCATACTATGAGTGGAAGGAGAAGAACGGCCCCACCCCACCTAGATTGGCCTACTACGTCGTAGTCCAGGCCGGTGTAAATGGTGTTCAAGAGGGTGTTGTCGACATTGCTTCCTTGACCGTAATTCAATCGAAGGGAATTGACGGAGTTCAACCCATCTTGACTCCACAGGATCTCCAAACCACCGAGGAAATTGTCAGATCGGACCCACAAGTCATCAGACAATGCGAGATCTCGGGCATCCCTAAGGAGGAGATGAAAAACGTTTACTGTGACGCCTGGACCATTGGTTACGACGAGAGATGGGGCGCTTCCAGAAGACTCCAACAGGCTTTGATGTACTGGAGATCTGACGAAGACGACTCCCACTACTCCCACCCATTGGACTTCTGTCCAATTGTCGACATGAACGAAGGAAAGGTCATTTACATTGACATTCCAAACAGAAGAAGAAAGGTTTCCAAGCACAAGCACTCTTCTTTCCACCCTAAGCACATAGCTGAGAAGTTTGGTACTCCAGAAAACCCAACTGGTTTCAGACAGGACGCTACTCCTTACAACGTTACCCAACCAGAGGGAGTTTCGTTTAAGATGAACGGGCACGTAATGGAATGGTCCAACTTCAAGTTCCACATTGGTTTCAACTACAGAGAGGGTATTGTCTTATCCGATATGACCTACAACGATCATGGCAACGAAAGACCGCTTTTCCACAGAATCTCCTTGTCGGAGATGATTGTTCCTTACGGATGCCCCGATTTCCCTCACCAGAGAAAGCACGCCTTGGACATTGGTGAGTATGGCGCTGGTTACTGTACCAACCCCTTGTCTCTTGGTTGCGACTGCAAGGGTGTTATTCACTACATGGACGCTCACTTCACCGACAAGGCTGGAGATGCTCTTACCGTGAAGAATGCCGTGTGTATACACGAGGAGGACGATGGTTTGTTGTTCAAGCACTCTGACTTCAGAGATGACTTCCAAACTACCGTTGTTACCAGAGGAAAGAAGTTGATTGTTTCTCAAATCTTCACCGCCGCAAACTACGAGTACTGTTTGTACTGGATTTTCAGACAAGACGGTACCATCAAGTTGGAAATCAGATTGACTGGTATCTTGAACACGTACCTCTGCGGTGAAGGCGAAGATGTTGGCAAATGGGGTACCCACGTGTACCCTCAAGTCAACGCTCACAACCACCAGCACTTGTTCTCTCTTAGATTGGATCCAAGAATCGACGGTGACAACAACTCTGCTTCCACCAGTGACGCTCTCAGTGGTGAGGGTGAGACTGGTTCCGCCCAGAACATGTACGGTAACGCTTTCTACGCCAAGAAAAACGTTTTCAAAACCGTTAATGACTCTTTGACTCACGCTACCACCACCAGAACCTGGGACATCTTCAACCCAAGCAAAATTAACAAGTACTCTGGAAAGCCTAGCTCTTACAAGTTGGTTTCTACATGGGCCGCACCACTTTTGGCCAAGGAAGGATCTTTGGTTAGAAAGAGAGCTCCTTGGGCCGCCTACACCACCGAGGTGGTCCCATACAAGGATGAAAACCTAGGATACGGTAGATTGTACCCATCTGGTGACCACGTTGCTCAATGGTCTGGTGATGGATCCAGAGGTATGAGAGAGTGGATTGGTGATGGTAGCGACAAGATCGAGAACACCGACATTCTTTTGTTCCACACCTTTGGTATTACCCACTTCCCAGCACCAGAGGACTTCCCTGTGATGCCAACTGAGATCTTCGACCTCATGTTGCGTCCTCGGCACTTCTTCACCGAGAACCCAGTTCTCGATGTCAAGCCATCCTATGCGAAGACCACTACTGAGGTGAAGGAGGGATCTTCTGGTACCAACACTTGCACATTGAATGTGGACAAGACCTCCAGATTAGCTTTTGCTGAGACCTCTTCATGTTGCAAGAAGAATTAAATACAAGATGATTTCGGGAATTTACTATATAGAAATAGAGTTTAATAATTTGAGAAGATATTGGAGAAGTTATACGGTAGGGGCTATTCTTTCCCTGAGAGCTCGATTATCAATCTGTGCTAATATAATATTCTAACTAAAGAATGAAAACAACAACAGAATAACAAAATCCCATGCTCCTGGAAAAAAAAATCATTTAATTCTTATGGAGAATTTCGAGTACTTTTCTGAAATTTGCAGCCACATCACGTGAACACCACAACTCCATATCTCTTCTCTCAATTACATCATCTTCCAACGTCTTTGTGATCAAACGTGATGAAATACATTATTGAACATATGGAGGAGGGATTTTCCGAATGGGTGATTCTTGAGTATTCCCAAATCATCCGTGATGTCGGTCGCGAAAATCTCATTTTGACGTCGTTACCCGAATCAACAACTGAAGCTGATATTCCCCAGCAACTTAAAGATTTGGGATTGATCTGGACCACAGACGAGTGTGTGACAATTGACGGTGGGTTGAAAAAAGACAGTGTGTGTTTACTTGATCCTGCTGCAGAAGAGGACTTATTTCCGCAAGATTCTCAAAAATTCGAGTACTTTGTGTTTGGAGGAATCTTGGGGTCACATCCTCGAGTTGACAGAACAGGAATTTTACGAGAAAAATACGGATTTGCCGGTAGAAGGTTAGGAGAGTTGCAGATGACCACCGATACTGCCATCAGAACCACCAAGATCATCATCGAGAAACAAACTGACTTCAAGGACATCAGATTCATAGATTATCCAGAAATCAGGTTCAACAAATACGAATCCACGGAAATGCCTTTTAGATATGTGTTGGACGTCGAGGGAAATCCTGTTTTACCAAAAGGAATGTTGGATTTGATCAAACATGACGCTGAACAGAGCATAGATGATTTATTGATGGAGTAGAAAGTGTATAATTATAAGGGAAGGACAGAAAATAGAATTGTGTACAACTATGCATTTGCCTCAGGGATAATGAATGAAACCATTCATTTCACTGCGATAACCTTCCTTGATTTGACAGGTGGCTCACCAGAACAAAAGATTTCCTTCATTACGAATCCGGCGGTCTCCTGATCTTCAAAGTAAGAAATGTGAGCACTAATCGCAGAAACAATGGCTATGCTGAAAACGCCCATAGGAAGACTGTAGTCAATTCTTCCAGTCCGGTTTAATTTAAGCAAGGGCTCCAATTGCTTTTGATCAAACAACTGGGTCTCAATATTTTTGTTGGAACTCTTCTGCGCTTTGCTGGTAGTTAATGTCGAGATGATATCGCTTAAAGCATTCTCTTCTTCGATGGGTGTTTTAAACTCCTTAATCTTCTTAGAAGATTTGCTATTTTTTTCGTTGGAAAACCAACTGGAAGCCAGACGAATCTTGTCTTGTATATCATCTCCTAGAGAAGTTAAATTTTGCACTTGAGTATTAAAGCCTTGGAGCGCAAAAGGAACTTCTTCAGGTTTGATGTTAGAGAAGTTCACGTCCACCAATGGCTCTATGCGGTAGCCAATAGGGTCACAAGGATGGAAAATATTATAAAGATTCTTGCATTTTGGAGCAGCAAATTTTGCCTCTAGGTTGATCTCATCCTCGTTATGATCGGATCTCGATGAAATCGACTTTTGCTGGAGTAGCTTGAACATTCCTACTGGCAGACCAACACAGAATAAATTCTCGACTTCAAAGTCCAAATTATATTTGCTTGACTTATCCGACTTTTGCTGTGATAGCAAATCAAAGCAAATGGCAGATCCCAAAGAGTGACCAAACAAATGTACCTTACCATCAAATTCTGGGTTTTGTTCTTTGTAAAGCATGAAAACTCTATTGAGCTCACCCAGAACGGCCGTTAAAATTTGCCGGAGGTAATCTGGCTCATAGAATAGGAGGATATCGAGCGCAACGTCACCTATAATGTTTCTGAGAGGTCTAACGCCGTCTATATTTAGTTGATTAAGGGAGGGCAAGTTTTCCTTTTCACCCTGGAATGGCTTTTGTGGATGAAACAGGACTTGATGTCTCCAAGAAATTGGAAGAACTTGAATTGTGTTATTTTCTTTTTGAGTTTCGCTTTTTGCATCGAAATCTGCACCATAAGCCAACTCCTGGTACTTTTTCTCGTTTGCAAACACTTCTCTCATTGTTGATCTCAAAACATTGATGCTGTGGGTGAAATTGACAGATTCGTACCTTCCTCCTAGAAGCTGTCCAATCCCGTGCACACAGAATACCAAGTGCTTTATTTTCCTGCCAGCTACTTTTGACAGGTCTTTCAAGTCTGCTTCCATTACTCGAGTAAGTATTGAGCTCTTTTCTTCATCTGTTACTTCATGAAGTTTTGAGCGGTCGTCTGAACCTTTTGAGAACAAGGTCGCAACCTCATTTTGTAGGATTTGAGTCAAGGAAGACACTTTCGCAGCTTTCACGCTATCGACAACAGAAGCATCTAGTCCCTCAGTGTACCCACGCTGTATAGGGGTAACAGACATGAGGGTTCCATAAGATGGCTTAATGGATCTGATAAGATTGACTTGAAAGGAGGAAAGCTCCTTTGGAAATATAGCGCCGTAAGCTTCGTCAAAGAAGATTGCAGCTTTTCCATTGCCTAGGTCTATAACATCCTTTTCCTTCTCGATATCTACAGGTTGATCCAGGGATACACTTGAGAGTTCCTTGTTGAACTTAGTAGTTAGATCTCGCGGGATGTTCTTTAGCAGAGAAGAGGCTGAATCAAACTGGAAAGGTTGAATACTGTTGTAAGCGTTCTCCAATGCTTCAGCTATTTTCGGCTCTAGCGGTGTCCCGTCTCTCGTGAACCAGGTCCCTCTTCTAACTTCATAGACGGGACCTGGCCAATAGACGGACTCCAATGCCATTGAGTCCATACGGACCTGAAACAATTGGTCCTCCTTCACAGTCACACAGGAGCTTTTCGAATGAAAAGCTTTTTCCAATCTCACATTATCGTAATCTGAGAAAGGGACGAACTTCTCTACGTTTCCTGTTGACGAGTACTCATACCAATCAGGTTTGGAAACTGGTGAGTCGGTGTTATAATACCATTTCAGTACAGGGGATTTTGGGACTTTGGAATAGCGTCGGACGAAAAAAAAAGGTCTGTTTATTCGGAACATTGAGTTGAGTGACCTAGTACCTATAGTCGAAATCCGGGGTACCTGAACGTGATAGCCAAGATAAGTAAGGTCACATAAATATAAACAAAAACGAGCACCACAATTGATAAAGTTTCTTTATTTGTCTATCATTGTAACATTTTTTTTTTTTAATTCAATTCACCCTCACATGTTCACATGTCCAATCCTCTTTTGTTTCGTATTCATGTATTTCTTTATAGCTCAGGTCTACAACTACCACATTTCCTATTCAAGTTTTGTTTAATTACAACAATTATGCATTATGACAAACTATTTCCCATTTTTTGCTCAGTGGCACCTACACCAGGTGCATCACAGAATATTTTACGACTTAATGCAAGTCACAGACCCATCCTTGAGACGATTCAAGTCTTGACCATTAGCTATTGGGGCTGGAACAGCAGCACCTGGGGCGCCACCCTTCCGGTTGAGCTGCATATGAGATTGGACCAAGTGGCCCGCAGCCAAAGCAGAACAAAGGGAAAGTTCGGCGGCCAAAACCGCGGAGGCAACAATGCAAGCGAACCGGCGGGCATTACTACCGGGGCTGTCGGGGTGTGGTCCACGTACTCCTAAAAGTTCCAACATAGACCCTTGTGGCTCCAAGATGGTACCGCCTCCAATGGTTCCAACCTCAATAGATGGCATAGAAACAGAAATTTGCAAATCCCCGTTTGGAGTTTTGTTCATAAGGGTCATACAATTGGACGATTCTACGTTCTGCGCAGGGTCTTGACCACATGCCAAGTACACGGCAGTGACTAAGTTTGCAGCCTGAGCATTGAATCCACCCACAGATCCAGCCATTGCTGAACCGATAAGATTCTTGCTGATGTTTACTTCAACCAATGCGTCAACATCCGATTTCAAAACTTTACGCACAACCTCGTTGGGAACGGTTGCCTCGGCGACAACAGACTTGCCTCTACCTTCGATCCAATTGATGGCGGCAGGTTTTTTGTCAGTACAGTAGTTACCAGAAACAGCGACCGTAATCATATCTTCCCAGCCACAGTTTTCAACCATATGCTTCAAGGAGAACTCGACACCCTTGGAAATCATGTTCATACCCATGGCATCACCAGTGGTAGTCTTAAACCGAATAAAGAGAAGCGTACCAGCAATAGCGGTTTTGATGTGTTGCAAACGGGCAAATCTAGAAGTTGAATTGAAAGCCTTTTTAATGGTCTTTTGTCCTTCCTCCGAGTCCAACCAAAGCTTGCAAGCACCAGCTCTGGCCAAACTAGGAAAAGAGACACAAGGACCTCTGGTCATACCATCTTGGGTAATTATAGTGTTGACACCACCACCGGAATTAATAGCTTTACAACCACGCATGGTAGAAGCAACCAAACATCCTTCGGTGGTGGCCATAGGAATATGATAGGGGACACCGTCAATGATCAATGGACCTGCAACACCAACGGGCAAAGGCATATATCCAATGACGTTTTCGCAGCATGCACCGAAGACTCTGTCGTAGTCGTAGTTGGCATAAGGTAAGCTGTCGGTGTCGAGGATAGGAGCATCAGCAAGCTTGGCAATAGCCTTACGACGGACAATGACAGCGCGTGTGTTGTCGCCCAAATGCTTTTCCAAGGCGTACAAGGGTAACTTGCCGCTAACAACTAAGGAGGAAACCTCGTTGTTGTTCAATTCCTTGAGATGACCATTTTGCATCTCAGCGAAACACTCCTCGAGAGGACGTACCGGCAAAGAATCGTCATCACTGTGGCCATTTTGTGTTCCATTGCTTGTGGAGGCACTAATCACCTTCTTCTCTTTTTGAGCGCTAGACTTGGCTACTTCCTTTGGCTTTGAAATCTCGTTTTCTATCAACTTTCTGGTGGTGGTGCGTTGCGATCTTGTGGCGTTCAAAAGATAAACATTGGAGGAAATAGAGATTGCAAAAGAAAACAACAAGAATTTGGAAATGAAGCTGTCCATAATTGCGCTAGAGATGATGTTGATGATAGTGGCCACTGCGTCCTCCACGATAATGAGGGCGCCGAACGGTGCGTAAATTGTGGGACTGAGCAAGGTGACGATGGTACCATGTGGTCCGATTGTGATATACTTCGATGCGGTTTTGGATAGGTTTTGAGATTCCAAAACGAAGCTTTGATCACCAGCACTGTGAAACCATGAGCTGCCCAAATAAATGCCATGTATAAGGAAAAAACTGGCAAGAGCAGCGACTTTAAAGGATAATGCAGTAGAACTTTTCTTTGCATCGTCAGAATGGGCAGCTTCAGAGGCTTTGTTGGCTACTGTTGCAGCCACAAGAGACGAGACACCTTCTTCTTCTAACATTGACAGCATCTCCTGGGTCTTACGAGCCCTGTGAATCTCAACTTTCAATGCCAATATACCAGCAAAGAAAGTATACGTAAGCAAGAGATCAAAGGCCAACAAGAGACAACCAAACAAGCAGAAGGTTTGCAAACCTTCCATCTCGCTGGAAAATACACCAGTGACCAACAAAACACCAAAGACAATACCATAGTCTCTGAAGATACTAAGAGTATGGCTTGCCACAGCGTTTGAGACCAATGACTTGACATCTGAGGGGCTGGAAGCTGCCTGCAAAACCATCTTTGCGATAGAGATCTTGTGCTTGAAGCCGACAATAGCGGTGAGAAATGGGATCCCCTCAGTCAAAGAAAGCAACGAAGGCTTGTTTTGTAAGACCTTTGAGGAGCCTGCAAGAGCGAAGAGGAACGCGAAAATGGAGGAGACTAGCGTTGCAAAGGCAAGCAAGAAGTTAGCGCCGTCTCCCTTCATATCAACGAAGAGCTTTACAATAGTGTAAATCATAGCGACATATGCCAGGGAGATAAGACCAATGTCGAAGGCCTCAGCGCCTTGGACCAAGGACTGGAGCTTAGAGAACGCGTGATGAGCGTATCCATAGTAGCGACGCAAAAAAGAATCGCTTCGAGCCTTCCAAGTGACGCCATCGTACTGGATTTCATTGAGATCTTCCAAAACGGACAGCATCTGTGCCAGAGGAACGATTAAGAGACGCTCGTTGTCGGAGGTCACTATTGACCCTTGGATCTCAGGGATAGAAGCCGAATGGAAGCGCTGGAACTTTAATGGAATGAGGGAGTATTGGTCGGCGCTTTCGTAGCTCGACATGTCGTCCACAAGGCGCCAGTTGCCGTATTTGGCAGAGCCAGGCGGATGGTAGAATACCGCCCAGTTTTGGTCGCTTTCGAAGGAACCAGGAATATACTCATCGACGACAGCCAAATAAGCCACGGACGCCAACAAACAGGTGATGATGGCGAAGTGGATAGGCCGCAATGCTGCTAGACGCGCAATGGACGCGGTCACCTGGGTGACTTTCGAAAGCATTCTGAATTGTTAGTCTGTGGATTTGAAACAAGTGGGTACGACGACAAGCGATGGGTGTGCGATTGCAAAATTGTGCGATGCTAGTGGATATGAGTAGCGCAAGATAATGATACACTAAATGATACGCGACGTAGCACAAAAAATCCATTTACTTTGTACATACAATGAGATATTCCGTGAAAAGTAGAAAGAAGACTGTCGTGAATAAGTTGGCATCTAAACGAGTATCAGGTGTACAGGTGTGGAAAGGGGAGAAGGGAAGAAATTGGACCAGACAGCAGAAGGGGGTCTCGTAACGATAACTTCTCAGCTGAAGAGTTGGCCTATTCTTAAGGTGTACCTAGATCTAGCCCTTTGCGGGATGGAGAGTCTATGCCCGAATTGTGAGATCTGATGTTGGTCTTCAGAAGAGCATACTGTTGCGCAGTGCGCGGCTCAAAGTAGCCTTTTCTTATCAGGAAAAGCTACATTTAGAATTCGTAAAAGATTATAAAAATTGGAGAACTAACACTATTCAGCGATGCTAGGCTAATTTGAAGTGGGGTATTTCTGGTCACGTTTGGTAACTTTTGGGGATGTCTTTTTAAGATTGTGACAATTGGTCCCTGATCTGTGTGAGTGCATCAAGGTGTTTTAAGATCGTCTCTGCAGTATGATCCAATGAGAATGAAAATTTTCAAGTGGGATTATGAGCATTGTGAATTTTGATCTTAGTTCTGCTAAAGTACACTCGGAAGTAAAATTGAGTTTTAAAACTGGCCTTCTTACGATTTTTCAAAATAGGGACGATGCCTGGATGTCCTAGCAGCCTTCAGGTGAAACTACTCTGATACAGCCACTGCAGATAAGACAGAAGTGTGCATCTTTAAGAGCAGTCTTTCGTAAATGAACTTGAGTTGGGATAATTGAAGTGTCTGCAATAATTGAAGTGTCTGCAATAATTGAAGTGTCTTACAATAGGAGAGAAAGTCAATAATTTGGATAAGGATAAGTGATGTACTTGATCTCTCTTTTACCTCCAATGTATCTGGAAGAACAGGTAGAAAATTGCCATAAAAAGTACAGCTGACGGCAGTATTACCTTTAGCAGTTTCGGTTCGCTTCAAAGCCATCTCATGGATTTGCCTCAATTTTAACGCTAACAGTAAAATTAGAACAGAACCAAATCAAAATCATAGGGAAATAGGGTTCGTCTATGTTTTAAAGTTTTTTTGCTCTCTGTCACCTTCTGCATTTCTTTCCAGTTCTTTGGCTAATGGCTGCAAACACAAGGACATAATTCTGGAGAATCATTTCAGTATCGTCGGTTCACTGAGAAGACAAAGTCAGATAATCGAATCTTGTCCCAATATCTGGTTCACTCCCCATTATATACTACACGATTTCAATCTCAAAGCAGAAATCCCTAGATTTTGCTGTAAGTCATAACACATCGGATAAACTGTGAAAACAAAACATTAGCAATAATCAAATTTAACATTTCATCATCAAATTAGTTGCACTCTAAGTTACCCAATCTACAACTAGATACACACTCTGCAACTAGAGTCGTCACCCCTTCCATCTAATTACGCTCCTGGATAATCACACACCCAAGAAAACTAACAGATTATGAGCCACTCCAGAGCTTAAATATTTCTCTATGTGGAGTAATGTCTGGTGTGATTCTCCCAAGCTTCAACAAAATATGATCCTGCAGACAGATCAGTACCTGATTATTTACCGAATTCGGAAGTGGATTTGCAGCCACGCTAATCAATCTAACCTGATCCGGTAATAGTCTAGCCACAGAGCAGAAGAATAGTATAAAGGAATATCCATAAAGAGAAGTTATGGAATGCATTTTCATGTCTCAATTTAGAAATATTATCGGACCCTAGCAAGGATAGGTCAATAAATATCGGTGATCGCCTCTTGCACTCAAACTTTGCACTGAAACTTTTAGAGCAGCCTAATATCAAGTACAAGAGTACGACTTTACAATTCTTCCATATATCTTCCCGTATTTTTTAATTGCAGACTATGAAGCCTTCAACGTTGTCGGCCACGGTATTGTTGGCTTTATTGGCTAATGCACAAGCCTTGCCTGCTACTGTGAGTGAAACCAAGACAACTCAATTGACTGTGGCCCAGGAGGCACAAATCCAAGATCTCATTTTGCAATTGGATTCGCACAATGCAAAAAGGGCGTTGATTTCAGACACCGTCGAACTCCAGGCTAGAGAATATGCTATTGTCACGCAAATCTTGGCCGCCATCAATTCTACCAATCTTGCACCCATGATCATTCAGGGTTTGGTGGACAACAAAAATTTGCAACCAGTCGTTACCCAAGCTGTTATTCTTATCATAAAGAGTGGTCTCATTTCGTTGAACACTTTGTTCACTGCTTTGAACGACTCAGGTTTGGCCACTACCGTCATTCAAAGTTTGATCAACGACTGTACTTTCTACCAGGATATTTTCAAATTGGCTTTACAAGAAATTTCTGGTTTGGTCCAAAAGATTGAAGATAAGCTTGCGGGTAAATCTGTCAATTTGAAGAGATTTGATGAAGAGGAGGAATCTTTCTCAGTTGAACCTGTTAAGAGATACGATCCCAACGGAGTCGTTAACAACTTGTTGGAATCTTTGGCCCAATCAGGTTTGGCTTCTTCTGTGGTGAGAGCATTGATTGTCGACCCACAATTCTTACAATATGGTGCCTCGCTTCTTAAGCAGCTCTTCGACCAAAACCTCATTAACTTCGGCTCATTGATTTCTGCCATCGCTGACTCCGGCTTAGTAACCTCCCTTTTCAAGCAATTCTTCAACGTTCAAACCCTTAAAACCATTATTTTCAATTCTTTAGCTGCCGCCTTCAACCAGTGTGGTGGCTCGACCATCTCTGGTACACCCACTGGTCTTGTTACCCAGACCCTGACTACCACTGTTCTTCCCAGTTTTACTGCAACAGGAACTACTTTGCCAACCGGAAAATGTAAGAGAAGAAGAAAGAGAAGATCTTACAACTACTAATTTAGTAAAAGTGTCGCTTTCGAATTGACTATACGTGTAAAATATAACTTCGTCCAATATATGAGCTTTGCATTTTGATAATTCGAGTTTAAATTGGTTTTTCAGAATATACAAATTATTAGAAAGTCATTATTTACCTAATCTATCAATTTAAGGAATTACGATATGATCAAATACTGTTTTTATCCAACCACTTAAGGGCGTGTGGCGTAGTTGGTAGCGCGTCTGCCTTGCAAGCAGAAGGTCATTGGTTCGACTCCGATCTCGTCCATTTTTTTCAATCCTCTAAAAAGTTTTTTGGTATTCTTTTTGTTTACCATACTTCTTTTGTAATGAGTACTGTAGTTTTCATGTCCACAATGACTCTTTCTTACGTTAACGCGGCTTCAGTTTTTCAGGGCCTGTACGCGACATCTTAGTGTAAACACTACGGAACAACAGACACAAAATGCCAGGGTATGTAAAAGCAATAGGTAATCGATCTTTACCACTTTTTCCCAGTATCATTGTACTAACGTCAGCGAGGTAATCTCTTTTCAGCTTGGCCAATGTGGTAATCAGGTCGGCTTACAGTATTGGGCCCAAATGGCATCTGAACATGGTATTAGCACTGACGGCATGGAAATGCCCGTAGAAAACAACGAGTTGGCTTACGAAAGCAACAATGAACAATACCCATCCGATACGAGTCTCAAAACTTACCGTCGAGATCAAACAAGCGTCTTCTTTTCCCAAAGCGAAGAACACAGATATACACCCAGATCCATCCTTATCGATTTAGAGCCTTCAGTGATCGGTAAATCAACAGCTGCTATGCCAATGATCAATTCTAGGAACGTCCATTTAAGCGAGAATGGCGCTGGTGCTGCTAACAATTGGTACAGAGGCCACACCTACGCTTCTCATCATGAGGACGAGTTAGTCAATTTGATCGATCGCGAGTTAGACAAATGCGATAATTTTTCTGCATTTCAGCTCTTCCACAGTGTTGCAGGAGGTACTGGATCGGGTGTTGGAAGCTATCTTTTGGAACTTCTTGACGATCGGTATGGAAGTAAGAAGCTTATAAGCACCTTTTCGATCTTCCCATCGAATGAAAAAACCTCAGACGTGGTTGTGCAACCTTACAATACTATTTTAACTTTACGAAGATTAATTGAGCACAGCAACGCTACTTTTGTCTTTGACAACGACTCCCTCAATCGTTTAGACAACACTCTACTAGACCATTCGTCTTCGTTCGCCACTAGCGCTTTTGAAGGTGAAAACAAACTCATCTCCTACGTGGCATGTGGCCTCTCCAATCCTCTTCGGTTTCCTAGCTACACTTTCAGCTCTTATGAGTCGATCTTGTCCACTCTTGTTCCTACCCCAGATCTAAAATTTCTATCATCTGCAATTGCTCCTTATTCAAGTATCCCAGGATTTGCCCCAAAATCAAATTACGTTAGTCTTAACGAAAATGATATCGTACTTGAGCTACTAAACGATAAATACAAGATGAACCAAGTACAAGAAGCCCCTGAATACATAACTATGCTAGATTATGTAATTGGGGATAAAATCAATCAACTTGAACTTAGAAAAGGTTTGGTAAGGGCTCAGCAACGCGCCTCATTTGTTCCATGGACGTCTTCCATAATTAATGTTGTCAATGGAAAAACGCCTTATAGTGAGAACAATCGAGGGTTAAGCGGCTTCCAAATCTCAAACAACACTTCTATTCAGCATGTGTTCCAGAAGATCGTCAGACAGTACGAGCTTCTAGCGAAACGTGCAGCCTACATTAACTTCTATACCGAAACTAACGACCCATCCGAGAGGGCGCAAGTACTTGAAGCATTCAACGAGTGCAGGGAAGTGATCATGCAAGTTATTAGTGAATATCGCTCCTGTTCATTGCAAGGGTACCTTGACGATGATCTGTTAGATGAACAAATGATACCTTGATGTGAAAATTAGAAAATTAGAAAATTAATCCTAATTTAAGCCGGAACCGACTGGTTTGTCGTTTGTGACTGATCTTAAGTCAGATCTTGATGTTCATGCCATTAATTGACTAACCTAAGTGGTCAATGTGAGACTCTGGACGACAAGAAAATATATCGAAAGGATAAAACGAAATTTTGGATTGAATTGTTGAAAGTTTACATAAGATATTTTAGATTAGATGCGAGGGTCTTGTACCACATTGATTAGAATATCGACTAGTCGCATTTGACACAACCAGCGTATGGCAAATTTTACTAGCCATTAACTAGGATTCTCAATTTCATTTGAATTTCTTAATATCTTCTAACCTTTAAAAAAAGAAGTTAGCGATCGTATCTTTATATAGAGTATGTATGTTCGCTAACCCTCCTTCCGGTCACGTGTGGAGTGTGTAGCAGAAGATAGTACTATCTATTCTCTTCTCTATTCGTACAAAACGAACAATGTCCTTCAATTTCGCCGGGTTTGCCGATAACATCAAATCTTTCGGAGATAAAGTCTCCAGTGAGTTCAACAAAGAGGTTCTTCCGTTCGCTCAAAGAACAACCCGTCTTGTCCAGGAGAGGATCGGAAAGGTTAACGTAGACGAAATCAGTCAATTACCCTCGGAATACATCGAATTGGCCGCCAAATGTAACAATGTCGAGAAGCTCTACAAGAATATCTTGAAGGTGACCCAGAATTACGAGAATGAATCGTACGACTATCCTTTGAATTTGCAAGAATCCTTCACCGAAATCGGAAAGAACATATCCAATCGCGTCTCTAACCTTTCCAAGGCTACCAGCACTGCAGAGGCTCAGGCTGCTTTGGTGAACCCTATAAATGGTGACTTTAAGCCTCCTAAGACGTTGTATCACGCCTTGGCTAGAGCCACTGATGGATCCATCTTAACCCTGAGTGACAACTCCGATGATCCATTGGTCAAAGCCTTGGACACATATTCTTCCAACATGAATAAAATAGCCAACGCTAGATTGGGTCAAGACCAATTGATTAAGTCTAAGTTCAATAAGCCATTGTCTACGACTTTACGGTCTCTTCTTGCTCAAAGCTCCACAATCCAAAAGAAGGTGGAGGATAAGAGAATTGATTACGATGTTGCCCGTCAAACGCTCACTAACTGCTCAAACCCCGCCAAGGAACCTCAATTGAGAGTCGCAATGGAGAACGCCGAGGATGAGTTCGCCAACACTGTAGAAGATGCTCTCTCGGTGATGCAGAATGTTTTGGAACAAGCTAAGCCAATCGAGGAGCTTTTGGAATTGGTGAAGGCCCAATTGGCTTATCACAAGTTGGCCAGTGAATTGTTAGGTGGTATGGTGAGCGACATGGAGAACCTTGTCGATGCCAACTCGAAGGCTCACAACAATGGCAATGACGGCTCCAATTCTGAGGGCGGCGATTTCGGTATTTAATCTAGTTGAGGTTTTTTAATACTTTCGAGAAATACATGTAACGACATATGCTTTATGCTAAAGTGCTCATTACAGATGTCTACTGAATTATTGTCTAGATAAACTTTATTAACATGAGAGAAAAAGTACGGAGACTCAGCAAACTTGTTGAAATGTATGCAGAATTGCTTCGTTATGCAATTTTATTTTGAATTAAATGATGAACGCTCCTATTGAAACCTAAGTGCGCTCAATCTGATGTCAGTAGCGGATTCTTCTGGGTTGAAACCGAAATTTCCCTCTAACAATTTTGCGTGAATGGACTGCAAAGCTCTAATTGTGTCCTTAGCATTAATGACGGCAGAAATATTAATCTCGTTTGCACCTTGACTAATCATCTCGATATTGATCCTCTCATCAGCAAGAACTTTGAACATGTTTCCAGCAATTCCGATGAAGTTTACCATCTGCTTTCCAACAAGCGAAACAATAGTCATTTGTCTAGTGACATCTACGGTACCCATCTTGCTTAATTCTTTCAAGGCCTCTTTTAAGAGAATTTCTTGGTCTGGCTGAATTTGCATAGCCATAGAGACGTGGACTTCTGAAGTCGAAATCAAATCAACAACCAACTTGTACCTGTCTAAGGTGGTAAAAAGATGTGCCAAAAAACCATGTGAAAGTGTCTTTTTATTGGAGTGCACGTTGATTACGGCAATGTCTTGTTTGGCAGTGATTGCAGTAGCAGATCTTCTCTTTTGAGACTGAATGAAGCTAGAAGATAAGCTTTCATAAGCTGCTGGAGGGTGTGGAGGGGTATCTTCGCCTCTGCGGCCAATATTGTCAGGATAGATGATAGTACCGTTACCAGTAGGGTTATCGACGTTTTTTATACGAATAGGGATCTTAGCTTTGATTACCTGTTCCATAGTGAATGGGTGAATAACTTCCGATCCATAGTAGGTCAACTCAGCTGCCTCATCAGGGGTGACACTGTCTAAAAGTCTGGCATTAGGCACTTTACGAGGATCGGCGGTGAAAATACCGTCAACTTCCTTCCAAATCTGCAATTCATCAGCTTGAACACCGACAGCTATAAGTGCAGCACACAAATCAGTATATCCACGACCGACACCATTAAGTAGACCACCTGGGACCACACCAAAGTAACCAGTAAAGACAGGTATTACGTCCGACTCCATTGCAGTGGCAATTTCGCCAAATTTAGAGGTCAAAAACTGATAGAATCTATCATCAAGGCCCTTAGATACGTCATAATCTAAAGGGATGACATCGCTAAGGTCTATGTAAGTAGCCTTCAAACCTCTATCGTTCATCAAGGCCGCCATAAACAAACAGGACAACTTTTCACCTACGGACATGATAGAGTCCAATGTTCTAGCACTGATTTCACCGATGACTTGCGAAGCATGAAGTAATTCGCGGGCTCTAGAGATTTCCTTTTGGGTCTGCTCCACTAATCTACACCGGAGTTCAGAGTTCGAGATCTTTTGTTGGGCATTTTCAGTATGATCACTTTCGATGACTTCCAAAAGCGACTTAAAATCGCCGTTCTGAGAGGCAAGTTCAGCGGCTTTGAGCAACCTGGAGGTGGTTCCTTCGCTCTTTGTATTACTGGACCGTGCTGAGCAGACAACAGCAACACGATTGTGCAAGGAATATTGCTTGACCACATTCTCCACAATATTTTCGGGGAATTTTCCGACTGAGGTTCCACCAAATTTCTGAATGATCCATCCGGGCGGCAGAAGCTGTTTGAGGTCTAACACTGAGTTATAGGAAACTGCTGATAAAGGAGGAGAAGGATCCGACATTCTGAAATTTTATGTGACAGATTCGAGCGATTAACCAAAAGATCAGGAAGAATTTCAATTCCAAATCAAAATATGGAATTATGTAGGTGTAGTTTGAAAAGGTAAATTGTAACCCTGTTGAAAATTCCCTATGACTCAAGTGATTATAGAGTGTGCATACAAATATTTATCGATCTCACGTGTCAAGTTTCGCAGCGATTACGGAGCGGAACGGTTAGAGCCAGGCGCAGGAATTGACCTATGATTGTTTGAGCCAAGGTGGTACAGAAATGAACTTAGTTGATTAATTTAAAGGTTTCTTGTAATTGCAAATAATGATAGAATCAAGGCAGCTTCGTTTATAAATTTTTGATTCATCTCGGAATTGTTACTAGCAGTTAACAGCAGCAGCCTTCAAGTTTTAGATTTCCTAAGAAATCGATTATATACCAAGGATTTATAATCAACAGAAAAGAATAAGATTTCTCGTCATTGTTAGGAAAGCGTTTCGCTTAGAAGGAAAGATTTCAAGCTAATTCAGATGAGTTTCCGAAGCAACTAAAAAACTTATTTTGGATAAATTGCTATACAAGGAATATCAAATGAATTTTTTTTTAAAAGAGATTTGTGACAAGAACTTCCTCAACCCTTATTTGAATTCGTTTTGTGTAGTGATCTATGCTCAGTACGGCTATCTTGATAAGGCCGGTGTAAATCAAAACATTTCGGGTGAATTAAATTAAAGGCAATATCAAATTAAAAAAAGGCCCTTATATGACATCGTCCAATTTTGTATAATTCTTTTTGTTCGAATACATGCCATCTCTGGATAGATCCCTTCATGCATACTCCATCTCATCTCTCATCACCCCACTATTCCCTAAGAGGCCCATTATCGATCTCAACAAGCACTGGAACTTTTTTCCATACCACACTCTCAAAATGACAAAAAGGTCACCCGAAGAGGAAAGGGACCCTTCTAAGAGGCACAATTCGAATTTCGGCCACGAAGAAATTGTCAGCTTCTTCAATTCAAAGATCTTCTCCCAAGATTTCCAGAAGGCTCTCAAATCAGATATAACGAATAGCCAGCCTTACAGATGGGGAACTGTCACTGAATTGTTCGATGACTCTCTTTTGAGAAATGTTCGTAAGGAGGTTCTTCACGAAATTGCGTTTACAAAGAAGGAAACGGATATCTACAAGGTCTTTCAGTCTGGAGATTTGGCCAATTTGTCTGGTTTAAACTGGGACGACTTGTCTCGCTTGCCGTCGCTCTCAAAACTTCGTGCTGGCATCTACTCGGAGGAATTCAGAGATTTCATTTCTGAAGTTACCGGCTGTGGTAAGTTGAGTGGTGTCAAGACGGACTTATCTATCAACACATACACCAAGGGTTGTCATCTTTTGACTCACGATGATGTGATTGGTTCGAGAAGAGTCAGTTTCATTCTCTACCTTCCTGACCCAGACTCGACTTGGAAACCTCATTATGGTGGCGCATTACGTTTGTTTCCTGCAATTGTTCCTAATGTTCCAAAAACTGATTTTGAGTGCAAATTGACACCTCAATTTAACCAAATTGCGTTCTTTACCGTTCAGCCGGGCCTATCCTTCCACGATGTTGAAGAAGTTAGGGTAGATAAACAAAGATTGTCCATCCAAGGCTGGTTTCACATCCCGCAAGAAGGCGAGAAGGGCTTTGTTCAGGGAGAACAAGAAGCCACTGAGGCCAAAAGTACTTTGCAGCAGTTGCAGACAAAGGAACTTCAAGAGTACGATTTTCCTAAACCCATCCGGGTAGATTTGCCTGCGATTGAGGTAAAATCGCTTGAAGCTTCAAGTTCAACGGACCTCACCGATGCTGAGTTACAATATTTGAGAAAGTTTGTAAATGAGTCATATTTGAAACCCGAAATGGTCAAAAAATTGAAAGCAGCCTTTTTGGAAGACTCTGTAATTGAAATTAAAGAGATCCTAACCAAGCAGTACGCAGATCTTCTTCAAAAAACCCTTAGAATGACGGAAATTGAAAAGCGGGTACCAAAAACATCTGCAGAAGTCACTTTTCCCTGGAAGTGTGCTGTTCCACCTCATAAACAAAGGTTTTTGTATATAGATGGAACTTCGACTTTCGAGCTCTCTGAGGAGTCAATTAATTACATAAACAAGGTGGGCCCTCAAGAACTTCCAAACTTCAAGCTCACCAATAAATTGTCTCAAGACGATGCTGACAAAATGCTTTTGGACTTGCTCAGTTTCATGAAATCGACCGCCTTCCGCAAATGGATGGTTCTTGCAACTGGTTTGATCCCCACGAGCGACCAACTAATCGCCCGTAAGTTTAGGCCTGGACAGGATTTTATTTTGGCTACAACAACTGACAAAAAGTTGGCTCGCGAGGGAGAACTCAATGTTCTTTTAGAGGCAACCTTAAGTCTTACGCCTACGGCAGTGACAGAAAAGAACTGGGAGTCGGGTGAGTACGGTGGATACGAAGTTTGCATGGCACTCAACACCGATAGCGATGGGGAATTTGAAGACGACGACCCTGCGATTTACAAAGCGAGCGATCCCTCTGACGACTCTGTTCTTTACACAAGCCAATGCAAGTGGAACAGTTTGTGTCTTATGTTGCGGGACCCAAGCGTATTGAAATTTGTGAAGTACGTTAGCATTGATGCAAAGGGTTCGAGATGGGATATCAGTGGACAGTGGAATGTTAAAAGCACTGACGAAGAAGAAGAAGAAGAAGAACATGATGATGGTGAAAAAGATGAGGAGGAACAAAATTAGATAGACAATGCCTCGCATTACCTTATAGAAGACAATGAATTAATGAATATATATTTTAACTTTATGAATTTTTTGAAAAACATGCAATGACAGAGAATCGTCATTCCAAGTAGGTTTATATCTTAACCCAGCAACATGCTAAACGTTATCGTAGTTGAAAAAAGGACTGATTTTCAAAGAATTAAAGATTCAAGCATTGTCTGGACTCTTTGTGGAATTGAATTATTTGACAAAACTTGAGATCAATAGATTTACATTTCATCTGAAAAAAGATTGATGTTCCAGACGCGGCTGCCATCAGAGACTCGTATTAGAATCACATTCGCGGATTTTAGCATACCCCCGTTCAAAAAAAGCAAAGGGAGACAATCAATTTCAAAAAAAAAAAAAATAAAACAACCTTTGAAATTCTAAATTCCGAAAATTGAAGAAATTCTTTCGCGATTATTACGACAATTCTGCCCCATTTTGGCTCGTTTGTCCTTAACACATGCCGGGTCGGGGTTTATTTCCGCATTTAGTGCGAAAGTCCTTACATACCCAACGTGAGATATATAACGAGTTTTCTGGTATCAACTACAGAGGTCTAGTAGATATTGGAGCCAACCCCGGAGTTCACCCTTTCTTTTTATATTTTGTATTGAAAGATCCTGGAAACACTATTTTCTAAACATGGCTGATGAATCCAACCCTTTGGTGGTGTTCGCTACTGTGGCCACCATCATCTCGACATTTGTGATCCTCTACTTCATCAAGAAGTCTACGGGCCAATCGAAGCCAGTTTTATCTCCCGAGGAGTTCAGAAAGTTCCCCTTGATCGCCAAAACCAGAGTTTCCCACAACTCTTGCGTGTACAAGTTCGGTTTGCCCAAATCCACTGATAGATTAGGTTTGCCCATCGGTCAACACATCTCGATCTCCGCCATCATTGACGGTAAGGAGGTGGTGCGCTCTTACACACCAATCTCCAACGATGACCAATTGGGCTCCTTTGACTTGTTGATCAAGACTTACGAGAATGGTAACATCTCCAGATACGTTGAGTCCAAGAAGATCGGCGAGACTGTCGACTTTAGAGGCCCCAAGGGTTTCTTCACATACACACCCAACATGGTCGAGTCGTTCGGCATGGTTGCTGGTGGTACCGGTATTGCCCCAATGTACCAGGTTTTCACTGCTATCTTAGACAACCCAGAGGACAAGACCAAAATCAATTTGCTCTACGCTAATGTTTCTGAAAATGACATTTTGTTGAAGGCTGAGCTCGAGCTCTTAGAGAAGAAGCACCCTAAACAGTTCAAGGTCCACTACGTCTTGAACAACCCACCAGAGAACTGGACGGGGTCTGTTGGGTTCATTACCCCTGAGATAATGGAGACCCACTTGCCAAAACAGTCTGAGAACACTAACTTGTTGATCTGTGGTCCTCCTCCGATGGTTTCTGCCATCAAGAAGGCTGCACAGACCCTTGGCTACCCTAAGGCAAAGCCTGTAAGTAAGTTGGGTGACCAAGTTTTTGTCTTCTAGACATGTTACAATACAAAGAGCATCATTTATTTTTGAACTTGTAAAGCAAATAGAGACAATAGAAAATGGTTAAAAGAAATTGGAATAGTGGGTCACTACTAATTTGTTGATACCTAAAAATGTAGCCATCACAATCTTTCATTACGATGATTTTTGGAAGGAACAAAGAAAAAAAAAATGCCCCCAATTCTTGCAACAGTTTCAGTTATTAGAAAATCAAATCTTCAGAATCTTTATTAAACAATCTACTTTATGACAGGGCAAATTATTGAAAGCTTCATGCCATGCACAGGCTAACCTGCAGTATAACAATATTACCTTGTACAGTCACTCATTATTGACCTAAACGAAGTAGTCTTTACCAACGCCACTCAAAATATTTTGCACCATTTTTGTAGACAATCCCTAAATTTTAAATATAAGCTACTCCACTTAAGGTCATGAGGGCTTTATATCTCTTAGCCTGGACTCTTTCTACAACGCTGGCTCAGGTAATCCCTAAGTGGTATATGGATAACGAATACATTCGAGATACGCTAGATAACGACGAGTACAACATTAAAAATGCATTCAAGTCGCCAGTAGACACAGTCAATTACCCGCCCATTATTCCACGGCCTACGGAGGAACAGCGTACTCTTAAATCGGACGAACTTCCCCAGTACGTGATAGATTATGCCCCTTACGTTCACCTCTACCTGGAAGAGCGCTACATGCCATATGATATCAAAGACTTTGTTAGTCACTTCCATGCTGAGTTTGGTAATGGCACCAAAATAGATGTCGGGGATAATGGGACGCTTAACATATCTTTGATATCTCAGCTACCTAAACATAGAGCAGTCTTTATGACGGCTAACGAGGACTTCAACAACGACCCAAACTGGATCACAGGAGTCAAAAATCAACCTTCATTGGTCGATGGTAAGATTGAGAATGCTCCCGCTACTTTAATTGTAGTTGACAAGGGTAATGGGTGGGTAGATGCTTTCTGGTTCTACTTCTATTCTTTCAACTTGGGCCCGTTCGTATTGGGGAACGGCCCGTACGGAAACCATGTAGGTGACTGGGAACATTCTCTTATGCGGTTTTATAAGGGAAAGCCCGTAATTCTCTGGATGTCTGCGCACGGAGGAGGGGGCGCCTATTTCTACGACCGCCTAGAGAAACACGAGATTGAGAAGAAACATCCAATCATTTATTCGGCTAGAGGCACGCATGCTAATTACGTGTCAGTTGGAACGCATCCACATGATCTTCCATACGAAATCTTATGTGATTTCACCGATAAAGGTCCTTTGTGGAACCCTTCGAAGAACTATTTAGGGTACTTTTACGATGGCAGTTTCGTGCAGCCTATAGAGAAAAATGCAAACCCGGAACATACCGGTCGTGAACTAGAGTATGGAGACTGGCTCACTTTCCCAGGACACTGGGGCGACAAGCAATTATCAAGTGATGACCCACGGCAAGTTAAATCCAGAATCGGGGGTTACAAGTACATCGATGGGCCACGAGGACCTCTAGCCAAGAACTTACTTCGTATCATACCTTGTGAACGAGCCAAGTGGTGGAATTTTTGGAATGGATGCAATGTGAGGGAGAACATTAAATATGGAGTCGGTATTGAGAGCGAGGGTTACAATTGTGGTAACGTTTTTTCTCATGTAAAATCACAGTTCGTACGCAAGGCTCTTCAGATGTTAACGCTGGGTGGTTGGTTTTGTTACGTGGCGGACCTCATATATGGTTAAAGCAGTATTGTTAGACGGTGAAACTTTGTCAGTTTGTGAAAACCGATACTATGACAGAAAGGGAAATGCTGCAAAATAATTGGGAAAAGGAAACATTTAATTCATTTGAAGTCGGTAAGGTTCTTTATCCGAATCGGGTAGAAATGCTTGGATTCAATTACAACAGGATCTGAACAATTGGTTTATAAGAATTATTCATTACATATTATGGGAAATTGTTTTTTGTGTCGTTCTGTTTTATAAATTTTCAAGTAATTTGAAAATGAATAGCTCTCCCTCTATCCGTTATCTACTCCACAGTTCAATCGCAGGAACTACTGATTTGAATCAAGTCAAATGCCTCCGTCTTCAGGAATTGACCGAAACAAACACTCCGGATTTGGAGAAGTACTCAAGTCCCTAACAAAGCCTTTTAAGCCAACTACGGGCAGAGTTCCAGTAGTAGTCAATGCCAAGGTTGTTGGAGGAGGCACGAATATGCCTAGGCTACTACATCTGCTTCGAAACGACCCATTGCCTATCAGAGCCCAGGCGGCCCGTGAAATAAGTCAGTTAATAGATAAAGTTTCGATATCTTCAACCACCGAAATATGGTATTTGGCTAGGGACTTGTGCTCCCAAGATCAACAATCCGCCTTTAGAAGAAGCGGTTTAAGAGTTCTAATAGAATGCATAAAAAAACAATCAGATACAACCGGCGACAAGCTTATTTTTTACAGAGACATTGTTATCTTTTGCAACCTACTGAATGACAAAATTGATCCAGAGTTCGACTTGTTTTTGGAAGCGCTTGTACAATTGACCGAAAACGGAAAGGATCTCCATGATTTGAACATATACAATCAGGATCAAGCCTGGGGCGATTTTGTTGTTCGAAGTTTTGAGTTGACAAGCAAATTTGCCACCACCTTTGGAAGGCTCGATAGCCCTAACACAAAGGAGTACCTTAACCTAATTAACTTACTCCGATACCTAAAAAACTGTTTTGAGTACAATTCTGTACTTCTAGAAGATGATTTTATCTCAAAAGTCTTACAGATTGTGATCTTTATCTGCCAGGAAACGGAAAATTCTCTTTTAATTGAAGGGTTGACATCGCTCATCCACAATATAGCCCACTTCAGTCACATCCCTACTAACTTACAACTTAAGATTGTGAAGCTACTCTGCTGGCTATCGTATCGCTCTTCCGACTTGCAAAAGGGGATTTGGGAAACGCTTGTAAAAATGTCAAATGATGCGGCATCAGAAACGATACTATGTGTCGTCACTATTTTACAAGATCCAACTCTCCAAGAGGCCAAATCTTATACTCTCAAGGAGGATGATTTGAAGACACTTCCAAAGAGTTTGCAACAAAGCATTGTAACTGCTCTAGGTTCCATCGGGGCATTAGAACATTTACTCCTCAGCATGAGTAATGATCCCAAAATGAAGAGCGTATTACCTTTTCATAAAATTTATTGTGATATCACAGATCCGCAAGTCATCGGCATCCCTATTCTCAACACAGGCGTCCTTCGCTTATTTGCTCGGCTTATGTCAGAATCAAATCTCGATACGGCAAGTTCGCCTTTTAAGTCATTTCCAATAATTTTTCCATTTCACCTATGGTGCCTTACATCAGCTAGTTTGTTCGATCTTCTTCTACGCCTCAATCTCAGCAGCGCACAAGACCAGGATTATTGGGCAGTGACATGCATGTCGCTACTTGCTAAATATGAGAAAAGTGAGATTTTCACCACCAGAGATAGACTTGTCTCCTTCTTCCTTCAAAAGTCAAAGCACATTACCGAAGAAATAGCTAATTTTATTCTAAAATTCTTTGAGGAGACTAACGCTTGTGTATCATTTTCACCAAATTGGAAAGAAAACTGCGACATGTTACTACAAGCCATACACCTGCCCGAAAACGGTACCTCACTTTCAACTGAAACAAGAATTAAATCGCTTCAGATATTGTACGAAGCGTTTGAGTATTCTCTTGCGTATTTTGATGATCATAGCATAGGAAGAGACTATCTTTTGGATATCATTCGTAATGCTAACACCGAGTCAGACCCCGAACTTGTCGATTATCTATATAATACTCTTTTGTTTAACATGATTACCCGATCGTCAATGCCCTTCCTCAAGGAAATCATGAATGTGCTCGAAGTACGACTGGTAAAGCCAGATAAAACTCGAATTAAGAGTATAATATCTTTAAGTTCTTTCCCTTCTAATCCACCTGATAGAGTACGGTCAATCAGAAGTGAACGCGAAAGTGAGGCTAATACTGTGGTTGTCAAGCAAAACTATAATTGTGAGATAGCTAAAGTTCTTTGCAAATCGATGATGACAATGTCTGTTGACAAACCGGAAGAGACTAAGGAAATATACGAGCAAATCATTGCATTCTGCCACGCTTCTTTGGCGGATGAACATTATGACGTTATTTTAATTCTAGCTCGTGTTTTGATCAGAATAAGATGTTCCGAGGAAGGTTACATTTATTTTTGCCAACCAACAGATATGGAGGGATTAGCGACGACTATGAACAGAAACACACTCATCCCGGAATACAAGCAATTGCCCAGTCATCAGTGGTCTTATCCGGAAGAACTACCTTACCTACCGCAAGAATTTTACAATCAACCCATAAGGAATTTAACTGTGTTCAGCTCAAGTTCATCGAAGCTTTTGGTCCCCGAAAAAGGGTGTGCGACCATAGATATTTCGCTCTGGTTTTCGTTAGTCGCTAAAATAACTGAAGATTACTATCACTGGGAGTTATACTCGTACGTATGGGCACACTTTTGCTCTCAGCTTTGCAACATGAGATTATTTGACGAATCCAATTCTTTCATCATCGCATTTCGAAAAATTATTTGCGATCAACTTTCGCTTAACCTTCCGCTTGCTTTGAGATTCCCATTAACAGACGCCAATGTAACCAAAGCAGACCTACTAGTCGCTTTTATTAGGACATTGTCATCTTTGATTGGCTACCATTACCTCTTCAACAAACAAGAGGAAGATCATATTGTTAGCTCGCTTCTTTCTAGCATGGCCTCGTGGGAAAAAACTGCAATTCCCAGTATTCATATGATGACCATTTGTTGTTATGAAATCCCAGAATCAATGAAAAAATACTTGATTCCAATTTTGACAAGATTGCAAACAAGCATCACCAGTGCGTTTGCTAGTAGTCACACCCTCGAGTTCTTAATGTCGTTGACTCAGGCGCCAACATTGACATCCAATTTCACAATTGAAGAATTTAAAAGAATGTTCGCTATCGCATTCAGATACATAGAGCATGCCATGGATATGAAGAAAAGGAAAACTTTGTCCAAAAATCCAAATGAGGAGGACGGGGCCCGTTTGCAACACCATGGGGTAGACGCTGAGGTAGATCATAGAGTTTCGACTCAATGGACAGAAGTTACTCCAGTATTGCACCAATACCTTTTGACAACATCTTATGAAGTCATGGCTCATTGGTTTCTCAAGATCAAATTGGAAGATCGTTCACAAGTAAGCTCCTTCATAATGAAAAGCATTTTATCTTGTTCCGGGGCTAAACAATTTCTGGATTTGGATGACGTTACGATATCCCATTTGGATTTCGTGGCAAGGTTTACTTACAGTAACTTACCTTTGAGAATCTTCAATATTAAAAAGGAGTCTTATCAGCCCAATGTGTCTAGTAACAAATGGATCGTTGGACAATCTATTGTTGGAATTAATGTGAACATGGAAAATGGTGACTCTACGATAACATTGAGGCGTCCAACTGACGTCACTGTCTTTGACCTCAAGTTAAATGACAATATTATCGATAAAACCAGTATTGGAACAAATGTACATCCTATTTTCACAAGCAATTACTTACTTCTTCAATTGTTTAGGATCATGGACCAAGATTCCCTTTCCAAGGTAATCCCACTTAATGATGACTCCGCCACCGGCAGGGCTATCAGTACTTTCGATCGCGTGCCGGTGGTGTCTCATCATAAAGCAGGAATTGTGTACATTGGGCCTGGACAAAAAGAGGAGACAGAAATTTTGGCTAATACTGTTGGATCACCAGATTATCAATCTTTTCTTGAAGGAATTGGCCGTCTAATCAAGCTCAGCGAGTCCTCGTCAATTTATGTGGGGGGTCTCGACACAGAGAATGGGACTGATGGTCAGTTTGCTTATTTCTGGAACGACGAGCTTTCACAAGTTATCTTCCACACTACGACACTCATGCCTACCACAAATACCGACAAATATCTCCTGCTCAAAAAGCGCCATATTGGTAACAACCATGTTAATGTATTCTTCGATGAATCAGGCCAGCCCTTTAATTTTAATGTTATCCGGTCACAATTCAATTTTGTAAATATTGTTATATCTCCTCATACCGTGTCTTGCAATGCAGCTTCAAGAAACGGTAGCAAATTCTACAAAGTGAAGACGTTTAGACGAAGTGAGGTGCCAGGAATATTTTCAACTTCACACTACAAACTCATATCCCTCGAGAAGCTTTCACAATTCATTAGAAACAGTGTTCTCATGGCTAACCGTTTTGCCAGGATTTGGCATGAATCAATTGATGGAACTTACGTAACAAATTGGGAACAGAGGGTCATTCAATTGCGGTCTCTTCGTCAAAAAGCACTTGCAACCCACCAAGCTTTGTTTGAAGAACAACAAAAGCATAATGATGAGCAAGGCGCACTTAAAGCGCACGGAGGAAGCACAGATGCTGCTTCTGCCAATATGATTCAATCATTTTTAGAACAACTCCAAGCACCAACTACAACAGCTACCCTACCCAATCATCTGCTTCAAACTGCGCGGTATGAAGCCCCAATGACAACTGATGACGAGCTATACAATCTATTAGAGTTCAATTCATTTACTTATTAAGGATATCTGTTGTGTCGATGAACATTGCTTTGATCGTTCGGAGGCGTTATTCAATAAGAGCTTCTCCTGTATGAATCTTCATTTCTTTTTAAATCATAATCTAACAGGACTCGACATGATCAACATATTGTCATTGCTTGTGGCGAATTAGCAAGAACCAGCAGGGGCAGCGAATTGGGATGCAAGAACAATCCATTCAAAAGAATACAAACCGGCCAAAAATTTTATAAAATTGGAAACCCATTGTCGAAAGCGTCCTCTTTAAGATACGAATTGGTACCGGCTTAAATAAAGGCGATTATTTTGTAATAAAAGATAACCTTGGCCCATCTAGACTAAGTTGATGGACCAATTTAAGAATGACGAAGGGCAATTAGTTGACAGCACGCATAAGAAAAGGTAAGGTGCAATATTTACGACACGACACAGCCACATCCGCCAGATGAAGCAAATAATGGTCCGCCCTAGGCTGGTTTGGAAATATCCTGTATCGCGAAGCAAGACACCATCCGTTACGAAGAGTAGTTTATCTGTCCCGAAGGGTAAAAGGACACGTATCTAAAAAAAATCAACTCTGTTAGTAGTATTCCAACTTTAAATACCAATTTTACCCTGGTTTCCGTGTTTGGCATGTAGGTAGAGCCGGACCCGCCTGTCGCGAGTTTTTCCGTCTATAGGCAATTGCTCAAACGTTGACGCCATCCGCAGCAATGTAGAAGTGTATAAAAGAACGAGCGTTTCTGACAATTCAAGTCATTGTTTTGTTCCATTGTCATAATAATCTCTTTGGATTTGCTTGTGTCGTATACCTTGTGTCCGAGGAAATTGCGCCAAGAAATTGACAAAAGAACTTATATTGGTGACCAACGGCACCTGTTATTTCGCCATTACCTCTCGGATTAATTACTCCTTGAACGTTTCAAGGCGACCACTATATTTGCTCTATTTTTCCTGCACACCGATAACGGCTCATCTTGTCTGTGGCTCTTTCCGCGTGCACACTGATATGGTAAGCAGCACTACAAATTAAACATAATTATGGACGAACATCCCCGCCAAATTACTTTTCTCTGATTGCCACTCCGCAAACGAACTGAACCATCTGTTCCCGGTTTTCCGACTTTATTTTAAACTCACACATTCCCATACCCTAAAACATCTTATAGCCATGGATTTTGAAAAGTTGCTGGACCTAGCGCTATCGTCCATCCAAAGCACCCTTGTTAACGAGGGAAAGGCCGTCTCGGGCCTTGCGGATCAATACAAAAACGATGTTGACTCCAAGGTTGAATTGGCCGCAAGCATAAACTTGTTGCACCAGACTGTTCGAAAACGTGGAAAGATAGTCTGCTGTGGTGTAGGCAAATCCTTTAAAATCGCCTTAAAAACAGTCGCCACGCTAAAGTCGCTACTGATAAATTCCGACCTGCTTCATCCCACAGAGGCGCTTCATGGAGACCTTGGCCTTTTGGATGATAAGGACTGTCTTGTGTTTTTTACTGCATCCGGTAATACTCCTGAGCTCCTCCAGCTCTTACCTCACATCTCACCTTCCATACCTATAGTGCTTCTCACATGCTCTAGAAAATCTAAACTCTCTCAAAGTCATCAGGTGAAGAGCTTACTATACGCGGAGTTACCTGACCATTTAAAGGAGTCAAAGATCCATGGTATCCCTGCACCAACAGTATCTGCTACGCTTTCCTTGATTCTTGCAGATGCCGTCGCTCTTTCTTTAGCCGAAATAATCGAGCAGGACCGTTTCAAGCGTCAAAAATTGTTTTCTATGAAGCACCCCGGCGGCTCCATTGGCTCCGACTTGAGTCATCTAAACGACAACTTCCAGCGCTCATTGCTGCTTGAGAAGGTTGACCATGATAGCTATGCGTCGTTGTTGTCTTTAAATCAGGTTAAGGCTCACTTTGATAACGGCATGTCAACAAACTCACTGGAATCTTCGCCTATACAATCGGATTCCGAGGAGTTCTATCCATCTCCTCCAGATCCAAAATTGTCACTTGCAATTCGCAGAGCTCCTCCAGCTCAATGCCACAAGGTCAAATACGAGGAATTCAGAAGGTGGAGTGAACTAGATTTACTCAAGGGGTTAACCCTTTATTCCATTATTTTATACGAAAAGAACGATACTTATTTCGGCGTGGAAACGTCAAAGCTCAGGGATATTTATAGAGTGATCAAAACACATAATCCGGACTGGGCAGGGATGAGCGACTATTTAAAAGAGTTTCAACGCGTTGAGCTCAGCACAAATTACATACTTTGAGAGTATCAGCACCTTTCTACAAGCGCGTTTAGTTTGAATCGGAGTTTGTAGTGACTTTTGTACTTTCAAATATATGTTGTTGTTTGATAAAATTATGTACAAAGAAATTAAAATTATCGTAAAAGTGAGCTTCTAGTAGGTACTATGACCGCTCAATAAATTATAAGCAGTCTGCTTCTAACAAGGCAGTTTCAGCGACGGCAATCATTTTCTCCACCAGTGCTAAGTGTTTTCCATAGTTGCTTTTCATCGAAAGTTGCTTCAAGTATTGTCTTAATTTTACTACAAGCAACTTCTTCTCAGGACGCCTAGGGTCAAAACCTTCAACTAACTTTTGAATCACATAGTTGGCGTATTGGTCTTTCATCATAAGTGCGAGGCTCAGATCATCGTCGACAGTCTCCTTCTCGAGATCCTCGTTGCCTAACATGACCTCATGAAGGATACGCTTTCTTTGCTCTAAAGAGCCATGTTTGATGCATTTTTCAATCACATTAGACGCAAACTTGTGCTTCGAAAAGTTAACAATCGATCCAAGTACAACCTCTAAAATCTCCTCGCGGTCTTCGGCCTTTCCATGCTCCAATACATGTTGTATGACATAATTGCCGTACTGGTCTTGGATCAAGTAGAAAATAAACCGTTGAAGTTGGCCCAAAATTTCTTTTTGATCCTTTTCCGTTGAAAATTCTAGCAAGCGTTGAATGACTCTGCATCCGTAAGGATGCGTTGACAAATGGTAAATATGCTCATCCAAACTGTCGAGAATGAACCTAACGTCTTCAAATGGAACTTTTTCAATGGACTTTTGAATAACATGGTTACCATTTTGATCTTTGGCACACACCAATACATGATCCTTCAATTCCAGAACAATCTGAAGTTGTCCTTCAATTGGAACAAACTCTAAAGCCCTTTGAACGACACGACATCCATACATTTGCAATGAAAGATCATAAATTTTTCCTTTCATGCTTTCTAATAATACCTCCTTTTGAGTTGGAGTTCCATGCTCGAAAAATTTTTGAACGACGTAGTTTCCGAAGACATCGGTCATCAAATCGTAGGCAATGTCTCTAATTTCATTAAAAGCAACTTCTTTCTCCTCTGGTGTAGCGCTTGGAAGCTTTTGTTGAATAAACCGCGAGCCATGTTGATCCTTCGTAAATTCAACCACATGATCACATATATCCTTTAATCTATAGTCCTTTTCCTTGTTGTTTGATCTAACCTCTTCTAATAAAGGGGAACGATGGATATGACGGCCTTGCTTAGCATTAGTTGAATTTGAAGTGGCTTTTCCTTTACCCTTCTTAGCAGGAGCAACATTCTGAGGCGAAGACTTTGTCTTGGGACTGCCTGTAATATTTGGAGAGCCCTTTCCTTCCTTTGGAGATTTCTCAGAAAATCCATGGCTTTTTTGCTCGCTATACTTTGGGGGCTGTTGGCTTGGAGTAGCAGGTGGGGGTGGAGCACCATACATCATGAATGGTGAGAAAGCTGGGAACATAAAGCCAGGTGCACCTGGCATTGGTCCTCTATTCATTAAACCGATAGATGGAAATCCACTTCCTTTAGGTGGCAGAGTTGACTTATTTTTATTAGAGTCTTCCTTTTCGGCCTCCTCCCCATTTTCTTCATCTTCGTTTTGTTCTTCCATGGGAGGTGGAGTTCCATAAAACTCAGGAACCATAGGTGGAGGCGAACCATAAGGCATCACTGGGTACATATTACCGTCGATGAATGGAGGAGGACCACCCATCATGAAAGGAGGTGGACTCATTGGAGGAAAAGTAGGCCCAGCTCTGTTGAAAGGCATAGGGGGCATGCCGCCCATGGGTAGTTGCGAGCCAGAGGGATCAAGAAAATAATTGAACGACTGGGGAGTGAAGGATGTGGCAGTGGCTGGGTTCCAGAAATTGTGATGAGAGCCCAGCTTGCCATCTGAATTTGCTCCCGAATTGCTATAGTCAGTAGATAACAGCGCATTTGCTTGCACAGGGGAAGAATTGTTGATGTTGTCAATTTTTTCACTAATGGATTGATGTCTTGCTCCTCTAATATTCAAGTTCTCGTTCATGGATCCATGGGGTGATATGTTAAAAGTCTTCTCGCTGTTAAAACTAGATCTGCGAGGAATCTCGTGGGGCAGATCCAAGGAAATAGAACTCAAAGTATTTGTTAATTCAAGTTCTCTCGTTGCATCTGCAACAGAGGAAAACTTATTTAAGAAGCTTTCCTGTTGTGGGTGTCTACTTGCAATTCCTCTACCGATCGATGAAGATGCGAGAGGAAAAGGCTTGTGTAGTTTCACAGAGTGGAGTACCGAGTTATCGTGGGGTCCTCCAGTACTTGCCGTGTATGATACATGGGCCAAAGTAGACTTTATGTCCAACAAGTTGGATTCGAAGGTTCCGTCTTCATTGAAGGAGAAGCGCCGACGGGTGGATGGTGTGCCCAACATCTTGGCGACTTCTGGATCAACTTGATCGAGAACGGTTTTGTAGTTTGACATGTTTGGGCTGGAAGGGTCGGAAGAGCTCGACCAAATAGTGTCCGAGGTCATATTTACAGTATTTACAAGGTGGCCAAGAGAAACGTTGATCTCACAAGGCGGCTATATATAAGTGAAAGAACAGTTAGTTGCAGTGGAAGCTTCGGAGCGAAACCGAAAGTAAGCAGCCAGACTACTGGATTTTGAAGTTAATGCTTTGCAAGAATTAGGTACAATCTGTACACGGGTTAACTGACCAAAAAATGCTCGACGAACGCAAGAAAGTAGGCTAAATGCAGAGCGTTCGGATGAAATCACCGCACTTTAAGCACAGATTCAGTCTTGATATAAAGGTCGTGAGATGAACTTTGAGAGACAGGAGTCGGCGAAAGCTTCAGTGGTTGTAGTAGATTAAGTCTTTTAGGAGAGTGCAGGAAGCCGGAGAAGAAATTGTAACGGGTTGTGGCAAAAGTTGGATCGCCAGGAAAATAAAAATTGTATCCGTGATGAAAAAGTTACCCAGCATTCTTGCAATTCTTTTGTCCTTGCCACTAAATGTTAACTTCTCCAAAATTTCTTCTGTGAGTGAATTTTCCGTGACATGACCGCTGAAGCCGAATGTGAAATTTTAGGCATGATTAGACGATAGAGATTCGAGTAATTAAATTACATCATTATAAATTCTTAACCGGAAAAGAGAGTCTATCATAAATGGTTAATAAATAGGTTTACATTTTATAGTACAGATTAGTTTGTAGGTTGTCCCATTTTATTCACTTATGGAATCTCTTTTTTTCGCTAAACAAATCTCTGATTAAAAAATTATTTTACTAATGCTTTTAAATTTCTTTTCTAATGTAGAGACCCAACTACTTGAAGTTCACGTGCAAACCCTACCGGCTTATTCAATTGTCCTTCAGTTTTTGCAGCCTGAGCCATTACTCACATTCTGCCCCATAATTCCGAGCTTCCTTACACGCTATGGCTAAACCGGGTCCAGCTTATGATAGATTGCTAAATGTCCTATATTCCAAGACAGTACCAGAAATAGGACACAAGATGTCTGCGGTGAAACGTGTTTTGTACGATGAAGAGCCTGTCTCACATCCAGAAACTTCAATACTAGATGACATGATGCGAGGCAGAAAGGACCAGAAACAAATGCTCGATGCCATGGCATTGACAGAGAGCCGCATTTCTGGAATTGCCAAATCCAATATTCTCCGGCTCAATTGCCCGGTCGCCCAAATCGCAACAAGTGATCTACTTAACATATACCCATCAAGTCAGGATAGACAGTTTGCACTTCCAACCGACTTATCGAGAGGGCCCGTGTTTCACTCAATCAAAGCCCGGAACCCCTTTAATCTTCAATTTCTTGGTAGTCACTACTTGCTTTTCCCTAATTATAACCAAGCTTGTGTGTACTACATGGAATCAAAGGGAAAAGTAATTAACGGCTTCGAAATGGACTTAGATTTCGTGCTTCCTACAGAAAATCATTTGAAACATATAGGATCTCCATTGCTACATCTCAATAATAAAGTACCAACTGAAAACCTAGAACAGTTATCTGAGAGCTACAAACAAATGGCATGTGAAGATATATTCCATGCATCAGATCGACAGCTGAAAATTATTGCGGAGTTGAATAATATTGAGAAAGATCGTTCAACGTATCAGAATCTTGATACTGATCCGTTATATGGCATAATGAGATACTTTGCGGATATCCCTTCTCGATATTCTACGGTGGTGGTCCGAAATCTCCCATTTGGCATAACGAAACCGGCATTGAACCAGCTTTTGTGGAATTATGACTTCAAAACTGAGGAAAATCCTCAAAACTCCATAAGGATACTTCACAGCGACACTATCTCGCAAAGTACCCTTGTACTTATAGCGTTCAAAGATGTGCTCAATGCGCGTAGATTTGTGCGCAATTATCATGGCCGCCAATGGGATAAAATGAGTAAGCTCAAACTCAAATCCCTTTATGAACCTATTAGATGTGAGATTGTGGATTAAGCAATTGGTGACTATACATTAGGCGGATCTAGACTTTTCCAACTATATCGAGCTAGCTCATAGCCAGTAGAATTCGAGCTGGACTTGCTACCGATATGCTTGGGTTCTTCAACAATATCGAACTTTTCCCAAATCCGTTTCATTTTCCAAACGATGACCACACTGTTGTTACCGGACCAGCCAATAACTCCGCTGTCACCAGAACAGTCTTCATTCCCATTAGCGTCTGTATGAAAAGTATTTGTGTTTATGGAACAAAAGGACCACGTTGATTGGAAGTAGTTTGGAATGGGGAAGGGCAAGTTCAACTTATGTAAAACGTGTTGACGATTGCTAGGATAATGTGGAGAATTATCGTCTTCATTATATATGTCTAGCCCAGATTTTGTGCTTGTGTGGACAAGGTTGTATACATGCAAAGTATTTTTGTCCGAAAGCACAGCCAACTTTGACTCGTTAGGAGAAAACTTCATGGATGTTATAATCGCACGGTTTATACCTCTTCTAAATTCGTAAAGCAAAGCCGTTGTATGTGTAGAATGAACCCTAATTATAGTTCCAGTTTCGCTCGCAGATGCGACCATTGTACCTGTGCTATTCAAAGAGATGCACCTAATCTTGGATTTATGTGCCTTAATAATGCTAATAGAATTCTTCTCTTGGCCCTCTGGGGAAACATCGACTAATTGGATTTGACCAACAGTTCTTCCAGGAAATGCTAGTATTTGACCTTTTGGATAATCCCGAGGGGTGGATAGCGACTCCGAGCTCGAAATTGATGACGCCGAAGCATTTGAGGAAATGCTCACTTGCGACGTTGAAAACACAGATAAGTCAGCCAAGCCGTATTCGTTATCCGTGGTTTCGTAGGTAGCAATACGTCTGGGTGGGGCGGCGAATTCGTAAACAAGAACTTGATTCCTGAGAACAACAATTATTCTTATCCTAGAGAGTAATACATTTAGTACAGGGCTCATGAAACTCAAACTTAAACTAGTTTTTCGTTTCAAATCGTCCCATATAATGACCTTATTAATTGGAAACTTGGGACTTTTCCCACCTCCAACCAAGACTAGGTAATTTGTACGATGTAGCATGGAGATGCGGCCAATACCCAGACCGGAACCGTTAGAAGGTGAGAAGAATCGTCGAACACGAAGGTCAATGGGATTTGTATTGTAGACCAAAAAGCCCCGTTCGTGTGCAATTGCAAAGCATCCTTGATCTTGGTTGAAGGAGACGTCCAAAAACTGAAGCTCCTTCGTTTTGCCTTGCGTAATTGGTTTGGTGATATTCATAAAGACATTCGCATATGCTGAAAATATGTACAATAGCCTCTCCAGTGTTGTGGAGGAAGTATTTAGTTCTGTGATTGTTTTCTTAGTCAGATAAGAAGAGCAACAAATTTCAGGATTTATGGGGCATTGAGAGAAAAAGACTCCACACGGCGAATTTCAATAAAGCTGAGGAACCAGGGTCTTCGCAATTTAGGAAAATTGAAAAAGATTTATGAATGTTTCAATGTCGTAAAAGAATGCAACTAAAAAGTAGATAGCGCTCGCACCACACAGATGAGTGTGTATGTTTCCAAATATGGAATCCTGCTGCGACCGTGGTGAGGGCTAAATAAATATTAGCTGAAAAGCCAAAAAAAAGTACTGACAAGTCGAGATTGAAACGGGTGAATTTTGGTAAGCCTTGAAATTGCAAAAGCGAGATGCTGTATTTAAAGGATCGAAAAATTATCTGTTTTCGGCGACGCTAAATCTCTGGGAGCTGAATTCCGATCTCGGACAAGTTATTTAAAATGAAAATTTCGGGAGAATTAATGACATAGCTAATAATGGTGAATTTGCTTATGCATGTCTTGAGAACTTAATTTCTTCTAGTTGTTGCCTCCAGAGTTGTTAAGCTAAGCATTCCCATTGTTGCAGTAATACTTGATTATACACATACATCCGTAAGCCAGAAGCATTGATAGTTGGCAAAGATCAAATCAGAATCCTTTAAATTGGATTCAATTTGATCCGTAATCAATTCAATGGATCATACTTAGTGATTTAGAGGTAGACCATCACATGCACTCAACGGTCAAAGATAGTCAAAAGTCATTAATCGGCGCCATGTTCTAAGCGGATCGAAAAGCTCTCCTAGCACAATCAAGACTATGAATTTATACATTTTGTAAGAAACTGCTTGCACATTTGAGTATCCTCTCCAGCCCAAATTCTGCATACACACGAACGGCTGAATTTTCCTGCATAACCTGCATCATTAGATTCCAGATGACGCAAATTGGCATTGCACCTAGCTTCCATACCAAGACTTCAAACCATTTTCTACTGATATATCGTTCATGAGATTCAGAGTATTTGCAAAATATTTCTTGAGCATAGCCCTTACAATTTCAATTCGATTTTATGGATGCGCAGCCATTAGTTGACTGACCTTACGAGACTTATAGCTAGAGATTTTAACTTTCAGTATTCAAGCTAAGAAAAAAGCGTAACGACTATGCTAACTTTTGGACTTTAAATGCCAATCTGTACTTATATCCAGCTTTTGACAGCTCTGGTTCTCCAGTAGTTTTCGTTTTTGAATTCTGAGGATTCAGAGCTCAAATTAACGGTTGTTCAGCCACTTCTTAAATCGAGATTATTTTGTGCTTCATCCCTTTGTTGTGACCCCATCTCTTTTGCCTGTTTCTCTCTGTAGTCACCATTTGGTAATGGAAGGAAACCTACGCTTTGAATTTATCCAAAGCTACCGAGTGTGGCCCAATCTCTGCTGGACAGTAGCTATATGTAACTTACTAGCTTTGAACACAAGGTCATAAACACTGTCCCATGGATCCAACATAACTTCGATAATTTGTCTCACACGTATGATCCTCAGAAGAACATGTGACGTCCAGCACCACTGAAATGGATGGAATTTTGTTGGTGCTTTTGAAACTATCGGAGTCAAGATAATTTTCATTAAATTCAGGAATACACTGCTCCGATTTGAACTTTTCCAAAGTTTGCGGATGTTGGCGCTTGTTGCAACTGAAAAAGAGTGTCATAATCAAGAAATTCTATCGTAAATTTAACTTTTTCAGGCATTATTGGAAAAAATTCAAAATCAGCTAATAAAACTTAGATTCTGGCCATGATGTTTGGCTATTGTGATCGATCTTTGTAAAGAAGAAGACGCCGATGTTTCAGTTGGTTCAGATTTGCCCCCGACTTCAACATTGTGCTACAAGAAAAGACAAAATATATTGTCATGTATCCCCTTCTTCAAAAAAGCTTTATTTGATTTACCGATAAGTTGTTTTAATTCTGCTTTATTGCTTGTGCGTTTTCGGCTCAAATTAAAGCTGCCACTGCTTTAGAAATGCGAATCTAAGCCAAGCTCTAATAAGACTTTCAAATACAGCGAATAATAATAGAAGCTAATATTACGATGTAAATCGCCTTGAAGCTTTCCAAGCATAGCTTGCTTCACCAATTGAATGCTCTGATAGACATTGTTGCTTCATCACCTCAGCATCTTACATTGCATCGTTCACACTGCACTTGTGAGCTATTTAACATCTCGGTCATACTTGAATGGTTTGCAAATGGGTGAAGAAATGACACACCAACAGATTGGGTTATAGTCGGGCTTCCTCACCCGACCGGGAATGTAACGGATTTAAGCAAGACAACATTATTTCTAATACTTTGCGTCGAAATTTATACCCAGTGCAGGGTCTGATGTAAAAAGCTCTATTCACTTTCAATTTCCATAACCTCTTCATCGCTTGATACCTCACCTTTCTTCAAATGCTTCGCCAATTGATCAACATCGCCCCCAGCAGCTGGATCGTGCTTTTGGCGTTGATACCTCAGGGACCCACCTAATGGTGTGTCCAAAATACTATTAGATATCGCCAGAATTGGAGGCTCGACTTTTTGGTCCATCCATGCCTTCATCATTTGCACGGATTTTGTGAGCTCGGGACTCTCCTTCTCGATGCTTTCCATAAAAATAGTGGAATTTACGCTATTGCTCTCAAGCGCCCGTTTGAGTAAATCTGCTGCTATGGTATCCGTAGGAGATATGGCAAGCGCTTCATGTAGAAACTCTATAGCTTTGTGCTCCTTCCTGAGTTTCAAATACACAAGACCAATGGACGTAAAGATATTGCTATCGTTTCTCGGGCTCAATTTCAATGCTTGGTTAAAGCAATCTATGGCTTTGTGGTACTCTCCAGCTACTCGGTAAACGTGCCCCAAGTTCACATGAATTGAAATCCAAGACTTAGAGTCTGAGTTAATATATTTAGCTGCACTTAAGGCTTCACGGAAGCAGGCTTCGGCTTGATTGTACGACTTCTTATAGTAATGAACGACACCCAACTCATTGAGAAGTAATGGGTCTGTGTTGCAGATTTCATAAGATGCTAGGAAGTATTCTTCTGCTAAATTGTAGCTTTTCATTGCAACATGTTGCATACCAAGGAATAAATTTGGAAAATGATTTCCAGGAAATAACCGAGCTGCAAAAGCGTAAGCGCTAATGGCTTGCTCGTGTTCTTTCTCGATGGCAAATGTGTGTGCGAAGCCAACCCATCCTCGGCAGCTATTTGGATTTAGCATATTTGCCTTTCCAAAAAATTTCCGCGCTTCAAGAATCTTGCCGATTGACAAGTAGTAGGTTCCAATTGCGAACCAGGTCAATGGGTTTGTGGGATGATTGTCGGCCAATTGATGTGCTTTAAGAAACAACTTATTACGACCGCCAAGTTCATAAAGACAACTTATGTATACCGCCAAAAGGTTGAAGTTGTATGGATCAGTGCTAAGGAGTTTTTCACACAACTCACTGCATTCGTCGTAATTACATCTAATGTAGTAACTGTTGACTCTGCTGAGGAGAACATCAGTGTTGTCACCAAGCCTATACTCATCTCGGAGAATTGTTTCCGCTTCGGTTAACCTTTCCATATCAATATATTTGCTTAATTTGGTAGTGTAAAGAAGCTTCACGAGCTCATCGTTATCTTCAGCATCAGCATAATTTAGCAGATTAACAAACTCCCACTGTTCAGAAGGCGACAAGAAATCATTATTAATTAATTCATTGAATGCCTCATAGCATTTCACGTCAACCATCACTGCTTCTTGATATGCCTCTTTGGCTCTCTCAAAGTTAGTCTGACTTGCATAAATGATCCCCCGAAGATAACACATAGATGCCTCAAGTCTAGTACCTCGGTCAATGGTTCTAGATTTATAGGCGGGATCTCTAAATGGATTTGTCTCGCCTAATACATCCAACGCGTCATCCCACCGCTCTAATTTCACGAGTGAATAGCCCGATAAGTAGCGGCAAGCAAGTGATTGTTCATACTCCGGTTTACTAGTGAGTAAATTATACGCCCTGAGGTAGTCTTCGCGATTAAAGTAGACTTGAGCGAGCCAAAAAGCGTCATTTGGATCATTCGTAAGTGAAAGGATCTTGTCTCCTATGTACTCCGCTGTCTCGTAATGGTGTTGCATGAATGCGTCATGTCGCCACAATCGAAGCTTTTCAGCTCGAGACAAAGGCTCTTCTGCAGCTCCAGTGGCCGTACGATCTATTTGGTGTGGTGCCTCGCCGGTGACGTTTTCTGTATTAAAGAACAGCGACAGCAGGGACCCAGGTGTTTCAAATAGTTTATTATTAGGATTAGGAGGTGTCACAAACACGTCCACTTTCCGTGCAACATGTGGCGATATAAATAGCGTGGAGTTATGCTGCAGTGGTGTTTTTTGTGTATGGTCCATATAGAATTTGACGTGAGTGTGCTATTTGTTGGGAAAACTAATAATGAACAAAAGGAAATTGTGGCTCAATGATCACGCCATGTGGTATAATGCTATATTGACGTAGGCTATGAATGGATCAAGTTTAGTCAACTTATTCCCCAGATTTAAGATATGGTAAACAAGATGGATAAATAATATGCCAAAGTAGTGAACCTGCTTGCATTAATATTAAATTCGCCAGAATTTAATGGCGATTTCCCTTCAAGCGTTTATATATTCATTTTTTTTTTCTAGATTTGTATATGCTACAACCTTTCTTTGTGTTGGGTTTTATTCACATGAACATCTTACCAATTAGTGGAACCCCCAATTTTATATAAAAAAATTATTCCAGAATTTTGATCGAATCCTAGGTTGTAAATATGTTCAGTTGGTACGGATGGTTTTGCATTTTGGATTATAAGACAGGAGAAAAGACAGAAAAGCAATGAATGCAATTTCCTCTAATTCAAATCTTACAGAGATACTCCAGTATTTCCAACTGGAACTTGGTTTCATGGAATCCCTTGCAAACAGACGCAGTCTGTGTTAGTCATTGCTCACGTTGAACAATACAGCTATAGTTGCAACTACTTGTGTCGGTCTAAACATTATAAATAACTCTCTATATTGATAGAAAAGATTATTAAAAATCAAATCTCGATTCTTAAGGATATTCCATGACCAGATAAATTCGCCACGGCTCCAAAATTAATGTAATAATTCAAACACCAGCGAAGAGCCTGTGAATATAGTTCTTCTATATTATATAACTACGGCGCAATCTCTCATTGGAGCTTTAACCCACGTTAACTATATTTATGATGTTGAGTCGAAAAGAGCCTACGTATATCATGTGTTACATTTGAGCTGAAGATTCGTAATTTCAAGAAAAAGGGCTTAAGAATAATTTTCAGAATTTTGATGATTCTTCAAAATTTGATTTCTTTGTAGGTAGAACATGTTTAGGCTTATCGCATCTCGTCTCATCTCATCTCATCTCATCTCCACAATAATTAAAGCCGAAGACTTATACAACACCACAACATGTCAAAAGCTACCACCGCCCCTACTCTGTTCAGAATTGTTGTCGGATCTTATGAACACAATTTATTATGTCTCTCATTGATGCTTAAAGAAAACTCTGACCCTATCTTCACTCCCATTTTTCATTTCCAAGCCCACACGTTATCTATCAAATCCATTGACATCGCCAAAAGATACTTGGTCACCGGGTCTAACGATGAGCACATCAGAATCTACGATTTGAAAAAAAGAAAAGAATTGGGAACACTTTTGAGCCATCAAGGCACTGTTACTACTCTCAAGTTCTCTAAAGAGATTGTAGACAAGGAAGACCCATACAAATCTGGAAAGTGGCTTCTCCTGGGATCTGACGACGGAAAAATCATAATTTGGCGCACAAAGGACTGGGAATTGTTTGGCACTCTAAAAGGGCACCAAGGTAGAGTCAATGATTTGGACATTCATCCCTCTGGAAAAGTCGCCATCTCTGTCAGCACTGATAAGACAATAAGATTGTGGAACTTGATGACAGCAAAGAAAGCAGCAGTTTTAAAAATCAAAGGTAAGGATCATTTGGGCCAGTCTGGTGAGATGGTTCGTTGGTGCAGCGATGGGTCCCACTTTTTAGTGGGTCTTTTAAATAAGATCTTTGTCTACTCCTTAGGATCGGAGGCTGAGCTTACACATAAGATCCTACTTGACTCAACGTTGATGTGCATGGACGTCTTGAATATTGATGGTATTGAGTACTTGGCTACTGGCCATAACAACGGAACTTTGAGGTTCTATCCCGTGAGTTCCATTATAGAAACTAAGGAGGAAAAACCAGAACCTACTTTTACATTGACGGGACACGCTAACAGAATAAAAGGTATGTCCTTGTACCAGTCAGAAGCTGAAACCAATGGTGTTCCTTACCTAGTGTCCGTTTCGTCTGACGGCAGAATTGTTGTTTGGAACTTAAGAGAAGATGTAAGAGACCAAGTTGCCGTCTATGACAGCGGTGAGAGGTTAAATTGTGTAGCTGCTTGCGGGGAGTCTATTGAAAATGCCGAAGCCATCAAAAGAAGACATGAAGATATTGATATCGAGGCAAAGGCTGCAATTGAGTCTGAGTACGAATCAGATGCTGAAGAATTAATAGCTGAGAATTCCAGCAAAAAGGAAAAGAGAGGTGAAAAGAACAAAAACAAGAAACCAAAGGTAAGTGTCACACTTGAGTAGAGGTAACTAAAATACAGGTTGCAGGATATCAAACATTCATTGGAGTAGTTTATTAAAAATGCAAGATAATAGATAATGTACAATCACAAAGAGCAAACTATTATACGTGCAAATCTAAGTTAAGAATTATAACTTAGCGACATGGGTGTTGAACAAATTCTTTGCTCTAACCCAGACAGGTGCAGTGTCTCTGTTAGGCAATTGCAACAAAGATGGCAACAAGTCTCTGGAGTAGAACTCAGAGGCCTCTCTGGGCAACAAAGAAGGCAAATGGTCGATGGAGCAAACCGACAATTTGGGGCCAGCGGTGGTGTCTACAGGCACAGTAGGTTCGTTAAAGACAGTAGCTACAGTGTAAACTGGGATAGGGTTGTGAGGGTTTGTAGTGTCAGCGGAGACATCGACGATAGATCTCAATCTTCTGTCCTCCTGGTTCAACAAGTCAAAGTTGATGAATGGAGCGATAGGCTTCGACAAGTAGATGCAGTTGACGAAGATATCGGACTGCGCGATCTCCTTAAATGGACCACCCTTGGCGGTCTCGGCCATGTCCCACTTCTGCAACAAGTTCTCGGGGATACCAACCTTTCTGAAGAGATCAAGAGCACCTGAGCCACATCTTCCCAAAGCACCAATCACTAAACACGAAGGGAATTGACCATTGTTCTTCTCTACGGCAACCTTCAACTTTGCAGCAACCTCATCGACCAAAGCTTGCTCGCTCGTGTATGGAGAAACACCTGGCAAGTTTTCAGAGTCTGGGTGGGAGAGCTTGAATGCCCAGTCCAAGACACCAATGGCAGCGCCTGCGAAACCAGCGTAGTATCCGAAAGCAGCAACACGTCTTCCGTTGTCGTCTTCCAAAAACTCCAAGTCGTACAAGGTTCCCTTGCCCTCAGGGAATCTTCTCAAAACGTCCTTCCAGCCGGCTTGCTGCTTGTAACAGTGAGCGAATTGAATGTGTTCGTGAACAAGAGGAAAGGTCTCCTCAGGCAATTCCTTCAAGCCCAAAATAATTCTGTCAACGGGAGCAGTCTTCCAAGACTCGAATGGGACAATCTTGGCGCCAACCTTTTCATATTCGGCCGAGTTGAAGAAGGACTGTTGGCTTTCTTCAACAAACACTTCGAAACCAGCGTCTAATAAAGCCTTGGCAGTAGTTGGGGTCAAGGCGGCTCTAGCCTCCAATGGCTTAGTCTCAGCTCTAAGATGAATTGCAACCATTATTGTAAAGCAATGGTGATGAGTGGAAAGAGTGGTTGTTGATGAACTTTGAGTAAATGAGAGTTTTCCACTAGTATAGTAATACACAAGATTTATCAGGACTGCAGACAGAAATGCGATGGTGACTCAATTACAAGGCGATAATGGATCAGATTATCGCAGTTATGCACATAAACCTGGCTGCAAAAAAGGTGAAAGGATAAATGTTGAGGTGTGTAATATTATGCAAAAGCACATTTATGGGGTTAAAAAAATGTTCAGGGTTTGGGTTTGATTTTACTGAGCCAGTTCAAGTTACATCGTCAAAATCGATAATTAAGTTTCAGCGTTCCTAAACACCTTCAATTCGTCTTTGACAGCTTTCGTCTTTAAGAGCTTTCGTCTTTACTAAATGAGGACAAATGCTACAACTTTCAAATTCAAAATTAAAATTAGACTCAATTGCTTTCAATCTCTTGATGTAAATATGGACTTCCTATTTAGATAAAGGCCCTCCCTAAGTCTTTGATATGACCAAGAACGAACTGTTTAAAAATTGGCTTGGCACTTTCCCAACTATCCTCCTTAAAAGCATCTCCATATGCTTTAAACACTTTCTTGATTAATGCGATCTCATTTTCATCTGATATCGTACTTGTTTCTATTGCTTTTTGATACACGAGCTCTGCGAATTCACGATCGTTGTTGTATAAAGACGAAATTATAAGCGCTTCTGTCAAAATACCCTTTGGCGATCTCTTGGTCACCTCATTCAAAGATGCAGAGACTAATTGAATATAGTCATTGTAAACTTCAAGCGACTTCTCTGCGGATATTTGACTGTTGGCAAGGATTAGCTCCGCCACAGTTGAAACTGGTAAGCCTTCTGGCAAAACAAGTGTCTCTGCGATCTTAAGATTTGTAGCGTCGTTTTCCTTAAACGACTGGAAGCAAAATGCTTTCACAACTTTAATTTGAACATACTCAATACCAAACTTTTCTTTAGACTGGTAGGCGTGAAATTTCTTAAGCATGGTGTCTAGGTCATTTTTAGTAATACCATACGTCTCTATGAGCTGAATACGGACTAGGAGTGAGTTGGCGTCTGTTTTGTCGAAATCCATGTGGTTCAGCTCAATGTAAGCAAGCGCATCATCTATAAAAGGCTCGAACTGTTCGCTGGCATCTTCTAATGAAAGGATTCTGCAATAATTTTGTTTGGATAGAAGAGAAGGGTCATCCTTGAAAATCAATTGTGCAATTTCAAGGTACTGGGCGTTGGTTAAATCGTCAGGCAAGTTGTCGAGCCTATTCTTTACAAGCCATTCACCTACCCCGGCAACTTCCAAATCGTGTAGCATAGCCAAGGAGTCATGCACAAGCGCAGCATCCAATAAGTTGCCAAGACTTCCCTCGAGACCGTGACCTAGTTTACACCCATTTATAAGATCTATTGCCTTACGAATGCTATCTTTACTGGGTTTGTAGCTCTCGTCTCCTTGATCGACATTTTCTCCCAACAAGAGCTTTCTGACCAACAAATGACGTATTTCATCTGATAATAAACCACCCAGATGCTTATTTGCTAGACTTTCCAGGCTAAATACTCTCCCTGGGTTGTTAAGAATTAACGACATTAGGGCCAGATCGTTCCACTCGTGATTTTTCGTGGCAGCGTAATAAAGCGAGAAGTCATGGGACAAACCAAGGCGCAAGAGCTCATTGGCTAAGTCTGTCGAAATGTTGGATTTTAAGAGCTGGCGAAGCGTCTCGATTTCTTGGGACGTGATCTTACGATCTGTGAAGAGTGTCTCTACTTCACTTACTGAGACCAACGAACCAGCTTCAATTTTTTTCGCAAAATCCCTGAAAGTGCTATTTCTTCTGATGAATACATAAGGGACAATCCGAAACCTCGAATACATTAGAGTTTGATTAATCATACTTAGGAGGAGATTGCAAATGTGATACTTTCCTGCAGGCTGTGGTTGCAAATGTCAGAGTGATGGTAAAAAATAAATTTAGTGCAACAATATATTCAAACGATCATAATCTAGATTTTTTTATGTAGATGCTTTCGCTCAATGCTTCAAATCGGCCTCCATCTTGGCCAACACGCCCATGGCTGGGAAGTAGTCAGCCCAATGGTCAGAAACTTCGAGCTTCTCTAAATTGTCAAAGGCAGAGAAATGACGCAAGTATTCATTATAATTCACAAAAGAGTCTTGTTCTTCGCAATGGAAACTCCAGCTGGCTTTGTATGCACCGCCCAACGCACAAGCATTTGGAATTTCGATTTGGTAATTTCCATTGGTGGCACCAAATATGGAACTCATTTTACTGATGATGCTTAAGTTCTTCGAGGCACCACCGACATAGAAAACATTTTTGGGGCGGGAGGTCAAGGATCCAAAAGTTTGCTTCTTTCCATCGGTATAAAGATCTCCAAATCGTTGGTGCATTTCCTCAAACAATGCCTTCAACTTTGGGTCGTCTTCTTTGGAGTGTTCCGCATTAGAGCTACACAACAACGGCCCAGCTCTCATCCGGCAACTAATGGTCTGTGATTCAACAATGGAAGTGACGTCTTCCTCTACGGACCAGGAGTTCACGGACTTCAAATCATCATGCTCGAGACGGCTTCTTTTGTATTGCGCAGGGGCACTAGGGACAATCTCACCTAAAGGAAAATAGATTCCAAGTTCTCCATTAAACTTTTTCGATTCATCCAAGATTTCATTAAACTTCTCCCAAGAGTCCTCTTGTAAGCCATACTTCTTGTTTAGCTCGTCTCGTACTTGTTCTCTGGCCAACGAGCCATTGCAGTAACAAATCATACCCATGAAGGCCGAACTCATCGTTGGATGTTTGAACAAATGGTACTGAGATGAAGTAACACACAGTTCAGTGATTAAGAGAACTGTTGTAGAAGTTCCTAAAGAAATTAAGATGTCGTTTTTTTCAAGGGGCAATGAGATAATCGTTGCAAGATTGTCACCTGTGAATGAATAGATTTTAGTTGAAGCTGAAAATCCATACTTTTTGCAAAAGTAATTTGAGATGTTGCCAATGGACTCGTAACCCACAGGGACAACAGAGCCCAATTTGCGCCTGATCTGCTCGACTCCTGCCTTTAGTTGTTCGTTAGTAGCTTCGTCCAACGTCGGATGGACCCCGGCAGCGACGGCTAATAACTCATCGTCAAAATTTTGAGCAGCTAAGTCATACAAGTTCATGCCACAAGCATCTGACTCTTCAATGTCAGCAATTTTACCAACGAAAACAGATGCTAGAAAGCTCGACACTAATGAGATTCTGTCGGTTTGCTTGTATACCTCAGGGTTCGAGCGTACGGCCAATTTTCTAATTTGAAGTCCAGTGAAGCGAAAGTGGGCTCTTGAGCCGGTTTTCTCGGCTAATGCATCAGCGCCGCCCGCAACCTTCTCGAAATCGCGCATTTCCTGACCAGTGGAGTGGTCTTGCCAATTTGGAGAGGTTTCTATGGCAAATGCCTTTTCTAAACATTCGCCTAGAGAAAAAGAGGCATTCATGTTTTCAAGAGCTTCTGACGCGTCTTTCGACCAGAAAACAGAGCCGTGTTGCATAGCAGAGCCCGAAATACCAGCCACTCTTTCGAAAGGAAAACTCTCCTGTTTCATCTGGTCAAGTACATAGTCAAGCGCCTCAAGCCACATAAATACAGGGCTTGTGATTTCGCCATCTTCGCCTGCAATTACTCCCTTAATAATGCCATATTTCGCCTTGAATTGCTTGTCAAATTCTACATGGAACGTTTGCAACGCTTTCAAGGACTCGTCAGTAACAATGATTTTCAACTGCTGGGTTGACAAGTCCAAGCCCAAGAACAAGCGGTCGTCCTTATAAGTCATATTTCACTTTTAAAAACGATTGCGGATGCTTCTTGTACGACGGCCAAGAAGGAACGACAATAACTGCAGCAACCACAAGTGACGCAGCAAATGTGTACACGAGGTTATGAATACTGTTTGAAAGAACACCTGTCAAGAGACTAACAACAACGCCCACGGAGAGACAGCGAATGGTGAGGTAGTTGGCTACTTTTTGACCTTCGAAGTCGATTGGAAATTCGAGAAGTGAATTGATGGTGGTGGCGATTGAATCCATTAAGTATGTTGTGGTGCCCGGAAGGATTACCCAAAGAATAAGGACAAATGGTGAGCCGCGACAGCGCGAGTCATTGCACCAGTGGCTATTTCGGAAGAATAATTGCAACCAAAAGCAAGTGGAATTTTGGTTCTGATAGATATTGCATTCCAATCGATATTTAATTTTTTATTACTAGAGCCTTTGTCCCTTATTTCTGTGGTGTGTATTCCTGTCGTTTCTACTTGGCTGGAAGGAAACTATCGAAGAAAGACAATAACAACTTCTGTCACTAAATTTAGTGATTTTCGAAAATAAAAACAAACATAAATAAAATTGTTTAAATGCATAAATTTATTTCAAAATTTATTTTCTTATATTTTATAGGGACTACATTATGTTGTCCCCATCAAATAAGCCTCCGCATTTCTATATACTATAACGAAGCATGTCCGTCATTCTAGCCTCCGGAGGTTATGACAGAACCATTCGATTCTGGGATGCTCTCACGGGTGTCTGCTCTCGAACAATTCCTTTTCAAGACTGGCAGGTCAACCGGGTGGAGATCACGTCCGATAAGAGATACTTGGCTGCAGCAGGAAACCTATATGTTCGATTGTTCGATATACGACAAGCAGGTAGTGCTGGCAGCTCTGCTGAGCCTGGAACGACATCTTCGAACGGAACTGTCTCTTCTACCAATCAGAAAAACTCTCAAAATGGTTCCCTGACTGCTGCCATGACTTTCGAGGGCCACTCAGGAAACGTTACTCTGATAGCCTTTCAAGCAGAAAACAGATGGATGGTTCTGTCCCTGGAAGATGGCACCGTCAAGGTATGGGACGTTCGTTCCCCTTCCGTTCAAAGAAATTATAAACATTACTGCGCCGTAAACGAAGTAGTCATTCATCCTAATCAAGGTGAGCTCATTAGTTGCGACCATGACGGCAACATTAGAATATGGGATTTGGGCGAGAATCAGTGTACCCACCATCTCATTCCAGAAGATGATGTCCCCATAAATTCCTTGTCTGTCGCCAGCGACGGCAGTATGTTGGTTGCAGGCAACAACAAAGGGAACTGCTACGTCTGGAAGATGCAGAATCAAAACGACATGACCTCGCTTACCCCTGCCACAAAATTCCGTAGTCATCTGAAGTATATCACTAGAGTTTTACTACTGACAGATATGAAACACCTAGCGACTTGCTCTGCCGACCACACAGCCCGGATTTGGCTGACAGACCAAAATTTCGCTCTCGAAACTACTCTTCAAGGACATCTGCGGTGGGTCTGGGACTGTGCATTCAGTGCGGATAGTGCATATTTGGTTACAGCATGTTCAGATAACTACGTTCGTTTGTGGGATCTCTCAAATAGTGAGACGGTAAGACATTACAGCGGTCACCATAAAGCTGCGGTCTGCGTAGCTCTAAATGACGTTTAGGAACTCGGTTTAGAGAGCTCATAAAGAATTCTTTTTCTAGCTCTGTTCACTTATAACATCTGAATGGATTTCCTTATACAAGAAGCATCTATCCACACCAATGATCCTACAAGTTTTTCAATAAATAAATATGGCATTGGACTCATTAATAATAAATAGTGCGATTACTCTATCACCTTAAACCAGGCGAAGAGTGTGGCTTTTTTCAACATAATACTTAACGTCGTTACTTAATAATTTTTCTTCCAAGAAGTCTGCCACCTGGTTGTAGTGGTCTTCTTCAATAATGGACATTTTCTTGCCGATAGAGTTCATATTCTCAAAAGAAAACGCGTAGTCCTCCTCGGAGTAGGCAGGTAAATCGTAGAGTTTGAAAGTTTCCCCAAACTTCTTGTCGGTACTGGAATTTGTTGTGGAAACGGTCGTAGATCTAGTGAGTGTTGTCATCAACAGATGCTCATCACTTTCGGAGGCGGGAGAAGTCATACGCGACAAATATCCAGAGTCAGACTCATCATCTAGTTCGTCGTCAACAAAGTCCTCAAGCTCGTCCGCACTATTTTCTTCAAGATTGACGAAATCGAACACTTCGGTCTCAATGGATGCGGAAGCCTCTTGCTCAACAGGAGACACGGTAGAAGCAGGAACTGGGCTAGCATGCGAGAGACCATTCAAGTCTGTTATTAGCTCAGACATCTGGTCACCCATCTCGCCAAACATCCGCTTGCGTACCGAAGAGCCAGTCTCGTACAAGTCTGTAACGGGTGCTTGATGTACCACCTTGGACTTCAAGGCCTTGTAGTCGTGTATAAGCAGCAACAACTTTGTCTTGAGATGGTAGTTCTCCAGTTCTATTGCGCGCATTTCAACAACAAGATCCTCCGGGGACTCCAAGTTAGCTTTTGCGTGTAAGTTGTGTGATTGTATTTGGTTTGCATGTGTTTGGTTGTTGGATGAAGTGACTACACCCTGGTTAAGATTCCTCACTGGAAGTGCCGACGAAGGAGCAGTGGAAGCATTTATCGGTTTCAAGTTTTTTGGGGTAGAATTGGCAGTCTCTGCATTGGATACGGGGGCGATTTGTTTTTGTTTGCGCTTTTCTTGAGAAGCCTTCGCCTTACGGGTGTTCTTGGGCCGGGGAGGAAGAACCCAATTTTTTGAGGTAGTGATCGTTAATATTGGTTGTGCGGGACGATCTGATGTGCAAGACATGATTGTGTTAAATTTTCATTCTATTGTTGGTGCGTGGAAGGTGTTGAAAAATTCGGGTGATGAGCAACTTTGAAACACAACAGGCGATTGACGAATATATTGAGAAAAGGTGGACAGTTGGATTTTACGGATGGCTCAAGGGTTTTTAATAGGGTCAGGAAATGAGAACTTCTCGGGTCTGCTGGCCTTGATGTTGTTGTCGGATAAGTTCCACCGGGTATAGGACGGAAGCTCTAATGAGCAGCAGCAAAGGTGGATCAGGGGCTTGGGAAGACAGCAAAATAGGGCTCTTAACCGTAGTATAGAAGCAGATGGTGAATCAAAGACTTCGAGTGTGGAAAGCTGCTCCGAGTGGCAATTGATTACAGTTTTCAGATTGTGTAGTGGGTTGACGATCCAGCCTATTGCACGTGCGGAATCAACACACTGTTGAGTTATGAATACTTTGTGAGTAAGTACGAGCGATTCAGGAAGCGAATTTTCTCAGAATGGCTTGTTCTATTATATAGTCGATAAATTGTTTTGCAGAGGTCGCAAGTGGATGTTGAGGATATATAAGGATTAAGTATTATAAAGGACGAGGTGAGATTTTTTCTAGCCTGCACACAACCCGTCAAGTAGCTTCTTTAACCCTGGCGTACCCGGCATCACCCGCAGGACGGATACTCGGCATTAGGCTCCGTAATACGCATGCATGGGCTGACACCAGTTTTGTGGAGTGGAAATCTGGGGCGCTAACTAACACCGCTGGAAATCAAAAGCCCCATAAATTTTCGTTATGAGCGATGGCAGATTTTCGGTTACTAGCTTTGAATAAAATGGTACACAACTTTAGGTATGTGACTTGTTAGAGTTGGCTAAGATGATGCAAACTCAGGTACAAACGACAGAAGCTGAACTGCCAAGTGAGGGCACGATAATCAATTTGTAGACAATGTTGCCGGTGCAACGTTCGTGATAAGCTTTAGCGAATTTTTTGTCATTTTCCAAAATCTCTATTATATAACCAATCGCCTCTTTGCCGTTTTCGATTCCACCGAACGACGCACCTGTCTACTGCAGAAGTCCCAGCCATGGATAAAGTGGTAGATCGTCACTTAGAGGGTGCAGTCCTGACATAAACTGGCAGTTCAACATTTTCTCTCCACATTTGACAGCAAATACGAAAAAGAAAGGGGACTTTGGAGTTAGGTTGCGTAAGTGTCGAGGCCGTGGTCACAGCTTGAGTATAGAGATGGATGTATAGTTCTTTGTTGTTCTCCATTTGAATGTTCCATAAACCGTTGATTCTTGGATTTTACAATAACATGGTCCATGAAAGCAAGCCCCGTAACTGTGCATAAATTTATGTCCAGCTTTGTAGATACTTTACTACTTAAATTGTGTAGACAGCTGGTGTGGCCCGACTAAATGCCCCCAGTATGGGTGCACCATGATCCTATCCAAACCAGTAAGTTGACCACGTTCAGTATTAAATCCATTTTTGAATCCTCAAAAGCAAAAATCAACGTCTAAGCGTTAGCATCAACTCCATGGGTATTCTGTCTAGGATGGATCAGCGCTGCAGGCATTCTTGTGCAGCGGAGATAAGGGGAAGTTGCAAAATCATTCGCCGCCAAATAAATAGGAACGGAATAGTTACAATATTTGACATTTAGCTAATAAGGGTTTTCTTTTTAAAATAAAAGAAACTAAAGATGAAGGTTCAGGCCATTGTTGACGCGGAGTCTTTTGGTGTCAATGGCTAGCTTGTCATACCCAAACAAAGGCTTGACTCTTGAAACGTTCCAGAATGAAAATGTTTGTAATATTCATCTTGGCTAAGTTCTCTGGGCAATTTAACTTCAGTCTTCGCCCATTGTAATGACAAATTTAGTGACCCCTTTTAGAGAGTTTTCAGAACTACAGACTAACCGCTTTCCTAAGACATCTTATTTTTTATCACCCTTGTATCGTGTGCCTTTTAGTTGTTAGAATATTTTCGGAATCCCACATCTCCTTTGTCCCGGCGAACTAAACTCCTCTGGGCGCGAAATTAGACGATACGCAGATAAAGTCCTGAGCGAAAGTCCTATTCAGGAAGATGCACAATACTGACTCAGTAGAGAGGTGCATTTTGTTAGTAACGCGCCAAATGGCCAGCTTTTCTTGATGACTTGATATGATTGTACGTTGAAGTCACAATTCTCGAACTTGTAATTTTTTGTTTCCAAAATCTTTCTCCCTTTACATTCTCCGCGTGTAGATTTCCTCTTCATTACTCCTCTTCTTCTACCACTAAAGCTTTTCTTTTTCTGACCTAACACCGGCGAATAAAGAGCGAATTGCGCGATTTTTTCGGGCTCGGACTTCAACAGCCCCCATAGGATTTATTCGACTTCGTGTCTTGTTACGTTACACTACTCATTCCGCGTTACTAAGTGGGTTTTCATTCCCCGGATCTTTTTGGACCACAAATGATACGGATCATGAAGCTTTGAGACTTCACTTTCAAGATATCTATTGACAAAAAAAATTATAAAAAGTCGCCCCTAACTGTCACATGTGGAATCATACACACAAACAAAACTCAAGGCTTCTTCATTTTCGTCACTCTTCTTCAGTTCTCATTGGCTTTCTATGTCCTGAAATTTCGCTTCATCTACCCCGGATTTTCAACAATGCTTCTGCAGGATGGTGCAGGACGTTCATCCGTATGCACCGGTGTGCTTCAACACAATAATAAGCATTCTTCCTTACACTAGCACTCAGATTATCTAGATAAAACTTGCTTCTTTTAAAATACCTTCCTATTTCTTTTAAAAATTCTGTCGCTTTTCGTCATTTTAGTTTTGAATGGGCATCGAAGTCGAAGGCTTCAAAAGTTTTTCAACCTCGCTTGTTCTCCAATAAGAAGTGATTGTCTTGGGCTGAGTCAAGAAAGTAACACCAGCCTTACCGTAAAAATTCAAGTCACCCAAGAACGATCCTTTGTTACCAGTAAAAGAGAACATAGGCAAAGGCACAGGAATTGGAACATTGACACCAACTTGTCCGCAAGCAATATTCTTGGTGAACTTCTGTGCAGCGGCTCCAGATTGTGTGAAAAGGGCGACACCATTTCCATATTTGTTGGAGTTGACCAACTCAATTGCCTCGTCAAAAGTGTCGACGTTAACAACGGACAAAACAGGAGCAAAGATCTCTTCGTCGTAGGCGCGCATTCCTGGCTTGACTCCAGTCAAAATTGTAGGTCCTAAGAAGTTACCCTTAGCAAATTGAGAATCGGGGTGCTTGAAGTTTCTGCCGTCTAGCAAAACCTTTGCACCAGCCTTTTCGGAGTCAGTGACGATTTCTGTAGCTCTTGATACACACTCGGGGTTAATTAAGGGACCCAAATCGGAGGAGGAGTCGAACCCAGAACCAACCTTCAATTTGGCGGCATCCTGGGCAACCTCCTCCACCCATTGTTGAGTTTCCTTGCCAACAGTCACTAGAACGGAGATGGCCATACATCTTTGGCCAGCGGCGCCGAAAGCAGCACCGTTGACGGCGTTGATGAAGTGATCCTTGTCAGCGTCTGGCAAAACGATCAAGTGGTTCTTGGCACCCAAGTTAGATTGTACTCTTTTGCCTAAAGAGGTTCCCTTCTCATAAATGTACTTACCAGCCTTATCACCTCCAACGAAGGTAATTGCTCTCACCCGAGGGTCCTCGAGAATCTTGTTAACAGTGTCATGCTTTCCGTGAACAATGTTCAAGACACCAGGAGGAACACCAGCTTCTGCGGCTAACTCGGCAATGACCATGGCAGCACCAGGCACTCTCTCGGATGGCTTGAGCACGCAAGTGTTACCAGTCACCAAGATGAGAGGCAAGGACCACAAGGGGACCATGGCAGGGAAGTTGAAAGGGCAAATAGATCCCACCACACCCAATGGCTCACGAACCATTTTCGTCTCCATGTCGGCGGCCACTTCAAGGGAAGATGCCATGAGATCGTTGGGGGCATTACATGCTGCCTCTGCAACTTGTAACCCTCTAAGGACGTCGCCCTTGGCGTCAGCGAAGGTCTTACCCTGCTCCAAAACGATCATGCCAGCAATACGGTCGTGATTTTTCTTCAACAACTCGACGAATTTGAATGCGATGCCTTGTCTCTTGATGATTGAGTAGTTTTTCCAGGAGCTGAATGCCTCGTGAGCATCGGTGATTGCCTGTTCCAACTCTTCTGCCGTCAGCTGTGGGACCTTTGCGATAACCTGATTTGTGGCAGGGTCGTGAATGTCAAACCATTTAGAGGACGAGGACTTGACTAGTTTATTTTTCACAAACGCTGGCGTCAAGTATGGCTCAGAACCGGAGTCCAAGTGTTTTGTGGGGTAAATCAGCACCGAAGAGGTGAGAGGAATGGTGGAAAGCGACCGGGCAAGCGGCTTGTGATCACGAACCAATCTTCTTAACATATTCTTTAAACAATAAATACCACAACTAAACTCGACCTATTTATCGATCACTTGAGGGAGGTGCACACGCAAGAATGCATTCGCAGCCATGGGTTATATAAGGCTAGGGTCGCGAGTCGGGGCCCGCTTTTGGAGTGCTATACACCGGCCAACACTTCACATAAGCGTGGGTATGTCCAATTACAATTACATGGACACCTGCGAAAAGAATGGAATTCGAAGGCAAATTTCCCGTAAAAAATGAACAATGTTAAGCCTTCAGGTCCTAGGTATATTGCTATTCCTTTGTAATTCTATTGGGTTATATATACGGAAATACGGACAGCGACAGAGTTCCTTTCGCTAACTGCCAATTCCGTCCCCGCCTCGAAGTTCCTAATTCATGTGCGCGGCTAGGACATGTGCATTTTGTTTCGGCGCTACTAAGACAATAGATGGAAATTGCTTTGATCTGGATAAGAGCGAATTTGATGCTAAGATTAATTAGCAACTCCATCAAATTCATTTTCATGATACGCTTTCAAATTCGATTGCTTTTCTACTAATTCGTTAAAATCCTAGCGTGTAAGCTAGTGCATTATCTTCATGCCCATTGTGGCTTTGCAACCACTTGGCATGGTAGAGTTGTAGGCCCGAAAGCGGAAACTTGCACAGAAAAGAGTTCGAAAGTTACCGGGAGTGGACGAACGGGATCCCATAATCCCTTTTCTTTCAGATCATCAAATCAGTCCTCCAAACTCGTCGTATCAGATTTCACCTGCTTCCGGGAAGTACCATTTCAACCAAGTCTCACCTTTGCTAATAATACTGTAACCCATTACCTTAGATCAGAAACATCATTTTTGAAATAGCTTTCGATCGCGGAACTCAATTTTAATATCAAATTTAATTTTTTATTATTCTATCCTTCGAAATTAAATCTAAATCCAATTTGGGCCAATCAATACACTTGTAGTGTCTCTCTAGGTCCAAATGTCGTAGTACAAATCTAATAAGCACGATGAACTCCATGCTTGTGTAGGACTAGAGTCGTGACAAATGGCGCCGTCTTTGTTGGTAAGTTCAGTGAGTCCCGCCCATGGACTCTCGCGAATCCATCTACGATGGCCCTGGAGTCTTGCATTTATCGCCAGAAGAACATCCGTTCCCTCATCATCATCAGCCACCGTAGTAAAGTATCTAAAAGCTCTGATGAAGTAGCCGAAGCACCAGACCCATTCAGGGCCCTGATGATAGTTCCTTCCCTTGGAAGTTGCAAAGTCGTCACTGTCCTCGCTGTTGTTGTAATTTGGTCTGTAGTTCCAATCAGATGGATCTAGAGTTCTCATTCCTACAGGCCCACGAATGATCTCATCCGCAACGGTGATTGCCTTGACGGCTCTCTCGGGGGTGAAGAGCTCAGGCGCTACACACATAGCGATTGGGAAATTTGCTCTTAATTGGTAGTCCTCGTATGGTTCGGCGCATCCGTGTATATCTTTGTATATGCCTCTTCTGTTCACTAGAGAAGGATCAATGGTAAATTTATGGTCGTCTGATGGATCTGCCGGTACATAGAAACATTTTTCGAAGTTACCCTGCAATAAGTTCTCCCATTCCTTCAAAGAAATGGTTGATCCATCAGGCTTTTCAACATCGGTGTATGGAAACAAATTTTTATTGTTGAGCTCATTGACAAATCTCAATGTGCTCTTAAGGAGACCTTGCAATTCCACATCAGCACCGTCTCTGGGTGTTCCTGGAACACCCTTATTGCCAGCCCTTTCACTCTCTCCCATCTTATCCATCCAAGTTCCGCAGTTATCTCTGGAACCGCCATGAACGAGTCCGGTGTTCCAATCCACGTACACCTTCACGTTGAAACCCTCATCCTTCATTTGGGAGTCCAAGTTGGGTCCTGCATTAGCCTCTCTGTACGAAATTCCCTTAGCATGGCGACTAAGAATCTCATAGAGAATGTCCCTAATTGAAGTCTCGTAACTAAAAGCCCGTTCATCCTCCCATGGTATCCAGGTGTCATCCAATGGAAATCTTCTCAGCACTTTTTCGTCCAAAATCTTTTCTCCATTTGGCGCATGAAGGTAGTACTCTTGAACAGCTTGAGCAAAGAACCAGACCGCATCTCTGGCATTGTACCGTGGGTTCCTACCCGCATCCAACAAGTTTGGTATCAAGCCGTGTTTCAAAGTCTTGGCGAACCCTAGGATGTGTTGTTTTGCTTCGTTGAATCGGCCAGTGACAAGAAGCAATCCTCTAAATGCAATGAATACATCTCTGCCCCAGCATCTCATGTAATCGTTGCTAAAATGAGGAAGGCCAGCAGCCATAGCCGCGACTTTTTTATCTGGAATAAGCGAAGTGTTGTTCATGACTCCACACATTTGAACAGATGTAAGAGCCAAGCTCTGTAAAAAGTTAGTGCCTATTTGTATATCATTGGACATCAAACGCAACGCTCTAAACCGTGCAGCCTCATAAGAGATACCGACAATAAGAGCGAAGTAGTGAGGTCTCAAGAAGTATGGGACTTTCCTAATGGAATCAATTCGAGACTTTAACCAGTCGTGGAACTTTCGGATACCCTTGGACTCTTCAGAATACTTATCAAGACGGTTGACAATGTAATCTGCTGCCCACAACCCCTCACGTAAATGCGCACAAATAGGATGTGCCAAATCGTTTTTCCAGATCACGTCTTTAAGAACGCTTACCCAGCCTTCAAGCCCTGCATAGGTGAGAGTGCCATAGTTAGGAATAGTATAAGTACCATCAATTCCAGCGCTGGCATCTCTCTCCTCAGCATCGCATTTGTATAACAAGGCGTTCAAGTCGAACAAAGTCAAATCTAAAGACGCTTCGATAGCACCTTCTTTAACGTATTTGTCTAGAGATGCATTGGCTGTGGGGATTGTGGTGGAGAATACTGCAATGGATCCTGGAGCAAAGTTATCAGAGACACTAATGATAGAGTCCGAGCCATTGAACGAAATTGCAGGGGCTTCGATTTCTTGTAACTCTGTGGGGATACCATTAAGCTTTTCTGGGTCGTCGTAGAAGTCACCGGACTTCTTCAATACGTACGAAAACTCGGCCTTGACCTCTGTTCCTTTCAAGTCTACAGGCAGCAAGACTTGCCCACTAGGGTGCTCCTCAAATTTTGCTCTTGCAATTAAGAACCAGCCCTTACCAGTAACAGTGCTGTATCTTTGAATAGTGATGTACTGGCCCTCATGGTGGACGTACATCTCTTGGTCTTGGTACGAGTCCTCGCTCTCAGAAGCAAGGATCTTTCTTACCTCGTTCAACTTTGCAACTGCCTTGGCAATGCCGCTGTTCATATCGTATGAGTACTCTCTAGTCTCCTGGACAATGTCAAGAAGCTTGGGGTAAACTTCGTCATATCCAAACACGGTTCCAACCGCAGAGGAACAGAATGCCACCAACGCGGCTGTTGGCAATGTATCTTCAATTGTTCTGATCTGATTGGGGGTCTGATTATCATGCGAGCAGTCCATGAACAAGGCATGAGGAACTTGTGGCGAAAGCACCTTAGGAATCTCAAGCTCGGAGTTGCTTTCTGTGTACATCTTAGAGTTAGGTTCCTTGCTCGCAGGATAGGCAAACTCATCTAAAGGTAGCCAGGCAAGAGATCCAATGGGACGACCGCCATGCTTGTGCACCAAACGCGAAAGTTCGTCAACATTCCAAGCCAGCATTGCCTCACGGATTAGCGAGTTGATACCCAACCTTTCGACGAAAATTTGGTCCATAGCCTCAGAGCCAGTGAAAAGCTCAGCAACAACATACAAGTTTGGATTTACTGCTCTGGCAGCGTCTAACAATGCCTCACCCACGTGAAGCGGTGTGGAGTGGCAGTTGTCGAGTCTGAAGCCGTCGAATATTTTGGCGCACATTTGAGAGTATTCGGTCATTCTCTTCCATAAGTATGGGGAGTCTTCCGGGCACTTTCCATACCTCAACTTAATACAGTCTCCCCATACAATCACCTCTCTTCTAATATATGCCTTAGACTTCTCAGAAGCGAAATCCACGAGAGGGTTTCCTGCCCATATCCAACCATTGTTTGCCAACGCCCAATTCTTACCCTTACTGTCTTTGAACCTTGTGAAGTAGCACTCAGTAAGACGGTTCTGTTTAGTGATGGGTCCCAAATTAGGACCATTGCCATCCAATCTCAAGTATCTGATCCGGTTTTTTGTCTGGCTCTTGATAGAAGCCACATCTTCGTCATACTTCTCATACAAGCTGGCATTAATTTCGTCAATAATCTGCTCTGCTTTAGGAAGAAACTCTGAGGGATTGGAGCTGGTGAGAGCGAGAAGGATGCTCAAAAATTTGCTGGTGCCAAGCTTATTTGAGAACCTGTCCAAGAACACAATAGAGCTATTCACGTTGGCGCTTTCAATAACATACTTTGAAATGCTCTTCAAGCTGGATAAATCAACATCAGAAGGGATCTTTGCTGGCTGGACATCATCCACCGTGCACTTGCGAAGGCTTTCAAGGATCAGGGCTTTGTCAAAAACGTAGTATTGCCACAATTCGAGTGGATCTATTACGTACTTCAGGATACCTTCCATAATAATGTCTAAGTCCAGCTCAGATTTGAGCTCCGTTGGGAGACCGAGCCTCTCCAACTCATCGGAAAAGTCCAACAAAGCAGCATCAAGCTCAATGGCGCTCTTCAAATGTGGAGCTGTTTCTGCATTGTAGCCACTGTCTGGGTGTTCACGAATCCATTCAGAATTGCAAGCAGTATGGTTGAACACAACATCAGTCAAAGACAACAAGTTATGAGCCTTGAGCTTCTCTTGTAAAAACTCTTTGGCGCTGTCATTTGAGTCAAAAAGAGTTGGATCAAAAGTCAATTGGTCGAAAATTGAGTATGGCGAGTTGGATTTGCCTCTGTGTTGCAATGGTGTGAAATGTATCATGTTGTATCCCTTCTCTGTCACGTATGCAAACAAATTGTCCCAGTCCTTGAGTGGGCCGGAAAATTTAGAGATCACAGTCTGGATATTGATGGCATTGAATGGGAGGTATGAGCCGTTTAAGCAAAGCTGTGGAGGAACTGTGAAGTAGAACGTGGGTGTACGTTTTTCCTCGCCGTTGGCTTTATAAGTAATGTAATACGAAAATGGGCCAGTGGAGTGAATAGGAACACTCACAATTGCATCTTGATGGAAGGAAGCTTCAATTGGAAGCGATCGATAAGATGTTCTGTCGAACGCAGTCTTATTGTCCTTCGGTACGTTCGTGTGCAAGACACCATTGTTGGTGACCAATGAACCAGCATCGATATGAAATTTCAAGTTAAAGATCGAGTCACCAGCCTTGTGTCCTGGAAGTGGTTTAAGTGCTGGAAGAATCAAGACGCCATTCTGGACTGCTTCGTTGTTGGTAGGTGCACCGTTCTCCGAGAGTCTAAGGAGCACAGTACGGGGCATTGGGATAATAGGGTCTCAGTGGCGAGTATGGTCTAAATCTAAGAAGTTGCTATTGCGAGTACGATTGCTGCTGTTGGGATATCGAGAAAACTGAACAATATAAGACAATCTGTATAACGGTTCGGATGGAACTGATAAGCGGATGGAGGACGATGATTACGTAGAGCAGGTGCCTCAACGAAAGTCTGTGGTAGCCAAAGGTTTGAGGAAAGTCTGATTGTCAAATTGAACGAAAGAAACTCTAAGAAGTCGATCAATTTAGAGAAGTAGCTATCGCTGACGATTTCCGCTGGCTTATATAGCGGTTGTGCACATCCTGGTCCAGCAAGGACATGGTGCAGGATCCCGTTACCAGTACGATGAAGGGGCTGCTATGCGTTTCATAGAGACAAAGAGAAACTTATTCTAAAAGAGGATTTATGGATTTTGAATTATTTGTAATTGCAGTGACGCTTCGCTAGTGTTCGATTCCTGGCTGAAGAAAACGAACATCGGTGCCTGATAGTTCCCTCAGAGCGATTTTAAGCATCCATGCATGGAAGTCTGCACCGAGGGGCAATCGTTGGCTTTCGTTAGAAAATAGCAAAGTAACAGAGGACCGATAGTACATTGTCGAAGATAGTAAAATTGGTGGCGGTTCTTTTGACGAATCTTGATATTTTCTTATTCTCTTTCCTAGAGTGTACTGACGGTCGCTTATGACAAGCATCCGATATGGGCTTCTTGATTGCGGGGCGAGTGGGGCAGGGGTGTGTGGCTGCAAAATCGAAGGGAAGTCCCATTCATGAAACGTTCGCACAAAATGGCTTGAGTAAGGTGCATTCAGAGGCGGTGGAGTAATAGAATTGATGTGATTTTTGGACATTTGATGAACTTACGTTGTTTGCACCAGCCAATGTGTGAACATCGAGAGAAGATTTGTTAGTTGTACAAGACATCGAGAGAAGATTTGTCTATTGTAGAAGACATCGAGATGGGCATTCAGTGACACGTACAAAATTTTATAGCTTCAGAAAATACCACAGCTTCTGTTCCCTTTATATAACTGAAACCCAAGTTAGTTGAGCAGAGGCGTTCAGAAGTATTAACATGAATCACCGTGCAGAATTCTCAAATCGGGCCCAAGTATTAACAAATGGGCCCTAACGTGTGTCAGTTTCATTGTTTCTCTCCGCGACCGACACCATGCCCTTGTTATTGCAGATACAGAGCCAGAAACTCAATTTCATTGATACCACCAACGATATTACACACGAGAAAACCTCAATTGTAACATTATCAATATCTCTCTTAAAATCTTCCTTTTCCTCTATCCTACCTTAAAATGGGATTTTATTTTCACTTCTGACTATGATTAGCGCCTTAAATACCATATCGCGAGCCCTATCTCACTATCACAATACGCACACTTATTTCAATACAAGGGCTAACGCAATATATAAACAGATTTAAAAAATCACAACACACTCACTTAGCCTTTCAGAAATACACTCAAGATAGCTTATTTGAATTTGACCTCATCAGAATACCGCTTGATACTCAAATCACATTTCTCCAAACACTCCAAGGATTAAAGACCCATCTCATCGCAACCCTTGATGATCTCCACAGCCTTATCGTAACTTGGCAGCAATTAAGTACTCGAATTGGTTACACTCATCATCGTGTCTTTGTCGATGTCCACCTATCGCAAAATTTTGATCTCTTATCTTATATCTCTACAGCATTGCATTCTCTAACGGTATGCCCACCAAACCCAAGCGACCCAAAATTTATATATGTTCGCATCCAGAATGCGGCAAAAAATATAACCGCCCAATTCTTCTACGACAGCATGAAAACTCTCATAGCAATAATCGCCCCTTCAAGTGTACGGAGGAAGGCTGCGATAAGGCCTTCTTCAAGAAGTCAAACCTTCAAGATCATATCTATAGCCATATGCCCGTAAGTGCAAGGCCCTACGCATGCAGCCTATGTGACAAAAGGTTCATAAGCCTGGATCGATTACGTCGACACGAGCTTACGCATACAGATCGCTACAAATGTCCACGAGAGGGATGCCCAAGAGCATTTTCGAGCCATCAAGGCTTGAAGCACCATATCCACATCTTTCATGACCGGGTTCTCAATTGTGACATATGTAACAAAGTATTTCAGCTGCCCCGTCTTGTTATGCAGCACCGGATAAAGAAACATAGCGAGGTGCCATCATATGCATGTCAATACAGTGGCTGCTATTCCGTCTTTGCTGATGAGATCTCCCTTCAAAACCACACGCGCGAAAAGCATTCTAAAGTCCAATGTGAGGTTTGTGGAGAATACCATATCGACGAAAAATCTTTGAGGATTCACATTTCTGTGCACCATGATAGCTTGGCGCTGAAGCTTCTACAGCATCACCACTCAGACCCTGAACTCAATGACCTTGCTGAAGACGCAATTGGCGACGATACTGGAATTGAAGTTTTAGGATCTAAATTTGATTTGCATAATAGTTTGAGCCATAAATTTGCATTTGAAAGTGAGAACACTTCGTTACAGACACTCAACAGAAGCTGCGATATTAAGTTGGAAGTTGAATCTGACGGATCAATTCTACCCAAAATCCGAGGCGCAAAGAAGATTGAGAGGTCATTACCATTACCAGAATCTGCTGATTCTATTATCAACATCGTATCGCAAGTTCCAATGCAGACATATTCATGTCCGTATAAAAGCTGTCATAAGACCTACGTAAGAGAGCATTTCTATAGAAAGCATCTTAAGAAACATTTGGATTTGATTAAAAAGGCAGAAGAAAAGTTTGCAAACTTCGATCAAGATATCCTTTCTCATCATAATGTTGACGCCAACCTACATGGTGAGGCTGAGACAAACACCAATGGCTATCTTTATGACAATGAAGACATACATAGAAATCAGTTCAATGAATGAACACAATATTGTAATGCAATGATTGTATTTGTAAGGACGATTTGATTTATCATTCAAATGCAAAAGTCCTGCAATATGTATTACCTTAGGGCCTTTTAACGACGGCGTCTTTTATCGGCAGAATAGTCATTATTTTCATAAGTTCTTTTACCATGTCTTGAGTCCTGTAAATTAGCACCTGACCGAGGTGGGGGCAACGAAGGCGGAGGCAAAGGGCTGGCAGTTGAGCTCGGAGTCTTTTGAGCATCAAGAGAGGGGCGCAAGTTTTGCCTTACATGAATAGTTGAATTGCTAGATCCACGAGTCGATTGATTACGATTCGAGCTATCTGTTGAAGTAGAGCCTCTCTGACCACTATTACCCGAATGCCTGTCTCTTCCCCCTGTTGATCTTGAATTCTTCGCGCTATACGTCCTATCTGAATTTCCACCAGATTCCCTGACAGATTTTCTAATGGAATTCCTATCCGAGTTTCTTTCAGAGCTCACGGCATCATCTCCCAGAGCTTTCCATTCAGAACCTCTACCAGAGGTTCTTCCAGAGCCTCGATTGTCTTTTCGTCCAGAAAACAGTATTTCTGACCTACGACCGGGGGGCGGAGCAACTTGAGGTGGGAGAGGTGCCCTTCTCTGAGGTGGTGGTGCTTGTGGCGGAAGAGGGGTCCTTTGCAGAGATTTGGAACTAGCTTGTCCAGATGAGGAGAGAAGAGTGGGACTCGAGCTTTCGTTCTTACGTTCTATTGACCTTTGAGGCGGTTGTGAGTTTCTGGGCTCTCGTGGGGCGCGTTGAAAAGAACTCGAATTGTTTTGGTGGCCATCATAAGTTTCTGACACTTTAGAGCTTCGATTGTACTGCAATGAGTTCTGAGGTTTCTCTTGATCTCTATTTGTCAATTTCTGAGAGAAAAGATCCGACAGGGTCTGAGAGACTGCTTGCTTCACCCCATTAGACGCTTTACTTTCAATTATCTTGGGCAGATCAACAATTTTCGAGGGTTCTTTGGCATTTTCCTTTGCGACTGCAGTATTTGGGGAGGCAGTATCGGTCCGCTTTGTTTCTGCAATCTTCTTTTCAGTTTCACCAGTGTAACGGTCATAGCGACCTCTATCTGCAGATTGTTTCACTCTCTCCACTGATCTGGAAGAAGCAGAAGGTCCTTCGGTATAATTTAGGGAAGAAGCAGATGCTTGAGAGTTTCTTTCACTCAACTTACGTTCAAAAGCTTCGTTCTTCATCTTAAAATCCTCTGCCGCATGTTTTTTCGCTTGAGCAGCGGCAACTTCTTGTTTCTTTACAATTTCTGCGTTTCTCTCTTCCTCAATTACCTCTCGTCTCTTCTGCTGTTCTGCCTTGGAATCTACATCCATATCGTAGAATTCCCACATATGGACCCAGCGAGATTCTCTTGCTCTTACATGTCCAATTAAAGCAGCAGATGCTAACTTTAAATCATCTCTACTATCAAATTTAGAGACCACTGAAATAAGGCTAGCGATTTTTTCACAATGGTCTTCGACAACTGGATAAATATTCACGAGGTTCTTCAAGAATGTAATAACATTAATTCGAGACATGTAAGATGTGACTTCAAGAGATCGAGATACATCGGCCAAAATTTCTGAATGGAAGTCAAATAACAATTTCTTGAAGCTTGAATGTGTGCATATCTCCTTGTCGTCACCAGTTTTGAGCACCGACTTGAGCAGAATACTATTGAAAACCTCCTCAGATCTCCATGTGTCGAGCTCTTGCAAAATTACAGATAGGAATAACCCTAAATTTTCTGCTTCTGTAGGCGTTGACGTGAAAAGTGTGGAAAAGAAAATCTTACTATTGAAAAATAGCTGGAAGCAATTCAACAAAGAAAATCCTTCAATAGCCATTTCATGCAACTTGAATAGAAACTTTGCACTGAACATGGCATCAAAACAGGAATGAACTACTCGAGGAAGGATGCATTCTTTCAAAAATCCACGAGTGGCTACGCCTGATTCATTGTTTTTGAACCACGAGACGCTGCTTTTCGCCAAAATATCGGTGACTTTGTTACAATGACTTTTATGAAGCAACTTTTGATCCGATAATTTTTTTATGGACTCCTGTAAACGCAATACATTGGAATTTGTTGCCCGGCTCTGATTTTTCAGATTTCCTATAAGACTCAACCCCTCTTTTTGCAGAGCCAATTTGGTTTCCAATTTAGAAAGCTCATTATCGTAGATGCTATCGGCAAAATTAATGTCGTAAAGGCCAAGTTTCCAGAAGACATAGACAAGATTGAAGTCAAGAGAAGTGGAGAAGACAGAAGATGGATCAGGTATGTTACCCTCGAAATCATCGCTCAAAAATTTTCGCCATAATTCAAAAGCCCAAGGAATAGGGATATGAAACTTCGTTACCAAATCGGAGAGCGATATCAAAGAAGGAGTTTCCAAACAAAAGAAGGAGAAAAGGGAACAGATTAAATGCATTATGGCTGAGATCTCGTCTTTCCGAGCGGTTAAGATCTTTAAATGAGATATGGATAGTTCTGTGGAAAGTTGATCATTAGCTCTAGAGAGTAAGATAAATAACTCAGAGGCATAGTTCTTAGACAAAAGCGAACTGGTGAGCTTCTGCCCAGACTTTTGCCGGTGATATCTTTGATCATCAATCGTTTCGAACACAATTTGTGCCAAGGAAGGCTCACAGCAAACCATATTGACTTGCAATTGAGTAAGATTTGTTATTGCTTGGAAGCCACCCATGCATGAAACAATTTCTTTAAGAACAAGTAGCTCTGAATTGTCATTAGCATGCAACGATTTTAAAAGGAACAGAAGGAAAGTGTCAAGATCAATTTTGTCAGGATAATTCAGACACAATTCTCCGATGAATGAGGCTAGAGATTGGATCCAACGACGATCATTGAGTCCGTTTTCCAGCATGTTTGATCTTCCGGTAGCAGTTAGACGCATAAGTATTGCAAGGGTCATGTTGTCCCAGGCATAGCGCGAGTAAGATGAGGCCATTTCCACAACTAACGAGTTTAAGTTATCATAACTCTCGATCTGTTGAATAATTGTCAAAAAACACGGAAGAGGGTTGGAAATACTAATACGTGCAAGGTTTTTCATCATTTGAGAAACATTTTCTTTTGAAATTCGCTTCAAAGTATCCTTGGTCGCTTTTTCGGCCTTTCCAAACGAGATTTTCACAAAAGGATTATTCTTCGCGAGTACTTGACTTAGTTCCCCGTATAGATTGAAGCGATCATTAGTATCATATAAGGAAAGAATCGAGAAAGCTTTATCTACCGCAACAGAGTTATTCAGAATATGGCCGATGTAGGGTAGAATATAGTTTCTAAAATAATCAAGCCACAACATCTTATTTTCAATTGAGAGATCGTGGCTCAAATCATTGAACACAATGTCACATAATTGTATAAAATTTGCATGACTCGAAGAGAGTATCGGTCCGAAGAATTTCAAAAATTGAGCTGAAACCTGTAAAAGATCATTTTTCGTGTGACATATTGGGAGATTGAAGGTCCACTGAGTGAAGAAAAAAATATACTTCTTGTTGTAAATATTCTTTATCATGGGCTTAAAGCACAATTGTCTCGTAGTTTGCATCTCTGAGAATGTCAATTTGAGTCTGGTAATCTGGGCTACCTGCTTCTTTTGCAGAAGTGTAAGAGCTTGTGCTGCCGTGACTGAGCAAATGTCTTGGTGAAGTGGAGCTATAAGCGCCGAAAAAAGCCTGTTCATTAATTCACCAACCTCTTTGTCCACGTGTGCCAAAAATGGGTACTCGCTAAGTATAAAAATTGAAGGCCAATAAAGACCGGTTGCAAGGAAGTTCTTCAACATTTGCACCTTGAGATTCTGCTTCACCAAAGACGCTAAGCTCTGTTCCTGCTCTTCTTTTGTAGTTGAAAAGTCGTTAGCTTCGGTGCTTTCAGTCTCTTGATCATCTTCCGCCTTCAAAGGGGCAGCAAGTGCCAACGCATTGGCGCTTGCACGGAAAATTTCTTCTTCCAAGCTTTTATTATACACTTGCTCAAGAAGAGTCATAGCACCAGCACCGGGTGGGATATGTGGGTATATGGAACCAAAACTTATGAAACCTTCCTTAATGAGAATGGACACAAGAACCTTAAAGGTTTCTGGTAGGTCTGGACCTGGGAACTTTTTTAATTGCAAAACAATAGAGTTTGAGGCTGCCAGACACCCCCCATTGTTAAGTCCCTCGAAACCTGAAGTACAACAAGCTTCATTCTTGGGCCACCACAAAGATTTCTTTAAGAATCCGACGATGAATTCGTGATTTCCTATAAGTAAGTTGGAGAAAATGTAGAGAAGAATATCCAATACTCTATTCGGGTCTAGTAGGTAATGGCCAATGAGCAGATTGACAACATTCACTGCATAATCTATCGAATTGATGTTGTTAGGCTGGGACATAATATCTTCAAGTTTACTTATGACCAACAGATAACCCTCGAATTCCTCGTGTAGAAGATTGAACTTCTTTTGAGTATAGAAGCGATCTCTCTTTTTGGTATTTGACTGTCTAGTAAAAGTGTCTCCAGAAAAAAGGCCGATTTCGATGAGTTTGGCAGACTCGATATATGCGGCCATGACTGTGTGGATCAAATTCGAGCCGCTCTCCTTAAGAATTTTTAAGATCTGGATCGTGTTGTCGCTTTTGGGATAAACATCGTAAACTTGGCAGAAAACCTTCGCTAGCTCTTCTGTAGAAATTGCAGTTTTGAAAAAATCAGCAGCAATAATTGGATCTAGCAATTGCTCGTCTACGGCTATAAGAATCTCGGTAAAGACCGTACTTGAACGGCTTGCAAAAAGATCCGATGTGTCAATTGGAGCATGAAGAATTTGCAAGAGAGTTTGCGAGCCCAGATCAGGAAAATTTTTGAGAACTTCTGTCGAGCAGTACTCAAAACCGAGCCCTTCAGCCATTGTAGATTGAATCTTTATAGTTATGATTTCAAGGTGTCGGGAGTTCTACGTGTGGAGGAGTCAATGCGTGGGGTACCGCAGTAGACAAAAACCATAAAACGGAAACGAAACTTTATTTTTTTAAGCCTTTTTCAAAAATAAATGCTGCTCCAGACACTTTAATTAAAATTTTGGCTACTACTATGATGTCTATTAGACATCAGCAAAGATAGGTGCGTCAGGACTACCCGTGTTGGTCGCCAATTTAGATTACCAAGTGGACTTAACAAAAAAAAAAGAAAAACAAGTCATATTGCAGATTTTCAGAAACCCCGTTGAAAATTGAATATAATCTAGCTGCATCATATTGATGCCACTTTTTCAAAGAACAACAACATCCGAGATAGTTTAGTGGCTAGAATCTCCGCTTGTCGCGCGGAGGACCGGGGTTCAATTCCCCGTCTCGGAGCGCGCAAGTGGTTTAGTGGTAAAATCCAACGTTGCCATCGTTGGGCCCCCGGTTCGATTCCGGGCTTGCGCATTTTTTTCGCGTTTTGAAATTAAGCAGATCAAACGCACCCCCTTCTTTCCTTTCAGTCCCTATAAATAACATCTCGCATTTTTGAAGGCTTCTTTTCTCTTTTCTGGAGAAGTGATTCGAATTAATCTTTGATTTCATTAATTAGTCCATTGAGTTTGTTTTTTTGCGACGCACGTCTCCTTTTTTCAGCATACCAATATCTTCCACATCGCTATCGTCGACAACACTTACCTTTCCTCCACTAGTACTCATTTAAGTCTGTGTAAGCAATTCACAATGTCTGCTGAAACAACTCCTTCCATTCTTTTTGAAAGAGACGACCTACCGGCCTTACAAACGAGCTCCACCACCTCCTCTGCACTGCCTTCCAGTTCTCTGACACAGGCCTCCAGTACCCTGACACAAGCTTCTAGTAACCAGTCAAACACCGCAGCCCTTCCAGGACTTTCGACCTCTACCACCCTGGGCGGGCTTCCAGCACTCCCTTCTTTAACTCAGACAACATCTGCCTCGTATACCACTCCCCCCATTGATATCCCATCTATAAAGGGTAACCCATTCATTTCAAGCTCCAACAAGCCTAGAGGTACTGTGTTTATTGGCGTTGGCAGTGCTGTGGCGCTCATTCTTCTTTTGTTTGGTTTGTATCATTTGGTTAAGTCCCTTATGGCATCGACGTTGGCTAAGAAGACAGTGAATAACGAGAAACGCTCATACCAAAGATTTGCAGATAATGCCATGTACAGAGATAGCAACCGCTCGTCCACTATCTTCGAAAACTTGGTGGTTCCAGGTAGCAGAATGTCGACCTTCAACAAGGGCGCTGGTTCTATGGCAGGATCTCAGTTCGATGCCAATGCCTCATTCTATGATCAAGTGGCTCCAACGACTCACCAGGACTTGACAAACATGTTTATTTCTCCCACAAAGGATGTCATGGCCGGTAAAAGTCGCTCATTGGTTGATAGTCAAGTCAACGTGTCCACATTTGGCCTAGGAAAGGGCGGTTTTAATACCGCGGGCAACCGCTCCTCGCAACACTTTCCTAGTATGTATTTCAACGATACGCCAAGCAATTCCACCGTTGCTGTTCCAAATAAGACCCCTGAGAGACCTAAAAGAAGAACAGTTCCAAGTATGTACTTGGAAGACCTCATTGATGACAACTTTCTTCTGGACCAGCAGCTGAAGAAGGGGTCTCCCTAAGCTTATTTTTCCCGCAACATGGTATCGTGTCTGTCTTCAACGAAGGAGGACCATAAATTATGACCAGCGGCATGAGACTCGTCTTTTCGCTTTCCCTTACGTAAACCTTTGCGATCAAGTCATTATTTATCATGTTTTAAAAATATTTATATAGTAATTACCTTCGATTATCACAAGTGAGACTTTTATACGAAGTGTTCGAAGTCAATTTAACCATCACAGGCTTTGAATAACTATCAAGATCATTAGAAAAGTACAAAAAATATATTTTTCAAGGTTTTTACTCTTCTCGTATTTTTTCTTTGTTAATCAACTGCATGCCTCAGGCATCAAGCGCCAAACTATTCGATGATCTTCACACGTCTTTTCCATTTTAGCCGTACGGCCAATCAAAACGTTGCCCAAAAGCTTCAAATCCCCAAATTAAACAATGTGAAAGACCTACCGTTTAAAGATGTCGTTGCGTTGGCATATCAAACGTACCGTTGTCCAGTCGAGATTGACGACTCTCAACCACCATTGGTGTTAGTGCATGGACTCTTTGGTGCAAAACAAAATTACTCCATGGTAGGAAGATCGATTTCGGAGAAGACTCGTCGGGAAGTGATTGGTCTAGATATGCGCAATCATGGCTCATCTGAGCATGCATTGCCTCATGATTACACTCATATGGCAAGAGATACAGAGCATTACCTCGAAACATTGAACAAACCGGTTGTATTAGCCGGGCACCTGATGGGCGCAAAAGTTGCCATGTTGGTAGCGCTCAGAAGACCAGAGCTTGTCGAACGGTTGGTGGTGATCGACAATTCACCAATCGAAAGTGCATTGGATTCCCAATTCCATAGCGATCTCTTGGCAATGTGCCACGTAATGGAAGATGCCGAGCTTGCCAAAACCAAGCTGAAACACCTTCGTGTCGAGGTAGACAGATTGATGATGGCGTATGAGCCCGATCCCATGGTCCGTTTGTTTCTAATCTCAAACCTAAAGCCTCGTAAGAGTAGTACAGAAATATCCCCATTGGAATTCCGAGTCCCTGTAATGAACTTTGCAAAGCATGATACGCTTGCCGCGATGGGTCTGTGGCCAACAGAAAGTGTAGCGGGGCTCAAGTTTGACAAGCCAGTCTTGGTTATGAAAGCAATGAAGTCTCTGTTTGTTCCAGACACAAAGATGTTCAATAGATACTTTTCTCAGGTGAAAGTTTTAGAATATAATTGTGGTCATTGGCTAGTGAGCGAGAAACCCAAGAAATTTGTGAAAGATGTTATTGAGTTTATGAGTTGTCCATAAACCAAAAAGCACCGCGAGTGATGTGTAACATGTTTAGAATGAAAAAAAAGCAAGAGTCAATTTTCAAAGGAACTGCCCCCTACTCATTTGATATAAAGCTCTGACCAGCGCATTTCTTATCATAGTCTATTATATCCAATAACACAAAATCTAACCATGCTAGCCCACAAACGCAAACACATGTAAAGGCACAGGTACAAAAGTGTTTGCGACGAGATGAAGGTTTAAAAAACAGAAGAATATACTCTTTTTAAGGGATTGTAATTATTTATTAATCTATACTCTTCAGTATGTCTCTTGTGTTGTCAGAAGTGCATATAGTTCCACAGCACACAAGTCAACAGCCGCTATCCTCATTATATAAGGAGCCGCTACGCACCCTGAGATGCAAATTACTTTAATTGATTCTGCCCTACAACATCTCACATTCACGTCACGAAGTAACATTTAACGAAGGTGCAAATATCGTAAGGTTAATAAGAAGTTCTACTCCACAAAATCTAAGAAATGTCTGACTTTGCGCCGCCTTCCAACTCGGGAGATGACCTTAGTTTACCTAAAGCCACTGTTCAGAAAATCATCAGTGAAGTGCTCCCTAAAGACATCGCCATATCAAAAGAAGCCCGCGAGGCCATCACAGAATGTAGCATAGAGTTCATTATGATTCTATCAACACAGCTGAACGACATCGCTGAAAAAGAGGCCAAAAAGACCATCGCTTCTGACCATGTTATGAAGGCCTTGGAGGAATTGGGGTTCCACAACTACTTGCATATCATTTCACGTGTTTTGGACGAACATAAGGAGTTATCGAAGGGAAAAGAAAGAAAGAACAACAAGTTTTTAAATTCAGGTTTATCCGAGGAGGAGTTGTTGAGACAACAAGAGGAGTTGTTCAAGAAGTCTCGTGCTAGGTTGCAAGGTGGGACGGCTGAGGAAACTATAGAATGATGAAGGAGAATTGCCAAAAAAACGGCTAGACGGCCGAGTATTGAGTGTACCATAGTTTGTGTGTTTAAGAGAACGAATACACAAGATTGTATTATAGTGCTCGCTCAATTTCGAGACGAGGTTGAACGATGAAATTCTTATATTATGAGCCGCATAATTCCTGATGAATAGACTAAATAGAGAATCGAGGTGCGGTTGTTCAAATTGATGGCTCAAAGCAGAGGTCCTTACTAAAAGGCGAAACTGCTATAAATGAAACGGATTGAAGGAGTCTAGTTGGTCCTAAGAACATTCCTTCTTAGTTGTATGCTTTTGAATAAGCATATCTAGTTCTGCCTCTATATCCACTATCTGCTCAACTCCTGCGTTGATTTCTGTCTCTGAGTTTCTTTGGGCTATCAACTTCTTCTTTTTGTTCGTCTTCTTTAGCCGGCTTTTCCTCTGCTTAATTTTCTGATCTTCTATGAATTTGAGCCGACAGTTTTCTGGGTCTTGAAGCTGTTCTAGCTTGAGTGCCAAAAGCTCTCTAGCCATCTCCCTATTCTTGCTCTGTTCTCGCAGATGCTGAGAATTCACTACTATTCCAGTTGGTAAGTGAGTGAGCTGGACTTTTGAATTGGTCTTATTTATCTTCTGCCCACCTGGTCCACCGCCTTTGATAAACTTCTCCTCGATTTCTTCCTCCTTGATAAGCCACATTGGACGAGGCGGGTATCTAACATTTTTGAAATAAATTGGCAGGCTCGAGAATTTACAACTAACTCCAATTGCACATATCTTGAGAATTGGCTGGGCGTGTGTGCATTTAAGTTTTGGAAGAAGAGGTATAAGCATTGATTTACTGAATGCATTAAGACGATGGATGGGTGGACTAATCGATGGTAACTTAAAATGAATTTCAATTTTTATAATCATAATATGTATCAGAGAGTCAAAGTGAGAGAAATGTATATCACAGAGGGTGTAATTAATTTTATTCGTGATAAGCACTGATTACTTTACATAAAATTGCGAAGTAGAGATCACACAACTTTCTTGAATGGAATTGATGAGAACAACTTAAATTCTGTGGTTTTTTCGTATCTCTTAACAAAGAAGTTTACATCAACGGTTGCTCAACCTTGTCTTTGGCTTGCAAAATAACGCGTCAGCTCCTCAGGCAAAGAGTACATAAGCAAGTGCCACAAAAAGCCAATTCATTTCTGGCCGAACGACATCTAAATGAACACTTTGTTGAGTATAGTTTTGAAAAGGTTCCCTTTTCCAGAAAGAGAGCTTGCCACAGCTAAGCGTTAGTCTAGATCCCACTAACCGAATGGCACTTCGTATATGATGATGAGTACGTTCACAAAGATCAACGGAAAACGCAAAAGTGTTCTGATGGCGCCAATGAGAGTCACCAATCTTGACTTAATCGAAGCGTCTGCTTGTGGCATTCCGTACTGGCTTTGGTATTGGGGCGACTGACTTAGATCGCTCCCCCAGCCTATACGGTTCAAGAATCTGTCTTCACTAAGAACCGCGATTCCATTGACACAAAGCACTACCACATATAGAAGCTTTCCTAGGCCAAACATGTTGCTTGTGGGTTAAAAATGTAACAAACAAGAGTAAGCTCTGGTGAGGTAGCGATCACGTGAAGGTAAAGAAACAGAATGAAAAAAAAAAAACAATTAAATTTAAGGGAATGAGCTAAGTATCATTCGGAACCTAGCAAATAAAATAAAAATTAAGTACTCATGAATGCTTGTTTATCTTTTGATTTGTTGTAATCAAGCAAGCTGGAGACATGGATTTGTTGAGGAATTCTAGGTTAGAAGCACCTATTTAGCACAAATAACTTAACCATATCGTCACTATTAAAATAAAAAAAAAAAGAGAAGAATAGATCTTTGTCTAATAAAGCAAATTTTGCACCTCTTCCTCTTTTCGGTCTTTCAAATAGTGTGGCTTCCTTAACCTAGTTTGTGCTGCACACGCCCTTTACAACTGTCTAGCTAATTTTTCGATATTGACCTTATCACAAGGCGAAGATGGATAAAGAAGCCCTCTTAGGCTCGTTAGCGAACACCCTCAACGCCGACCACAATGTCAGAAAACAAAGTGAGGAGAAATTGAAGGCGTACGAGGAATTACCCGGTTTTACTGCATACCTTCTTGAACTTATCACAGACCCTGAGGTTTCGTTCGGTGTTCAAGTCTCAGCCGCCATTTTCTTCAAAAACAGAGTTAGCAATTACTGGGTGGTTCCTGACCTTAAAGCTGCCACTTCCAGATATGTTCAGCAAAACGAAAAAGCACAGATAAAATCTAAACTCGTTGAAGTTTTGAGCACAACATACAAGAACACCCAGTTGAGAGTGCAATTGACTACGGCCATCAGCAGCATCCTTGATGCTGAAAAATGGGATGAATTAGTCTCAGTCATTGAGCATTTGCTCAACGATACCGCAAACATTGACCATGTTTTCACTGGTCTCCTTTGTTTGTTCCAATACACAAAGTGCTACAGATACGCAGGCATAGAATCTGAAAAATCCAAGAACATTGTCTTAAATGAGATTGTTGAGAAGACATTTCCATCTCTAGAGCGTCTCACTGAAAACTTGTTGCATAACGAGTCCGCTCAGTCTGATGAAATGCTCTATCTTATATTTAAAATTTTCAGATACTCAACTGTTGCCAATTTGCCCCCATACCTCGAGAACATGTCCAATTTGGGCAAATGGTGTCAAACATTCTTGGTTGTCATTGATAAGCCTCTTCCTGAATACATCTTAAGAGTAGATGCATCTGAAAGAGCTACTCTCCCTCGCATCAAATCGGTCAAGTGGTGCTTCGGCGACATTCTCAACCTCTTGTGGCGCCATGGAGGTGGCGTAAGCACCAAAAACAAGAAAAGTTCTTTTGCAGTCAGCTTCATTAATGACTTTGTTCCCCAAATACTCTCCACTTACTGGACGATAATTGAGAAGTGGGCCACAGAACAGATCTGGCTTTCCCAACCTTCACTTTACAATATGATTTCGTTCTTGGAACAAATTGTTGAGACCAGCGCATATTCGCTTATACGCGACAAGGTTGAAGCCATTGTTAGCCACATCCTCTTGCCCATCTTGAGCGCTTCTCAACAAACCATCGAGATGTACGAAGACGAGCCAGAGGAGTACATCAGAAGGTTCTTTGACGTAGGAAAGGAGAATAGCACTGCAGATACCGCTTCCATCAACTTTCTCTACCGGTTGTCTACTCTGAAGTTCTCGTCTTGTGGTACACCTATTTTGAACATCGTCAACAATATTTTTCAGAAGAGGGCAGCCGACAGAGACGACATCAAGGTAGCATGTGAGACCGAGGGCGCCCTTCGGATTCTTGCTACAATCTCATATAAATTGGACAAAAAACACAGCCCAGTTAAAGGTCAGATTGACCAGCTCCTATACTCTGTCGTTTACCCCGAATTGTCAGAAGCTACCATATCCAAAACCCCATGGCTTGCTGCTAGAGCTTGTGACACCATTGCAATTTTTATGCACAGATTTACTGACCAAAATATCTTACAAGATATCTTCCATGGCGTTGTGGCTTGCTTCCAACAACAAGAACAGTTCCCTATCCAGTTGACAGCCATTGATGCTTTGCGTACCCTTGTTGAGGACCCGTACGTTGCTAACCAGATTGCGCAACAAGCTCCACAGCTCATGGGTACTTTGCTCGACATGTCGAAAAATTTTGAGAGCGATATATTGACCTCCGTTATGGACGTCTTTGTCGAAAAGTTCGCAACAAATTTGGAGCCATACGCCGTTGAATTATCCTATAGATTAGTTCAGCAATTTCTCACATTGGCTCACCAAATTTTAGATCAGTCTTCTAACGGCGGCAGCATTGACGTTGATCAGGAATATCAGGCTGCGGGTATTTTGAACACATTGGGTTCTCTTGTTATTTCAATGAACTCTTCAGAAGAAGTCGCTAGTTCTTTAGAAGCTACTGTGAAAAGTGTGATCGTCTTTATTTTGCAAAACGCAATGGCGCTGTTCCTTTATGAAGGTATGGAAATGGCGGAGTCTCTTGTCTTTGCTACTGGAAAGATGACTAGTTCACTGTGGGAAATTTATCATGAGGTCATATTGGCTTTTGATACATTTGCATTCGATTACTTTGACGCATTCCATCCGTTCTTAGAGGCTGTTGTATCATCCGCCTTCTCCTCCGACGAGTTAACTATGGAAAGCCCAGATGTCCAGAATTTGTTCAAAATCTCTTTCCAAATTTTGGGCGGAGAGGATGTTGATCCTGTGTTTGCTAATTTGGTTTTCGAGCTTCTCGAATTCTCCATCTTGAGTTTGGGCCAGAAATTCGGTTCGTTTTTGCCAAATTTCTTGCCTCAAATTTTCTCAATTTTCACCTCATTGGACTCACAGGATGCTTTTGATGGCTTCATGTTGCATCATTTATCAATTCTCAGAATCTTCTTTGCCTGCTTGTACGTTAATCCAACTTACACTCTTCAATTTTTGAACGAACAGAATTTCAGGAACTTGTTCTTTAAGTTATGGCTCAAGCATAGTGATGATTTCCAGAGCGTTTACGGATGTAAATTGCAAGTTTTGGCATCGCTCTCGATCGTCATTGATTCCGAGTTGCAATTGATCAACGAAGACTTATTGGGTGAAACGGTAAATGTTCTCATCTCAAATCTTGAAACTTTGCCCCATGCAATTCGTGCCAGACAAGAGTTGCTTGATCGTGAAAGTGGAATCAGACCTAACAAGGATTTCGAAAGCGGGAAGGAGGACGACGACGAGAACGACGAGAACGACTTCTACGATGAAGACTTGGAGGCAGATGAAGCTGAACTCGAATCTTTGAAACAAACCCCAATTGACTCTATCAATGTTTATGCCGTTTTCGCAGAAAAGACTACCGCCATACAGCATTCTGACTCCAACAGATACCAGATTGTGTTTGGTAATCTTGACGAGTCACAGAAGGAAATTGCGATGAGAATCATCAACATTTATCAGCAACTGAGAAATGCTGCTGCCCTTTCTTAATTCAGTGATGACTTTCTGCTAATCTGTGGGCTTAACGTGTTCAAGGTGGTATTGATTATCGTAGGATGATAGGAATGTGTAAATTGTGTATATTGTAATGCATTAAAAAAACATTCCCAACAATAAATCTATCTCAACAAATTTTTGCTAAATACTTGAATGACTTCATTTTTTTTTATGTCAATTTTTAAGCCAGATGCACACTCGTACAAGCTTCACATACACCTGTAACACATTTTGAGTACAGAGAACTTCCATCACATTTACCAACGATGTTTTCTGGATTCGGGGCCGAATTTTTCGGAGGCAACATGTTTCAGCCGCAAAACACCCGTTTCGAGGACTTTTTCCGGTGCTACCCTGTAGTCATGATGCCAGACAATACCCGCAAGGATGACGCCAACTATGGTGGCAAAGTGTTCTTACCTCCGTCTGCCTTGAGCAAGTTGACCATGCTTCATATTCGTTATCCCATGCTTTTTGAATTGACGAATGAGGCGGCGGGTATTACTACACATAGTGGTGTTCTTGAATTTGTAGCTGAAGAAGGAAGAGTGTACCTACCACAATGGATGATGGAGACGCTAAAATTACAGCCTGGATCGCTTCTCAAAGTAGCCAGCTGCGACTTACCCAATGGACTGTTTGTGAAGCTCGAACCGCAACTGGTAGAGTTCTTGGATATCTCAGATCCTAAAGCAGTTCTTGAAAATGCGCTTCGAAAGTTCTCTACGTTGACAGTGAATGATATCATAGAGATTGACTACAACGACACAAAGTTTGGTATTCGCATTTTGGAGGTAAAACCTGAAACTTCGAACAAGGGTATCTGTGTGGTCGAGACTGATCTAGAAACAGACTTCGCGCCACCAGTTGGATATGTAGAGCCCGAGCGGCAACCGGTGCAGCCGGCGGTATCACTGGCTCCAAAAAATGTCAAGCCCAGCGCAGGCGCGGGAACAATGGCACATTCGATCGGGTATGCAGCGTTGGTAGCAGAGGGAAACTCGGCGTCAACATTCCATGGCGCGGGCCAGAAATTGTCTGGAAAGGAAGTAAAAGCGGAAAGTAAGCATATTTCCATCGACGACTTGGATCAGAACGCCGCACCCGTCCCGTTAGAACTTCCAGAAAATCAGATCTTCCTCGGATGGCCCGTGAAGTTGGGTGAAACTGAGACGGAAGAAAAGATTGAGAAGCCCAAGTATGCTGGCGATGGCAAGACTTTAAGGCAAAGTAAAAAACGTACTACCATCAGCACAAATACAGATGGGCCATTGAAAAATCATTCGCGCAGTCCCGATTTCATCGAGATTGATGATTGAGGAGCAGCAAGTAATACACAAGGGAAACACCGATTTCATAAATTAAGTAATCTATAACAAATTAATAATGTGGCATGCTTGAGGCAACCTATGGAAGGAAAACGTCATTGTCCTGCTCAACAGCTCTCTTTGTGTGGTAGACAATGTCAGTGGATTCCCAAGGGTATGCGATCCAGCAGTCGGGGACCGTTCTAGCGGCAAAGTACAGGTTTTGCATAATGTCTTCTGGCAACTGTGCTCTCTTGTCCTTGACCTTATCGTGAAGAACGAAAATCCCGAACTTGGTGCTGTTGGGGTCAGCTCCCTTGGCAGCAGCTTGCTCAACGACGTCCTTCTTCAATTCCGATACAGCGTAATGCAATGTTGTTCTGGTATCATCGACCTCATCGATGATCAAGACGTTTTTGTTGACCAAGTCAATTTTCGACTGGGCGTAGTCAATCCACTGAGTACGAACAACCTGGGTACCTACAACCTCAACTTGGCTACCGACCGTAGAGACATCCTCGTAGAGCGAGAGAATGACGGCCATGATTCTGATGTTTGGTTGGCCTGGCTCTTTTAAGAAAGTTCTGAGCATACGGGCTGGAATGAAGCCTCCACCACCAATGGCAATAATCAAGTCAGGCTTGAACTCCTTGATTTTGGCAGATGTTTCCTGACACAACTGATGGATGTTGTTATAGGTGATGAACATCTTGGAAGCTTCAACGTCGGCAGAATCCATTTTGGCTTATGTTTGTTTTGTGAATGTTGGCAGCAGGTTATGCAATGGTGTGTTACATCGATGAGTATCGATATAGAGTCCGTGCTGTATGGAGGAATACGATGAGATGGGATTAGAGCCCATGATAATGAACAATTTGGGTGTGAAGGATTGATGGCAATGCTTTTCAAAGCACTCGATTGTCTTTTCTTCGATTAATTTGATGACACTCTGTGTTTTAAGAAGTTTTGTCACAGCTATTTGTCTTGTATGGTATTTCAGGACAATAGGTCGTGGCTCGACAATTCCACAGGACCAAAAACAGAAAAATACAAAAGGAGAAATGATTATTGGAGTTTTTCCAAAAATGAAGTTCTTGTATGTGATTAGAGGACCTTAACCTGACACATGGTAAAGCAATAAACGCAACGAACTAAAGCAATTACGGAATTACTAAAAACACAAAACGAGGACAACCGGTTTATACTATCCTTTGTATGACATTGCCTCAATGTCAATTTTGATCCTTCTTTCTAAATCCTAAGGTACTTGGACTTATACTCACTTGGTTGCAATGCGGTGCGGGTTTTGGTCAAGTATTCCGATATGAGACCTAGACATGTATAGCATTACTCACAATAGCCATATCATTTTCTGGTATAAACAACTTGACTAATTCCATTAGTTACCCTTTTCCAAAAATTCAAACCACAATTCTTTTTTATTTCTTACTCAGTCAGATTCATATCTTTTTGATGGACAGGTGTCCATACTGCATACACCGAACGAACCCCGAAATTCCATATGCTTCGTGCCTCAATAGAACTATCATCAGTTGAATCCGTTTTTTTCTACCAACCATTTTCCGTTTCTCAATTCCACAATGAGGTTACTCTCACTATGTTGTCTTTTTGCACTCGCACAATGTGCAATAGTCGGAATTGACCTCGGTCACCAATTCACAAAGGCGATCATGGTCGCTCCTGGAATAGCCTTTGACGTGATCTTCACCGACGAGGGAAAGAGAAAGGATGCGTCCACCTTGTACCTAAAACCTGTAGTAGATAATTCTAAACTCAAGGATGCAGAGCGAGTATATGGTTCTCAGATTGGATCGCTCTGTACTCGTTTCCCAGGCTCTTGTGCCTCTAATTTAAAGGCTCTCTTGGGAAAGTCAGTGTCGGACGACGAGGTTAGACACTATTTGGAAAACCACCCTGGTGTTCAAATCACCGGAGACTCGAACAGAAACAATTCTGTTCTTCTCAAATTGGGCTCTGCTACCGCCTCACACCCATTTTCCGTCGAAGAACTCATGGGTATGTCTTTAAACAACCTTAAGCAGAGAGTCCTCAAAGCCTTGGCCACCCATCCTCAGGCCAGAAGTGTGGCTGAAGACGTAGCTGTATCTGTTGCTCCTTATGCTGACCAGGTCACTAGAATGGCATATCTCGATGTTCTTCACTTAGGTGAATTTTCTTCTATTTTAGGTTTGGTAGACGAAGGTGTTGCTGCTGCATTAGCATACGTCAACGGCAGAAAGTTTACTCCTGAAGAATATAACGAAAGAAAGTCTTACCATGTTATCTACGATGTTGGTGCCGGTTCTACTACCGCCACACTTTTCTCATACACTCCATACAAAAACAAGACCATTGTCGTTGAAATTGACTCATTTGGTTACGACCCATCATTTGGCGGAGAGCTCTTGACTCATAACGTCTACGACATACTCTACGGGAAATTCCTAAACCAGTTCGGTTTAGATGACTCCTTTAAATTGTCTCCAAAATTGAGCGCCCGTTTGATCGAGGCTTCTGAAAAGGCAAAGACTATTTTATCTGCCAATACTGAACACAAAGTATCTTTGGAGAGTTTCTTCGATGATAAGGACTTCAAAGCTACCATCACAAGACAAGAGTTTGAGGACTACTCTTCTGACTCCTCGGAGCGTGCCATCGAGCCGATTCTTGATGCTCTCAAAAATGCAGTGAGCGAAGGTATCACCATTTCAAAAATCGATTCAGTTGTTCTTAACGGTGGTTCGACGAGAACACCTTTCATTCAGAAGCAATTGATTGCTTTATTGGGAAGCGAGGACAAGATCTCAAAGGTTGTCAACACTGATGAAGCTTGTGCCCTTGGTACTACGATTAGGGCTTATCAATTAAAAATGATGTCTAGCTCAGCAGATATTATTTTGCAAGACAAGATCTTCAGTAACTTCGAGATTTCTCTCAACGATTCTGACAACCTTGACTTAATCTTTGCAAAGGGATCTGCCGCTGGCAATTCCACCGAAATTTATTTGGGAGGTGTTAATGACAGTTTAAAGATTTCTCTTTACGAAAATAGTAATCTTTTTCAATCTTACGACATCTCTGACCTTGTCAAGAAAGCTGAGGATTTGAAATGTGACACTGAAGACATGCGTGTGTTGGGAACTTTCGAAGTGGACCACAATAAAATTTTCTATCTCAGCGATATTAATGTCAGATGTCCTAAAGATAAGAAATATTCCGTGTCCAGTAAATCCGAATCAACTAAACTGAGCTCGAGCCAGAAGGTTGATGATCTGGAGGAGACACCAGTTTACGACGAGAAATTTTTCAACTTTACTAAACCCAAACCAAGAACGGTAGCTAGAGTTCCAATCCCAAGCTCGCAGTACTCAAATTTGCGTCCTTTCAACTACACTGAGAAGAGGGAAATTTTGTCTAAGTTACGTCACCTCAGAAACAAGGATGAAGAAAAGGTCGCACTTCAAGAGAAGAAAAATGAGCTAGAGAGTATGTGCTACAGCTTGCGGTCATTCGTGGAAGACAACTACGATGACTTGATTAGTGAAGTCGAAGAATCAGAGCTTGAACTGACCAAGACTATTGTCTCTGAAACCATTGAATGGTTAGAGTACGACTCTGACAGCGCAACTTTTGATGAAATTGAGTTTAAGCAGGCAAGCATTTCCGGTAAAAGGGAAAAGTTGGCCCGTGTACATAAAATGGTAGATTCCGACTTGAGTTTGCCTGAGCTTAAAAAGATGTACGAGGAAGGAAAGGCGGTCTCAAACCAAGTCGAAGAGTACTTGAAAGAGTATAAATCGCAATTGGCTGGTGTAAAAGAAAAGTTTGCCGCCGCCGGATTTGACTACGAGGCTGAGGACGATAAGATTATGACTAAGATCTACGGTTCGAAGAAAAAAGGCGCAAATGCCTTGGGCGACCACTTCGAAATCTTTGTGGAAGGATTAAAAAAGCTCGAGAGCGTAATCAAGTTACCGGCTAAAAAGTTCGCCTCTCTCACGAAAGAGGAATTGTTTGAAGTAAGTGAGGGTGTAACTTCGTTGATCTACAAAATGATGGATGATGTAGTCGCCTTGCAGAAAAAGCATGAGGAACGTCTTGAATTCTTGTTGACTAGACTCGACAAGCTCCAAAAGAGACAAGCACAGAAGGAATTCAGATTGAAGAAGAAGGAGGCTGCTCAAAAGGAGGCTGCTGCCAAAGAAGCCGCTAAGGCTTCCGAAGATGCGGTACCTGAGGATGTGCCCAAACCGGAGGATGTGCCCAAAGAAAATGTTTCTGAAGATGAACCAGTTGACGCTGAGCCAGAGTCTACCCCAGAGGGACCAGATGTGGACCACGACGAGCTTTAAATCACGAGCCCATTCATAAAAGTAGTAAATTAGGTACTTAATAGAGTATTGCGGCATTTTAGTGAATTGTAAAATCTTGATTTTGTCTAAAATTGTTTACCAACTTTTTGTGCATCTGAGTTTCCTTGCATCTCTCATATGCACCACTAGTCCATTGACTATTCAAGGAAAAACGAGGAGCAAAACACCATCCATAATTGCTTTCCGAATATGAATGGAGATCATCTGATACAGAATGGACTTGAGCGTTTTCGCTCAGGCGGTTCTAGTCAAAGAGACAGAATCCGAGAGTCCAGAGGAGATGTTCGCCAGTACGATCAATACTCAAGACGCAGATCACCCATGCCTTCCCGCAGCAACTCAGGCAATTCGTATAATTCAGCAAACCATTATGACGACTCTCATCGAGTGTCATATAATGGTGGCGGGCCAGACCCCAATTTTAGTCGAGATGGATACGGAAGTCGAGGTCACGACAGAAATGGCAGGGATAGAGGCTATGATAGAGATCGTGAAAGAACTTCATCCCGTTATGGCAACGAAAAGCTGAAAAATTACCGAGAGGAGGAATACCGTGGTAAGAGTCCGTCTAGAGATAAAAGACAAGGACATGCTGTTAGAGGGCTTGAATCTGACCAAGCACGCTTTGAACGATACGAGAAAAGACTCATAAACCTACTAGATGTACACACACTCGAAAACTTCCCTCTAGAAAAAAGCAAATGGGGTGTAAAACCTAAGGGATTCGAGGATGTGACTGCGCAGAGAGCCAAGCTCAGCGGCTACTTCCCGCTTCCTAGTGCTCAGGGTTCTACGGACACAAACCTTGAAGAACTCATGAAGTCAGGTGGAGTTCAGGATGGTGTTCTTGAGGCTTCCCTGAAGATAGATCCCATCGATTCTAGGGCGGCTCGGACTGTCCTCATTAGCAACGTAGACTTCTCAAAAGTGCCTCCAGCGAAGATTTCCAATTATATGAACAAGTTCCTTCGCTTGATAGATTTTAGGGGAGTTGCAATTGATGAAAATATCTCCAGTACAAAGTTAGCAATTAGGCGTGATACTCTACTCGTTGAATTAAAGACCTCAGTATGTGCCACACTCGTCTTGTGTCTAAACGGAAAACGATTGCTGGCAAATGACCTAGGACTAGAATCTTTTCAGGAGTATCAATGCTCTCTCACTGTTTGCAGACCTCGTGAATACGTTGTGCAATGCTTGCCGCCAAAGGAACGCGAATCAAAGGAATTTACTGATGACGTCGTTGACAGTCCTTGCAAATTGACATTGCTAATTGATAGATCGACCACTGAAACTCAACTACAAGACGCCTTGACAACCATCGCACCTCTCAGAGCGTTCAAACTTCTTCGAGAAGTTGGAACAAAAGACTCCCTAGGAATAGCGTTTGCTGAGTTCTACATCGATCCAAAGAGGTACCCTGATGTAAACGCTTGCCTTAAAAAGACCAGCGAATACCTTGAACAGGTTCTAGAATTGTCTGACGTAAATGACGCGCGATTTCTGTGCATCGAATTCTCTGGCGACAAAATTCCCGTCACTAGTGTACAAGACTGTTTTATAGAATTAAAAACCTTAAAGGGGCTTGTGAGAAACAAGTTTGTTCCATTTCATCCAAAGCTGAAGGTGATCGAACTCATAAACGTTCTTACAGCTACCGATTATGCATCAAGAGAAACTATGGAATTTGTGAAAGAGGATATCCAACAAGAGGCATCCAAATTCGGAACGGTGGTTTCTATCAATATTCCACACCCTGAACTACCAATAGCGCCTGGTTCAAACATTGAGGGCCAGCCCGGAATAGGCAAAGTGTTCCTAGAATTTGAGAACGACAGCGTTGCTTTAAAAGCGTTGATGGGTATGGCGGGTCGTACCTATAATGACAGAACTATTCTCTGTGCATTCTACGATCACCAGGACTATATTAATGGCGTACTTTGATTAATCGACTAAATGATTAATAATGCGTTGTATAATAATATACGGGTATAAGTACATTAGTGTATTCTAAGATCTTTTTTGACTGGTTACGAATGTTTTTAGTTCTTGTTGAACTCTAGGATCAAATCCATGTCTGACAATTAAACTGTATAGCTCTTTTGGTAATGCCGGAATAAAGCTTAAACTCAACTTGATAACATTGTTTTCATCTAGGTTTGGAAAGTTCCGTAGAACTTTCATCGGCTGGGGAGAGTTAAGAAGAGTTGATCGACAAATTATCAATTGCGCAACAATGTAAAGAATGTTCATATGGGTCCCATATGCAAAAAGAAAGTCCCATAGTCTAAAGAGAGACTTGAGAGGCGGAGTGCAAGCACATAATGTAAGAGCAGATGGGAATGCATAAATTTCAGCCTTAAGGAACTTCAGATCGAGAAATTCACTTAGAACCGGGTCGATTATCTGGAGAACAATATCAACCAAACTCAAAGCAGTGTGAACACCATCAAGATTTGGAGTAATGTAAAGCGGTATTTGTTTAGTGATAAGATGGTGCATTATTGCATACGCTTGAGGCTCACTTCGGTGACATGTGTAAGCTATTGGTGCTAGTAAAACATTCATTCCTTGAACGTAACCAGCCTTGTTTGGAACTGTTATTGCTAATGCGGCCAAGATTCGAATAAGCGAATCCTCGGATACTTTTGCATGGAAAGCACGATCATTCATAAGGGTCCGAAAAGTGTCGTTTTTGATCTTCTGGTATAGTTCTGGAGCTAGCCTTTCTTGGATGGACGAGAGTAGCCGACTATACTTTTGAGCCGGGAAAGGAGGCACTCCACAGAGAATTGACCAAGCATACTGGCGGTAAGGACACTGTTCATAGTCCTCTGGGGTTGTTAATCCCTCTATTAGTATCATGTATCGTAGTTGGGCGAGTCCATTTTCTCTGATTATCTGAGGCAGTTCAATGAATTGTTCTATCGAGTCTTTCCTTCTACCTCTTACTTCCATTCTCAGAGAGTCCAAAATTTGAAGTCTTTTGGTTTACTAATGTGGAAGTGGGCTTCGTAAAGATCAGGTACGAAAAACCTTGTGTTTTGTGTTTACATTACCCCAGAATAGGATAATAGTGAGATAAGAGACCAACGGTGGAAGTTCGGCAGAATAAAAAAGCCAAAGAAAATAAAAAAAAAGAAAGAGAACCAATTACCATCGATATAAATCAAGGTGATCTTTGGGGAGAATTATACATCCTTCTCAATTTTGAGAGGATTCTCTTTTTCTTCTTTGTAATGTAGCACAATCAAAAGCAATCAATGCAAAAAAATTGGTGTTTGCATCATTCGAAAATATTTTTCAACCAAAAAAAATATACTGAGATTTTTCCCCTCCCTTAAAATACGGATGTGACATTCGGTTGCTGGGTTGAGGCTCTCGCATATTTTTCACCCAGACCCCATCATCGCCTACTACATTACTATAATACAGCACAAATGGCTCCATCGTCAGATATAAAAGGCTTCCATATTCTTCAAGTCAGACTACCGGAAAGCGCGGGAAAGCACTATATTTATTTTCGCAAACATGAAGCCAAAGCTTCCCAAGATACACAGAACATAAGTGGACGTCTGTTGTTCATGTTCAATCTTCCCATCGAGACATCACTCCCGCTTTTGAAAAAGTATTTCCAACAAGTTGCCATCGGTGCAACAGTGGAGAAATACATCCCTAGTGTATTGACAAACTCCACCGAAGAATCTTTTTTTGACCTTACAAAGCTCAGCAGTGATTTGGAATACAAATCAGAGAATCCAGACGCTGAGCTTGGCCAAAAACTTCCTAAGAACTGCGGGATCGTAACATTCATTGATAAGGCTTCGTTGCAACTTGCGTTGAATTCCTTGAAAAGGTGCTCCTCTGACAAGAAGACTACCAACTGGCCCATGCCTTCCCTTGGCTCACAGTACTTGTTATCTGTGCTCAAATCCCAGGTATACGACCACGATATGCTCTCTAGATCTGTTTCAACTGCCCTTGCAGATTTTAATCGTGCTGAAAAAGAGTCTCGTGACGAACTCAAAAACCAAACAGAAATCGTCGATGAGGATGGGTTTACGCTTGTGGTCGGGTCACACAGAAAGACAAAGGCAGGAATTTTGGGTCGGCAAAAATTCGCACAGACTGTTGGTCTGGAGAAGGCTAAGCAGAAGATTAAAAAGAAGGAGAAGGAGGACTTCTACAAGTTCCAGCTCAGGGAAAGAAAGAAGGCCGAGATGAACGACTTGTTAAAGAAGTTCAAACAAGACCAGGAGCGCATTCTCGCCATGAAGGAAAAGAAGCGGTTCCGTCCTTACTAATTGACGACGGCATCACTGAAGGATAAAATTGGGTGTATTATAGAGCATATTTATCGGCACGAATGTGAAGGAGATAAACCTACATCCTAACCATTTAATTTAAATCAATATTTTGAACATTGAGATCTTTCAGATTGTACTTCAGACTTGTCTTTTCTATAGGCTTTTTGTGAAAATAGTGTTGAATAGGGTGCAGGGTATATCCTCCCACAAACAAGAACTTCTTAATGACAAAGAAAAGCCTTGGGGCAAAAAAATTCCCTTATTATAACTTTTCTGGGGAGTATGATACCGAAGCCAGAGAAACTACGTTTTATGAGGACGTGAATATAGAATATGACCCCGAAACTCTCGAGCTCTTATCTACTATCAGGTATGATCCTTTGATCGTTAAGAAGCCACCAAAAACCATCGACAAAATAACCAAAAGAGCTTTTTTTGTATGGGATGCCCATATAGAGCGCCTTAATGTTGCCCTTGATTTCTTTGAATTTTTTGGTAACGAAGAGTTACATAAGAGGAAGAAGGCTTTGGATACTGGAGGTAGACTTGTGAGCAGACGCCCTAAAAAGCCCAAACTCCCACCGTTGCCTGAACCTGTTAGAGTCAAATCAGACGATATTCTTGAAATGATCAAAAACGCATTCAAAGAAGGGAATTATTCGGTGACCCAGCCTTATAAACTACGGCTCTTGGTGAAAATGAATGGCGACACAAGGCTTGAGATCCACGAAACCCCTGTTATACCAGATCTCCTTTTAGGACTCAGATCTGACTTCCCAATTGACTTGATGTATGACGTTTACGTCGATATGACACCAGTGATACCATCGCCTTACACAAGTTTCAAGACAACAAGAAGGGAGATATACAATGAGGCCCGCAAGAGAGCCCTTCCTGGAAAATCGCAACGCGAGGAAGTTCTTTTGGTCAATTCCCGAAAAGGGTTGATGGAAGGTTCCATAACAAATATCGCTGTCGAATTGGAAGACGGGTCTTTTTTGACTCCAACACTAACCAGTGGGTGTCTTTGTGGTGTAACGAGGCGCTTTCTTATTGCGAAAGGACTCCTTAGAGAGGGTTCTATAAAAGTTTCTGCATTGCGTTTAGGACATGAAATTTTATTGTTCAACGGGATAATGGGTGTGGTCCGAGGTGTCATCCGTGGGTTTGTGGAGCCGGACAGTTCGAGTTCCCAGAACCAACCGGCAGAAACGGCAGAAACGGCAGAAACGGCAGAAACGGCAGAAACGGCAGAAACGGCAGAAACGGCAGAAACGGCAGAAACGGCAGAAACGGCAGAAACAGTGGAAACAGTGGAAACAGTGGAAACAGTGGAAACAGTGGAAACAAAAGCGCTTACGCCTACGCTTACCAGTTAACCGATCTTAAATTTTAGTTCTCAATTAATCTATATTAAGTCTATGTTAGTGTGTGGGGAGGTGAATTAGTTGATCAAAGACGAGATTTCGTCATCGGTGTAGCCCATAATGTACAAAATGTCTTGCAATGATTTTGTATTCAAGCAACATGGGGCTTCGTTCTGGACCTTGGGCTTAGCATTCCATGCCACTCCCCATCCACCAACGCTCATCATCCTCAAGTCATTAGCGCCATCTCCGACTGCAACTGCATTTTTAGGGTCTATGCCGTGATTTGCAGCAATTTCAAGTAAAAGCTCAGCTTTTTTCTCTCCGTTAACAACGTAGCCTAGCGTAGTACCATCTAAACGGCACTCTGCATCTACGCCGAGGGTGTTGGCGTATGCATAATCCAATCCTAAATACTCTTTGATGTGGTTGGCTAATGGGATAAAGCCACCGGAACAAACTCCCATAATAATTCCGAGTTTCCTCAAAGCCTTGCAGAGTTCAAGGGCACCGTTGGTGACCTCTAGTTTCCCCTTCAACTCATCCCACAACGTGGTAGCATCAATGCCTTTCAACAACAACACTCTCTCACGCAATGACTCGTTGAAGTCTAATTCTCCGTTCATTGCCCTCTCGGTGATCTCTGCGACCTTCTCCTCAATGTCTGCGTATGCTGCAATTAGTTCGATCACTTCTTGGTAAATCAACGTAGAGTCCATGTCGAATATGAAGAGCTTCTTATCCTTTCTTGTCTCTGCAACTTGGAAAATGATATCGTAAGGTGGCTTAATAGTTTCCCGTTCCTTTCTGATCAATGACTGGGCGATGTCTGGGACATTGGTTTGAATCAAGTAGTCCACAACTCTCTCCGGAGAGAGCTGCTTTTTTGAAACTACGACCGCATTCAATTTCGTAGTGACAAAATTTTCTATACTCAAGTGATCTTGCGGTGAAAGAGTAGCACCATGTGCAATAAATGTGAGTGAGTACATCTTACAGTCTGAAGATTGTTTCTGAGTGCACGTTCTCAAATATGGCTGCAAATTCAAAAAAAGATTAGGGGCAATTCTGACGTACAACGGGAAAGTAATCTCTGAGAAATGAATAGCTCTGGTCAAAATTACGAAGTTTTTATTAAAATTTTAGTATTCGATCTCTGTTCAAGTTTACGTATTGGGATGAGACTAGTCACAATAATCTAGCTTCTATGAACATTAAGGTTCAACAATTAATGAAGTGAAGAGGTATAAATTAAAGGCACTTCCTTTGTATTTTGTTAAACGATTGTCTTGAGATCATACTCACTTAAACCGATTCCGCCACCCAATCTGTCGAAGTTCTTTTCATAAACTGCGGCTTTTTCCTTTGCCATTTCGTTCATCTTCTTCCAGTAAACATCGTGAATATATTCAAAGTCAAGTAAACCATTGAACTCCTTATCTAATTGCTCTTTTGGTACAAAGTTTTGAAACGGCTGGTCATATATGGTTTTCAGTCTAGTGTATGGGTCAATGAAAGGTCCAACAACCTTGAAGAAAGTATAGCCAATCCATGGAATATTTGTAAAAAGACCACGGCCCAATCTTTCTGGGTAGTGGTTCTGTAAAATATGCAATACTTGTTTTGAGATGCTAAGCGAAGGGAAGCCACTGGAGAGCTTCATATGAGCTGGGGCAGCTTTGAAGTCTATTAAGAGCGCCAATGTGTCTTGACCAGCAGGCATAAAGTCAATGACACGTTCTAACATAAATACCAAGTGTTGTACTTGGCGAATAGATGCATGAGTGTTCTGGTAACCATTTCGAAGATACAAGCACGGTCTGTTATCGATGTCGTAACCGAGAATTAAGTTTTTGCCAGTGAGGTTTTCTTCCTCGACAACGCTCGCACTAAGAACTCTTTCGGGATCAGAGTGGTTTTCTATTTTGACCACTCCAAACGTTCGTCTCCAAATGATCGTTTCTTCGATTCTCTTGATGGCAGCTGTGACGTTCCATTTGGTGGCTCTCAAGTACCGTAAGAAACATTCTTTTGTGAGCCAAGCGATTTCTGGTCGAGTGATGGGATGTTTTGGGGCATTGGCTGTGTCATTGACTGGAATATCCTTCTTGATGTATTCCTGGAAATGGCCGAGGACCTCCTGATACTTTCCTTCTTGTTCGGGGGTCAAATCATAGACGGGCGGTTTGGTGGGGTTAATTGGCTTTTCAAAAGGTTCGGTGCACTTGATCAAGCCCTTTTTGGAAGTCCCGTTAGTGGAAGCGGCTGTAGAAGAAGTACTAACAGACGTCATCGAGACGGAATCAATTTCTTGGGAATCGACGACACTCGAGCCCAGATTGCTTTTCGAAAAAATACCCATGCTGAGAGCGTGTTAATTTTTACTGCAAGACCCCTAAGGAAGACGACGGAATGGGAAAGATCCGATGGCTGGAGGTAAAGGACGGGCCGAGCACATTGAGGGCTAACGGAAACGCGTCACAACAATTGCAGAACATGCACTTATGTTTTACATGCAAATAATTCATACTATGTGATAACGAACCTCATGCAAAAAAAAAATCTCATGTAAATTAATCTTGTTTGCATTATTCTTGAAAGGGCTGAACTTGATCTGGTCGGCACCGCCACTTTACCGACCATAACATGTGCACTCTCGACTTCTCACTACTTAAACAATGAGTGTGGAATTAGGGACTCAATTGCAGTCTGTGGAAAAACCAATTGATTCCAAATATTTAGAGAATCTCATCGAGGAATTCTCTGCCTCCTCACCAACCCCTAAGGAGTGGGCTGAAAAGGTTGCCCAGAGACTCTCAAAGAAGGACTCAAGATACAAGTTTTTGGTGCTGGTCACCGAAATCTCATCGGCTGCGGACCTTAACGCAGACCTCAGTATACAAACTTCTGTGGCCGCTGTTTGGAATTCAGATAAGGATGGTTCTGTTACCGTGAAAGTGCCAGGTGATTCAACAAAAGTGTTGTCGGTGTTTTGGGTTTACGCTAATTAGGTGTGACGGACGATAACATGCCTTTCATTTTTGCCGACGTCCTTGCATGTGTTGGTCAATGACATTCAAATGATTCAAGTACTCTTGCATCTTAAATACTCCACCTTCCATACCCTCTAGGCTTGTCTTGACCTCTTGGAGGAGTCCACATACGTCTGGGTCCTGATTAGGATTAAACAAGCGCTCAATTCTTTCCTTTCGAGGATTTTCAATGCATTTAGTATGTTCAGTGGGTAGTGGGTTCTTATGTAGTCCGAATTTTTTCATATTCTCCTTAATATCCTCTTGTAGTTGACCCTGTTGAGTTGCCAATGACGCCCGCAAATCAGCTAAGTATTTCTGGTCTTTCTCAAACAGGGCTTTCACTGATTTGTAGTATGCGTCAAGCTTGTGTAGCTCTTTTAGTTCTTCGTTCAATTGCGCTTCCACTATAGAAAGTCTTGTCTTGGTCAGTTTTACATCAAAGACTTTAGGAGATTCGTCCTGCGGCCCCCTGGCCCTCACGTGCAAAGACTTGAGCAGCGGAAGTCTTGTCATTTTGAGTCGAGCTAAAAACGACTTTGGGTTAGCATCGCTGGTCCAATGCGCCTCGAGTATGCGATGGGCCTCCATGGTCTTAGCTTCTCTATTGGAAGACTTCTTGAGCAGTTCAGTAACCAGTTTTGCACTAAGCTTACTCAATTCAGAAATAGAGGCTAGTGTCTTTTGGTCTAGGGGGACCCACAGCTTCTCGATTCCTTTGATGAGTTTTCGCTTTGGGTCTCTCTTAACCGTAGCATCCAAGGGTCTTTTTAGTTTTGCCCTGCTAAAATCTAGGTTGAGTAGTGATGTGCTTTCATCTTCAGAGCTACCTCCCTCGGAGTTTGGTCCACTTCTAAGTAGATCGGGATCATCTTGATAAGGAGTGTTCTCTCGTGAAACGGTTAGATTTGGAGTAGGTGGCGTAGGTGATGTATCTTTCTGAGTGAATTCTGTTGACGAAATTTCATTTTGGTTTGTTAAACATTCAGATTGTAATCGCTTCATCTTGTTTTTGGCTTAATGGAATATCAGATAAATGGGCAATCACAAGACTAAAAGCCATCAAAGACTCCAGCTATCGAATAAATAATATGATTTCTAAATATTATTTAATAATCTTCAATAGATTTATGCAAAACTAGGAATTTGGTTCATGTGAATCAAGTGAAAAATACGTGAAATGTTCTGTTTACTATGAACTGTATCGTAGTGTCTATGGTAAGATCACTTTAAGAGCCTTTCAGCCCTTAAGGTTCGGTATAATTTTAGTTCGAACCGCCTGCAATTGGATAATAGCGTTTTTTCTTTCAATCCGAATATTTTGCAGAAAAATGTCGCGAGACTAATTTTGATGTTTACGAGGTCTGCTTTGGTTAAGTAGTTAGGAACAAGCTCCAATGGCAGACTTTCCACGATTTTGGGATCTGATTCCTTGAAATTGCTTCTTTCAAACGGGAACAATTTAAATAATTTTTTCTCCATGGGCCCGATCTCGTACTCAGAACTAACACTCAGATTATCCTTGAGCTTCTCAGGAACTAAAGTATCATAAATCCAATCACAATACTTGAATATATCTCGTTCGGATAGCGCGAAAATTTCACGAATATCCATACTGTGCATTTTGTTTCTCAAATATTGTTCTGGTTCTTGCGGTTTCAGTAGCAAATCACAAAACTCTTTAGAGTTTACAATCTCATGAGAGGATTGAAAGTATAACTTGAGCACAAAATACATAACAGAAATAGCCTGTATTTCTGCTCCAACAATCAAGCTACTGAAACCCTGACGAAAGACCCCAGACGTGACCTTCCACACTAAATTATTGTATAGAATGAGGAGTGATGGCGCCTGTGGTATTTTGAGTGAATTGAACAAAGAGTATGCTTGAAAATGATAAGTATCCGCCGGAGTTGCCATAATCAGATTCAATTCTAGAGCTTGTGTCCATTTCGATAGGTTTCGGTAGAATTGATCATCCAACGGTATATTTGCCGGAGTCAACATTATATACGATGTAGGCAGCGGCATTACCTTGATCATACTGGCTGGTAGCAACAGGGTGGCATTGATGAATGGGACCTTATTTGCTTTCATCATGTGAAGATATTCAGAAATGTCGATAGGAACCTCGTTGAGCAGCCTGAGTGCCAAGAACACTATAGAGTATAGGTCTATGATTGCTGGGGTCTTAGACATGTACACTCGTTTGACAAGACGTATCCATAAGAGTCTGGCACAAGAGAGAGCATCTCGTCGTAGAAGATTCAATTTCGTCTGCTCAATGTCTCCGTATAGGTGGTTGATGATCAATGGTGTAATTCGTTGTAGAACACACTGAAGGCACTTGAACACATGCCCTTTACCAACGTCACCATGTAAGCGTCTTGATTTTGTGTGTGCGAGTGTTGAGGATCCGGGTGTCCCCGAGGCGCGTGACTGAGAACCAAATCCGGTGTCCGTAAGCGAGATGTTGAGTCTTTTCGTCTGAGTGTAGCTATCTCCATCATCATCCTCAATCTCCACATTTCCCTCCATAACATGGCCGAACTGGCAAAATTTACGGCCCGCATTCAGTCGATAGAGTCTTGAACGGCAGTTGTCAACGCCGCAAATCGGGCCCCGTAACCATAATGTCTGGGACATTCAGAGGGTAATGGTGTTGAAGCTGAACTAGGATCTGGGGTAGCGATGAGATGATCATCGCCAAGGGTTTGCAAAGTGGTGAAAACAGGTATTAGCGGGGAATTATAAAAAATAATTACAGTGATTTATTTGGATAAAGAAATGGTAAGCTTTTTAGTATTTGACAGCGATTTTAGTCATTTGGAAATTTAGACGATGATATTGCATCTTGATAAGCACAAATGAAGAAATGCTGTTGTGAGGAAGCGTTCTATATCCATCCACAATGTTGACTATTTTAAAATTTCATTAATTAACTGAAAAAGAATCAAACATGAATTTCTTACCATTACGTTCACCACCTCTGCAGAGCCTAATATTAGAAGTCAGCAGCATTCGTGTCTCTGAAGTGTCTCACTAATCCCATTGTGCCGGGAAAACGACGATGACATTGCAACGAGCAAATTAAATGAAGCTCCGAAAACAGAGGACTAAAGGGTAAATTTGATGCTTAGATGACGAAATTATTAGCCTATAAAAATACCATATCAATACAAATCAATCAAATAGAGCAATGCAAAAGATCTATATTGTTTTTTACAATACAGCGAAACTGTCGATATATCTAATAATCAACAGGCTAAGAATTTTCGCAGACCGTTGGGCTTTCAATGTTGATCTTGGTTGTTAAGGCCGAGCTGTCAAACTTTAAAGCCGACTTGCACACAGAACCGATTCCAATAAAAACAGTAGTGAAAAACCTGAATTCTCCACTATGCACCGATTCGGGAATAGGGCAGATTACCCACGTACGATAAGATGTTTTATTTGAAACAGTGTAAGTGGACCAAAGGCCCATTTCTAACAGGGAGCTCAAGAGAACCGAGGTGATCAGCGGGACTCAGAACTGCTGACAAATCAGAAGAAATGCGAACTACAGCAAAAGTGAATTATCATCTGTAGAACATAAGTCGAAATTTCATTTGAAAACGATAAATCTGTTTGAACATAGGCGATAGTTACGGTGTCTTATTTAATTGTCTTAGCTAGCCTTACGCGGCTAACGGCTAAGAGCGGCCCTTGAATAACCGATCGACCCTTGAAAGTAAACTCTACAAAGAATGACTTCAATATGTTTATTAGAATATTCGTGTAATACGATTCGCATATCTGATTCTTTTACCTTGTATACAAAAAGGCAGACGTTCAACTCTTCCAAACTGCGCATTTGTTCTCCTATAGCGGCTCGGTGATAGAATGGTACCCCAGATTTTTCGGACTTCAAATAGCCGCCCGCCAGCCTGTAGCGGATGCCCTATGGTCCTGGGGCGGTATTCTCCACTCTCACTTCCGCCCCAAAGGGGATACTTGCCGTTGAAATAAAATTGTGAATTTTTTTTATCCTATTGCCCGGGATACACTGACGGGGTGCTTCTAATTGAACGGAGGTGTTCTCAGGTTTCGCCTGCTTGTATTTCAGCAGACGCACGGAATTTGTCATTATGCATCCCACTGATAACTACCTGGGCGATCGCAAAAGTTTAAAACGCTCTGTGTATGATGCACGCGATAAGGAAGAACAAATTACAATTCACAAGATCTCACGTACTTTCCTCCATTAATAAATTTGTTTTTTTCCCCGTATCCCTTACTGTCTCTACTACTCTCGTTCTTTGGGCCATCGTTTCGCTGTCTACAGTCCCTGCAGGCTGGGTTCCCGGAACCCGTTTCTGATTTGGCGCGAGGACTCCTAACACCGTAGTGGCCCCTCTCGGACTTAACTGCAACTTGACCTAAGCCCTTAATTACACGTCTGGTACATCGATAATGAGGGGACATCGACACATGGTCCCCCACACTAGAAATTTCACCACTGCAATATAAATACGGGCCCAATTCCTGGGCCAGTCTGCTTTTTTTTTCTTCTTCAGTATCGCTTCGATCTTTGACTATCCATCAGTATCTGACTCTAGCTACTCTGGATTAGGCCTAAACTCGTAAGCACACAGTCCTCCAAGTAAAATCATCAGCAATGTTGAAGAGATCCGTCGTTCAATCTTCAAAGAGATTGGCCCCAGTGGTGGCAAGAATGTACTCCAACTTGCCATTGACTGTCCCAATCACCTTGCCTAACGGTACCACCTACGACCAACCAACTGGTTTATTTATTAACAACGAGTTTGTGACTCCAGCTCAAAAGAAGACTTTCGAGGTTATCTCCCCATCCACCGAGGAGGAGATCACCCACGTTTACGAGGCCAGAGAGGAGGATGTCGACTCTGCCGTAACTGCTGCTCAGGCTGCTTTCGACGGTGGCTGGTCCGCCGCCGACCCAGCTGTTCGTGTTAAGGCCTTGAACAAGATCGCTGACTTGATCGAGGAGAACGCTGAGACATTTGCCCACATCGAGGCTTTGGATAACGGTAAGTCCTTGCAAAACTCCAGAGGTGACGTTGCTTTGTCTGTTGGCTGTTTCAGATCCGCTGCTGGTTACGCCGATAAATTCAATGGTTCCATCATCGAGACCGGTGACTCTCACTTCTCCTACACCAGAAAGGAGCCATTGGGTGTCTGTGGTCAGATCATTCCATGGAACTTCCCATTGTTGATGTTCACCTGGAAGGTCAGCCCAGCTATTGCCACCAACAACACCATTGTCTTGAAGACTTCTGAAACTACCCCATTGTCCGCCTTATACCTCTGTAAATTGATCCAAGAAAACAACGTCCTTCCACCCGGTGTCTTGAATGTCGTCAACGGTTTCGGTAAGATCACCGGTAACGCTATCCTCGACCATCCTAAGATTAAGAAGGTTGCTTTCACTGGTTCCACTGCTACTGGTAAGCACATCATGGCTAGATGTGCTGCTACTTTGAAGAAGATTACATTGGAGTTGGGTGGTAAGTCCCCACACATCATTTTCGCTGACGCTGACTTGGATGTTGCTGTAAACAACGTCATCACTGGTATCTTCTACAACTCCGGTGAGGTCTGCTGTGCTGGTTCCCGTCTTTACGTTCAAGAGACTATCTACGATGAGTTTGTTAAGAAGTTCGTTGCTGCTGCTGAGGCCGTCAAGGTCGGTAACCCATTCGATGAGGAGGTCATGCAAGGTGCTCAAAACTCCTTGAACCAATTCACAAAGATCTTGAACTACATTGAGACCGGTAAGAACGAGGGTGCTACTTTGTTGTCTGGTGGTGAGAAGGCTGCCGAGAAGGGTTACTTCATTAAGCCAACTATCTTTGGTGACGTCACTGAGAACATGAAGATCGTCAAGGAGGAGATCTTCGGTCCAGTCATCACTGTACACAAGTTCAAGGACGCTGACGATGTTGTCAGATTGGCTAACGACACCGAGTACGGTTTGGCTGCTGGTATCCAATCTACTAACACCAACACCTGTATCGATGTTGCTAGAAGAATCAAGGCCGGAACTGTCTGGATCAACACCTACAACGACTTCCACCAATCTGTTCCATTCGGTGGTTTCGGTGCTTCTGGTATCGGTAGAGAGATGGGCTCTGAGGTATTCAACAACTACCTCCAGGTCAAGGCTGTAAGACAAGCTCTCCACTAATAATGAAAATGAGTTTTACGATTCTATTTATGCTCAACAAAATTATCCAATATCTTGATGTAGAAGTCCGAATATTCGGTGAACCTAAACTGCAATTGCACTAGAATTATTCTAACCATCGATTGTTGTGGTCTTCAATAACAGAGCTCTTTGGCGCCGTTCTAATTTTTGAAACTTAGAAGTTCAAATTTTCTTCAAGTTGGACAACGGCGGCGCCTTTTAATGGTGTAACTGTAATGTCTCCTCCTTAGAAAGGGCCGAATCCGTATTTAAAATGGAGGCTCCAGATAATTTTTATAGTAACAAGATCTAAGTGCTCTGTGATTCACCATGTAAAACTCGTCAAAAATATCCAGAAGAGAATGGGCTGTGTATTCCATTCGACTCAAAAACTGGCTTACTAGACATCAAACGAAGTTGAATATGTAAATTAGAAGTAAAGCCTTCCGTTTTTAACTTGAAAATGAATTCCTCAAAATTTGCTTGGTTCTTCTACTTAAATTTAGACGCCTCACAAGTGATGATCTGCTGAGTCTACAAGGATTCGACATAAGTCTATTTCAACAATTTTATGGCATTGATATCAGAGGCGAAAAAAAAAATCTCTATACATTTAGCGATTCAAGAGGTAAAACTTTTCAAGAATCAACAGTTTATAGCAGTAAAGATGTTTAGCCCCCTTGGAAAATGGCTAAGTAGAATCTCCCCAAAAAATAGCAATTGCCCGGATTTTCCTTATTAATTTCTTCATTTTAAAAAGAATGTTTCCATAGAGTTTTTGCAGGTAATATTCATTTTGCAATGAAGAGGCAATTAAACAACGATAAACTGCCTGAAATAATAGAGTTTATATCTCTCAATGATTAACATCGTTCGAATGAAGCATTTTTAGGAGCTCTGTTTCAATAATTTCTATCTTTTTTTTTGATAATTGATTGTTTGAATTGCAAGTATGTGTTCACGTGATCAAAGTGACTGTGCTCTGCCCTCCTCTTCTTGCCTCCTGCACCCACTCCCGCACCATCAACGGCTTAACTACTCACAAAATTTTTCTTTCTTCATCGTACTAAAACTTTCACCGAAATTGGCAAGATGGTATGTGACACCACGTTAAACAAGCACATTATGTTCCTCGGAGGATCTCCATGAGTCAGGCTCTTATTTCCCATCAATTTTGCCGGGGCCAATCTCCTTTCCCTGATTGGTTTCAGTTCCCACAAGTTTTTCACCTATGTTATAAAGTCAATATGCTTCCTGAATTCGATCCACAGACTACTCCAAAAGTTAATGAAGAAATAATTCAGGTCTTCTGTTTGATACCTCCTACATTCCAAAGTAGTTAACCTCCCATAAACCCCAATAATGCTTGTCCCAACTTCGTAGACTCAATGACACACCTTCTTAAGTGACTAATACTACACAAATGAATAATAAAAAATGATGAAACGGTCGACTCGGGTTCTTGAAGAGCTTTATATCTTATCCTAAACATTGATCAACAAAGTGCAACTTTCTCATTCAAGTTAAAAACTAGATTACTAACATTACAGAGTGACTCCGTTACTATCAGAACTAGAAAGGTTATCACCAACCCATTGTTGGCCAGAAGACAATTCGTCATCGACGTCTTGCACCCAAACAGAGCCAACGTCTCCAAGGACGAGTTGAGAGAGAAGTTGTCTGAGTTGTACAAGGCCGACAAGGACGCTGTCTCCGTCTTCGGTTTCAGAACTCAATTCGGTGGTGGCAAGTCTACCGGTTTCGGTTTGATCTACCAATCTGTTGCTGACGCTAAGAGATTCGAGCCAACCTACAGATTGGTCAGATACGGTTTGGCTGAGAAGGTTGAGAAGCCATCCAGACAACAAAGAAAGCAAAAGAAGAACAGAGACAAGAAGATCTTCGGTACCCAAAAGACCCACGCCAAGAAGATTGCCAGAAGACAAGCTGACTAAGCGTGTGGATCTTGATCCCCATGATGACACCAATCGTAATAATGTCCGCGATCGTAATCCTTTGGTTTTCTGTGAATTAACTTGTATCTGGGGCGTACTTACTTTTGGGATGCATATATTTCCTCAATAAAGAACCAACCTGTATTTTAGAGACTGTGGGGTTTCTTGTAGTTTAAACGGTATTGTTTTCATTCTTCTTTGTTTTCTTAGAGTTTCGTGTTCTTGAATTAGTTGTGAATTTGGACGTAATAATTATAAAGCTATGGTTTTCACGAGGCCCCAACCTGAAAGCAATATCAAATTTAATCTATGAGTTTATATAAAAGGCCAATTTATTGCCACTTGTGCTACTTGTGCTACTTGTATTTATGTGTTTATGTGTATTATGTATTAATGAGTTCATGCTAATTAAGTGGTGGCATTGCTAGTCTGAGGTCTCAGCAGAGTCAGAAAATTGTGCAAAAACATCAAATGCATCGCCAGGGATTGGCTTATTGATGTCTTCTTCCTCGTTCTCTCCGAAGCTTTTTGTCCAGGGCTGTGCCGCTGTCAAGTTCTTCGATTGGTTATTAAGGTAGGTATCCATATCGTCCACTTCTTCATAAACATCACCAGTAATGATTTCGAAGATTTTCTTAAAGTATGCAATCAACGACCTCAATCCCTTCAAGTATCCCATGTCTGCGAGTTCTGGATGTTTCGGTGGCTTTCTATAGCTGTGGTAATCTACATCGTCTCCAATCACACTTTGGGCAAAGTCAATGATATGGATTTTAATCTGTGCCTCCCGTGCTGAAAGAGCTCCGTCGTACATGAGCAAGATCGATGAACCGTACATCCTGTAACCTTTCAAGTCTTGGAAATCACTGTGTAATTCTTTGAGAAGGCGGATGATTGGAGGAATCTTACATATGATCGAGTAACTGGTGGAGCCGTCGTAAAGGAACTTAGCTAGCGCTTTTGCGAATGGTGCACCGCTTCGAAGTTTTCTACCAAAATACTTATCCTTCATGAAGTATTTCTGAGTAGCCTGGTTCCACACTTGCAATCCACACACCCGAGTTCCCAACTCCTTAGAGGAAGTCAATGAACATTTCTTTCTTTGGGATGCTTGCTTCAGATCTGAGGCTTCGACACCATACTGTCTAGTTCCCATCTTCAAGTCCAACACGCAAGGTTTGCTCATATCTGCAGTTAAATCCTCTAGCAAAATAAATCTCTCAAACCTGGTATGTTTTCTGAGAATTGGGTTTTGAAGTTCTTCTAAATCGGATCCTTTTTCATCAGAGAAGTCATCTTCCATTTGAAATATTTCATCTGCCTTCCGTGATTGTGGTACGAAGACCTCTTGAATAATTTGCGCTTGAAGATCTGTATTCACCGATGTAGATCCAAGGCTAGTATCGTGATCTGGAAAGTCTCGGTTGCTTTGAGAAGCGCCCTTCATTAATTTTTGTGTCGTAGCATTCGGTGCACTGGTGGAATAATGCTTCCAGAGTAGATCTGGTATTATGTGTCTGTTGTCATCAAGGAGGACCTCTGGTGGCAAATCTTCAGCAAGGTCCTCGCCTCGTAGGGCTTGCAAGCCAGGAAACGATGGTCGCCGGAGGTGAGGGTTACTCGTGCTTTTATATGGCTTGTTCCCTGGCAGGAATGCTTGCAGACTCTGAAGCTCGTGTGCTATGTCATCAACAGTTGTACTCACAACAGAATCCTCAGGGTTTGTCTCAAATGGTTCGTCAACTGGTCCGATTTTTGGAGTGAATTCTTCCTCTCGAACAATACTTGAGTATCTCACATTTAATACCCCTATGTATTTAGGCATAAACTTAAGGAGATTCAAGTGTTTGCGCTCCACAGCTTCATACCACACGTTTTCTCTATTGACCAATGCTTTACATACAGCTTTTTTGCTAAACCTGAAAATCGCAGTGTGTCCCCCAACCTTGTTTTTGAATGGTCGTAGCTCTACTGTCAACGGATAGATTTCGTTAGCAGGTTGTACTTTTGTTGAGCCTTCCGTTTCAAATTCAACTTCAGGTGTGTCTCTATGATTCAGTGAATTGCTATTCCAATCATGCAGGTGTTTCTTAATATTTGTCAATTCACCGTGCTGACCACGTTCGAACTCCAAGTCTGCAGTGAGATGTTGAAGTGGGGCACTATCGGGGCTTAGTTCATCGACAGTGGTAGCTATAGTCTTGGGGACGGTTTTCAAAGGCGTATGCGGAAAATATGTCGCGGATGATACTGGTTCGAGAATCTGAAGCGAAGCATTACTTTCTGGGTCAGGTGAAAGCTCTAATCTTGTTTCGGTCGCCTTTGGTTCGGATGCCAGGCTTTCTGCAATGGCCAGGTCGTACCCTCTCCCGTTTCCTAGGAAAAGTCTCAAAGATCTGGCAGCTTTGCGTCCTGTGACAACAAGAACCTCCTCTTCTGGCCCATGAGTGGATGTCTGGGTTGCATTCTCCATTATGGGAGCCGTATGATGGGATTTGTTTCTGAAACGCTCATGAGATATCGAGCAGTGAAGTGAGTCACGGTCCTAATAGAAGACTAGGTGATATTCGAAGTGTGTTGTGAGATAGATAAACTTAAGGAAATTCTTCTAAGTGGAACAACAAACTGTACCTTTTCGTTTTGTGGTAGACTTAACTTCCGACAAGTCACGAATCTGAAACCGAGTGGCTTGGTAGGGGAAAATCAAAATGGATTGACGATGAGCCTGAAACAGATATTGCTTCAGAATTATTTGCAAGAAAGTATGTTGGCTTCAGCAAAGTTTAAAATGTACTACCCTCGTTTGTTTAGGTAGGGCTTCAAAGAAGATGGGGTTTAAAGTAGATATGCGAAAGAGGTTAATCAGAGAGGATGAGGAGGTTACCGTGTTGATTTCCAAAGTTTGGTTTATATTAAAATTTAAAAAAAATTCCTTGAAGCTGCCGATATCGTAAAAATAAAAAAAAAAAATTAAGTCGATGTTTTGCTGGTACTATTGGAGCTGTCTCCACGTTTTTGGAAAACGTGCTACAACTATAGCCACGTTGGTGAGGTCATCGCAAAGAAAATGCAGTAAACAATAACACTTCTAGAATTTGTAGATATCTCTCCGCGTCAACCTAAATTTTTGGAGCTGCGCAAAATTTAACGATATTCTTGTCAATCTCTTCTCAATGACACGCCCTAAGCTCGGATTGCAATTGCTGGCTTGTCGGCTTTCCCAAATAAGTCTATTCTCAATTATGAGAACAAATAAGGGAACAAGGTTTCGCCCTTTGATATGTAACTGCCAAACGATAGTTTTCCTAAAGGCTTGAGTCGCCTACATTAGATTTCTAATATTGGCTTGTATTACAGTTTGGGTGCAGGATAAATATTCCAGAATTTGATCCAAAAGTTATTTCGCACAATTAAAAAAAAGTTATTTCCCGACTAGATATCTCAATTGACTCTTTCGTCGTTCCAACTCTTGTTCATATGGCCTGTCTCTTCCAAAGCTATCTCATCTGTTGTATTCACTTTGATGACATGTAGCTCTGCTTGATATTCTCCATTCAGTAATGTTCTATCAATTGATAGTGGCAGCTCAACAGAAATCTCCGCCCAGTCTCTAAGCGAAAAAATGCCAGATACACTATTTACAGTAATTTTCCTTTGTTAGCCGCCGCGCACAATCCAAAGCACGGCTGAATACCTCTCAATTCAAAAGTAGACACTTTCATTTGTTGTATGCCAAAATAACAACGATAATAGTTGGTTTGCTTGATACATACTAGTGAGTGTTTTACAAGAGCAGCTTTCCGAAACCACCTTTTCTGCTCCTTGTTATCTCTTGACCTGTCCTTTCACAAAAGGCTTACATTTTGGAGAAGGAAAACTTTCCAGTGTCAATCCGAGCCACAAAAGTCACACGCATAAAATCATAGCCACTTGTCGTGTTCATGTGGTTGATGCAGAGATTTTTCGCCGTCCCTCAAGTAAAACCGAAAAGCATCACCATTTTTGATTTCGAACATCCCATAGTTAGATAAAATTTTTCAAGTTTTTCAATTCCTTCAATTTGAGTTTTGCCAATATTTGTTTCTTGATATTGATTTTTTAAGTACTCGACATGTTCCTTTGTGTCTCGTTTCATAAAGCCACTTTTCTGTTTTGACTACGCGACCTGCACTTCAACCTGACCTCTCTAATAAGTCAACTCAACAACTCTTAGCTTTACCGCTCACATACATATCTCTTTTCTATATCATATAGCATAATGCCTATTCACTTCACGCTCTTGTTGTCCCGGCAAGGAAAAGTCCGTTTGTCAAAGTGGTATAAGGCGACAAACCAAAAGGAAAAGTCAAAGGTCACGAGGGAGCTCACCACAATCATCTTGTCCAGAAGAGCTAAGATGTGTAATATACTTGAGTACAAAGATATCAAGATAGTCTATCGTCGATATGCCTCCCTATTCTTCGTGATGGGTATCGATGGCAGTGATAACGGCCTTTTAGCACTTGAGATCATCCACCGGTATGTGGAGCAAATGGACAAATTATTTGGCAACGTTTGTGAATTAGACATTATTTTCGGGTTCGCCAAGGCATACTACATCCTCGACGAGTTCATACTAGATGGATATGTGATGGAATCATCCAAACGAGATGTTGCTAGGAAAGTGTCGCAACAAGATGAATTGGAGAATATGGATGAATTTGAGACTGTGATGACATGAAGAAGTGGGAGACTGAGTTTATGACAAAGTGATGCACACTTTACGAGATTCGATACTGTGTTGATATCAGTATGTCTATTGACGGGGAACAACCACAATATCGTAAATGTTACAAAAGAAAACATCAAACGCAATGTAGTACTTATTAAGTTAATATAACAAAACATGTCCCTTTCAACATTGAATCTTAGTTTATTAATCTGAAAATTTTGCCGCAAGTATTTGATTGAAAAACCATTAATTGGGTCTATCCTTGGTGAGTTAATTGAATCCATTGATTGTTTCAAGAATTTATTCTATAATTATACTCATCTTGTCCATCTGTTGAAATGGTTTATGCTCCACTATTGGGTCAACCTTCTTCAAGCCTCGAGAAGGCGATTCAAAATTCCTACCCACCGTGTAGGTTTTTAAATATTAAGGTGAAAATTTAATGTGATCATAAATTGAACAAAGCTCGTATTACTTCATAGAACTCTTTGCAGCCATACTACCTGCACTCCAATCTGTGTCTCATCTCGATGCTCTTCATTCTTAGACCTCAGTAGTATCTACACAATAATGTCAGACGATGAAACATTCGATATTGCGGGCTCTTTGGCATTTGCTGGACCTGACCACAATAGTGATTCAAGCGATCAGTCCGATTTCTCTGATATTGAAGATCCTCAAGATATAATCAGCGATGATGAGGCTGAAAAGCCTCCTTCTAAGAAGCAGAAGGCTGTCAAATCGGCGCAAAAGCCGGCTAGCATGCCTTCCCTAGAGTTATCCGATGATGAAAACGAATCCAAGGATTCCAAGGATATTGCTTCATACTTCGCTGTCAATAACCCCAACGCCAAGAAGGCTAAGAATGGTACCTTCGCCTCGTTTGGTCTTTCCAAATTCATCCTCGCCAATATAAGCAAAAAGGGTTACAGACAGCCAACTCCAATTCAAAGAAAAACAATTCCCTTGATTATGGAGCATCGCGATGTTGTTGGTATGGCCAGAACAGGTTCAGGTAAAACCGCTGCCTTCACACTCCCTGTTATTGAAAAGTTGAAATCTCATTCGCCTAAGTTGGGTGTTAGAGCTGTCATCCTTTCTCCCTCCAGAGAGTTGGCGTTGCAAACTTTTAAACAAGTCAAGGAGTTTTCGAAAGGAACCGATTTGCGGTCTGTCGTCCTTATTGGTGGTGATTCTATGGAAGATCAATTCTCGTCTATGATGACCAACCCAGATATAGTAGTTGCTACACCTGGTCGTTTTTTGCATTTGAAGGTTGAGATGGACTTGGATCTCAAAACTGTGGAGTACATTGTTTTCGATGAGGCAGATCGTTTGTTCGAGATGGGTTTCGCTGAACAGTTGAACGAGCTTTTAGCAGCATTGCCCACTAACCGTCAGTCACTCTTGTTCTCTGCAACGCTTCCAAGATCCCTTGTTGACTTTGCAAAGGCAGGTTTGACAAATCCTGTCTTGGTAAGGTTAGATGCTGAAAGTAAAATCTCCGATTTGTTACAAATGTCTTTTTTCTCTGTTAAAAAGACTGAAAGAGAAGCTGCTCTTTTATCAATTCTTCTGGAAGTGATCAAAATCCCCATGCCAAGTGCAGAAGAGATTCTCAAGATTAAAAGAGATAGTAAAAGGGATGAAGAACTTTCAGACGACGAGCGCGATGAGAAATCAGGAAGAAAAAGATTCCGGAAGGAAAGGCTACCTCCCGCGAATGCATTACCCTCTCCATATTCCACAATCGTGTTCGTTCCCACAAAGCATCATGTAGAATTTGTCACAGGTCTTTTAAGGGATGCCGGGTATCTTGTCTCGTACATTTACGGTTCTTTGGACCAACGAGCAAGACAGCAGCAATTGTACAGGTTTAGAATTGGTCAGACAAATATTTTGGTTGTCACTGATGTTGCTGCTCGTGGTATTGATATTCCTGTTTTGGCAAACGTCATCAACTTCACTTTACCTGCTTCCTCAAAAATTTTTATTCATAGAGTTGGAAGAACTGCCAGAGCGGGAAACAAAGGTTGGGCCTATTCCATAGTTAATGAGAATGAGCTTCCGTATCTTCTTGACATCGAGTTGTTCTTGGGAAGGAAAGTTCTATTAACTGCGATGCATGAGAAAAAATGCGAATTGCTAAAAGAAATCAAAGGCTCTGAGTACGTCGAACCAAAGGTTTCTTACACTGATCGGATGGTTGTTGGATCTTTTCCAAGAGCATCAATAGAGGTATCTCATGAAGCATTCGAAGCTTTGTTGAGAAACAATTATGATCTCAAGGTTTTGAGGGACGTTGCTACAAAAGGTGAAAAATTGTATTACCGGACCCGACTGGCTGCATCTCCAGAGTCCGTTAAAAGAAGCAAAGAGCTTTTGCAAACCAACTCGTGGGATGACCAGCATTTACTTTTCGGACCCAATTTGGAGAAGGAGAAGGAGAAGTTTCTAGCCAAATTAAACGATCGTCGAGTTAAAGAGACTGTCTTTGAGTTTTCGAAGAAAGGAAAGGAGAAGGAAGAAGACTCTATGGTCACATTAATGCACAGAAGAAGACGCCAGCTTGCTCCAATTCAACGTAAGGCAAAAGAGAGACAGGAACTCTTAGAGATGGAGCGCCAATCTGGATTGAGTCACGCCATTCACGACGAGATATTGAAAGGTGATGCTGGCGAAGTTGGATATAGTGTTAAGAGTATTGAAGTCAACGATGATGAGCTTGCAGACGCATTCCAAGATGCTGACGAAGTTATTAAGGAGAAAAAGCAGAAGGGTAAGAAGTCATTCCGTGATCCTCAATTTTACATGAGCCATCATGCTCCGGCAGAAGAGCTTCAGGACCAACAGCTTTCAATCTCGCTGTCATTTGCAAATGATGCTGCTAAAGCCACTTTTGATCTAGATAACGATGACAAGATTCAGAAGAACTCGCAAGTCATGAGATGGGACAAAAAATCCGGTAAGTACATCAACAGCCGCTCAACTGATACGAAGAAGTATATTATCGGAGAGGGCGGACAACGTATTCCGGCTACATTCAAATCTGGAAAGTTTAATGACTGGAAGAAGCAAAGAAATATTAAGTCATTGAAGGATGTCGAGGAAACAAAGGCTTCTCCAGAGGACAACAAAAGATTCAAGCATAAAAAGGTGTCTGCCCCAAGAGCCCCTGACAAGTTTAGAGACGACTACCACAAGCAAAAGAAGAAGGTCAACAAGGCTCTTGAATCAGGTGTCAAGGTTAGGGGCTTCAACGGTCCAGGAGGTAGACTGGAGATGAAGTCGACTGAAGACATAAGAAAAGCAAGACAACAAAAGGAGAAGAGGCGTGCAAAGAATGCTCGTCCTAGAAAGAGCAGATGATTAGACTATGTATTTGATAAAAACACTAATTGCATGTATTTTTTGGAGGAAGACAGAGAATTTCACTAACTTATATTGCAAGTCTTTAATAAATCAGGAGTTGCGAAATTCATCATGGCATAATCTTTTTATAAACCCTAACAGCTAACTAACTATCTTTTATCAATGCCTACTGTTGGTGTTATCTGAATCTCCTATCTTCTGTTTTTGCGTCCATATGGATGATACCTCTCCTTTTTATATCCCCTTTGACCTGATGGACCGGATGGTGCTTGACCAGAAGGTCCAGAAGGTGGCTGAGCACCAGGTCCTCTTGGGCCCTTTGGAAAATTAATGTTCCGGTCGTCTCTATCATTTGGTCTTCCTCTCTTGTAGTCGTTGCGGTCACCACGAGGCCCATCTGGGCGCATTGGTCTCGATTTGTCATAGGATCTTCCATGGTTACCAGATGGTGCTCTTGGAGCACGTTGACCCTGGTCTCTGCTATCGGATTCGTCTTGATATACCTGTTGTTGTGGGTTCAAAGGCTCTTCGTCACCTTGGTCGTTTGCACCTTCATTTTGATCCTGTTCACCAGATTGTTGCTGTTGTTGCTGTTGTTGCTGTTGCTGTTGATACATGTACCATTGCATCCTTTGCCAGTATTCTTGCATCATTTCTGGTGTAGCGCCGGGCATTGCGGGCATGCCAGAAGCCATCGGCATCTGATATTGACCATAGGCGTTGGCATATGGAGCATATTGGTTCTGCATCTGCTTCTGCTGTTGATGTTGGTTTTGCTGATGTTGACCTCTAGGCTCGGCCCTCTTGACCTCCATGGCTTTGCCCTTCAAAGTCACATACTTGTTCACGCAGCACCTATCAACGGCCTCTGGCGTATCAAAAGTAATGAAACCAAAACCTCTGGATCTGCCAGTGTCCTTATCGATCATAAGCTGGGCATCTACAATACGGCCGTATTGGGAAAAGAAGTCGTTGAAGTCCTTTTCGTTAACCATTGGATCAATTCCTCCCACAAATATCTTTCCGACTTTCTCTTGTTCATCTCTGGCAATTGCACGCTTGGGGTCGATAAGCTTTCCATCAAGAATATGGTCCTTCTTAATAACTTCATCCACTGATTTCGGATCTTTAAACGTCAAGAAACCAAAGCCTCTAGACCGGCCAGTACTTGAATCCTTCATAATTGTCAAATCCAAAATCTCGCCGTACTTCGAAAAGTAGGCATTCAAGCCATCTTCAGTAGTGTCCCAGTTCAAACCACCAATAAACATCTTTCCGCTATCTCTGCCCAAGTTCGAAGGACGGAATTGATTAGTTTGTTGACTATTGTCATTGTAGCCGTTGTTATTGTTGTTGTAGTTGTTGTTTTGGTCATTGTATTGGTTTTGCGAGTAGGTAGATTGTTGTTGTTCTTGCTGCTGGTTACCGTAAGACTGGAGGTTTCCTTGATTTGCAAATCCGATTCCAAGAGGTTGAGCATCCCCACCTTGTATAGTGGATGCCGGCTGACTGCCTCCTACGTTCGACACAGGTTCCTCCGGTTCATTTTTAGCCGCTGCTTCATCATTTTCTGAGGTGGAAGCTTGGGCTGGGACATTTGCACTCGAAGTATTCTCCTGTTCAGTCGTAGGTTTTACTTCTTCGGTGCTTTTCACTGGCTCACTAGCCTCAGTTGAAGGAGCCTTCGTTTTTGTCGAAGTATCATCTTCATAGATGTCCTCGAAGAGGGCCTCATCGTCATCGAACAGCGACATTATAAGTTTATTAAAAAGAGTAGATTAGAGCTAATCAGACGAAACAAATACAAGTCGGTTTTAGCGAAGGATCAATGTATTGATTACACTATCGTACTATAGACTAGGCTAATGGGTATGTATATGCTAGTTGGTGAACGAAGACTTCCAAATAGCGACAAACTATGAAGTCGTGCCTGACATATTTATCACGTGATTGCTATAAGAAAGCTGGTTGGATATGAATATTCTTATAACACGGAATATTTTCAAATCTTAAGTGTCTCAGTGATGAGTTGAAGTATTTTTTTTTTTTATAATTTTTTTTGTGGTCAAATGCAATCTGCTTCAAGTACCGTGCGTAAGAAGAGGAAGTGACCTAACACATCTTGAACATTATAACAAGTCCATGGAGTCATTAGCATTTAAGCCTATATTCTGTTTCAAATTGATCGTCGAAAATCATATGTCGGTTCATATTTTTCTGACGGAAGTTTATGAACGGTATGAGAACATTTTGGTGTATCATCGACCTGACTTGGAATCGAAGAATAAAGTAAATCTTTCAGATTGTTTAAAATATAAAAGGCGTTTGGGTTTGTTCATAAGCAAGTTTATTGTTCTTTTTCCGATCTTCATGGTGAGTTAATTGCTGACATAACTTCCGGGATTTTCAATTTGGAGAGAGAAAACAATTATATTGAAAAATACACCAACTTCAAAAAAAATAGTATGATTCTAATTAAACAAAACAAACCCAAAAATTCGAGCATTCCATCTCATGACACAAAATTCCCAAATAGCATTAATATCAATCTCTATCTTTAACTGCCTAGTGCTCTTCATCTTTCGCAGCCACTGTGAACTGGACTGACTTACTTCCAAAATGAAGCAGTACATCATCAGTTTTGCCCATTCGTTTCCAAATTTCCGAGTCGCTGAGCTAGAGTCTATAGCCGACATTTATGGTTTCACAGTTGATCTCAGTCACCATGACGAAAAGAGCCCTTTTTTAACAGTAGAATTGGAGAGCGATGAGCAGGCTGCCAACCTCGTCAGAAGAGCTATTCTCGCCAAAGGAATCTACGAATTATGGGGCGAAGGTAAAGACCTTAACTCATTGCACCAAAATATCAAGACGAAATCCTCAGATAAGTTTGAGCTCTACAAATCGAACACTTTTAAGTTCGATTTCGTCAGTTTTATGGGTAATAAGACAACAAAAGAAAAGATCGCTACAATCGAGACATTCAAGTATACAGGGTTTGAAGGAAAAATTAATCTTAAAATGCCAGAGGTTGTATATGCTGTTCTAGAGAGATACCATGTCAGTGGCATGGAGAAGGCAGATGCCCCAAATTATCTTTGGTTCGGAAGACAAATCCAGCTAAGCGCTCGTTCAGACGGAGTTGTTGAACAGTATGACCTTAAGAAAAGGAAGTATATTGGCACCACTTCATTCGAGGCCGAGTTGTCCCTTGTGAGTTGTAACATTGGCCAAGTTATGCCCGGAAAGTTCATATATGATCCTTTCACTGGGACAGGCTCCTTCCTTGTGGCTGGAGCTTTTTTTGGTGCCTATCCGATTGGAACAGATATAGACCCTCGGTCAATTCGTGGTAAGGGTCCCACTTGCAACTTGAAATCCAACTTCATGCAATACAAAACCACATCACAGTTCATTGACACGTTTGTCATGGATTTCACCAACAATGCATTAAGAAAGAACCTTAGCATAGATAGCATAATATGTGACCCTCCTTATGGTGTGCGGGAAGGCCTAAAAGTTTGCGGGGCGAAAAACCCAGAAAAGGCTGCAGGCAGAGAAACTAATGTCGTGGAAGGGGAACTAGGTCACTTGCGTCGAGATTTCATTGCCCCCAAGAAACCTTATGAGCTAGCCAACCTATTAGAAGACCTCCTTAATTTTGCCGCTGAGAAGTTACCCACGGGAGGCCGTTTAGCATTTTGGATGCCGACAGCCAATGACGAATTTGTCGAGCACCATATTCCCCAGCACGAGCGTTTGGAGCACCTCTACGCTTTAGAGCAAGAGTTCAATAAGTGGTCTAGGCGTCTCCTTGTCTACGTTAAGAGAGATGATAATTATAGGGGCTCAACAACCAATGGATTGCTTGAAAATAACGTTACGAGTTTTCGAGTCAGGTATTTCAAGAGCTTCAATGAGAAGAGCCGCACACCTGAGGCTGTTTCACAGACAAAACAATAGCTGTTTTGAGCTTGATGCGTTTAGGACTCTTGCAAGTGCGTATATTTCGACGACCCGGAGCAAATGAAGTTGAAAATTTAAATCAAAAATTGAGTGGTGAAATAAAAAAAAAAGCATTATTCACTTGTTCCCTTTATATGACCCTGTGCTCTTTTTTGCTTAAAATTTATGTCTCGACATGTCAGATCATTAAAAATAAATCTGATCTTGACAGCATTATCTGCAGGTCGTATGCAGCTACAGTGCCCTTACTTGAGCGTTTTGCAGCCACTACAAAACAAGCGTCACCCAAAGAATCAGGACTCAATTTGGAAGTTGAAGTTCCAATCTGAAGCCCCTTTTGCTGAATAAATACCCCTCTCATATCCTCTATTTTACTAAATAATTTCAAACAATCGAACAACGCATAATGGCTCCTCCAACTCTTATCATGAACAGACCAAACTTGTCACATTCCGAAAAGGAAAGCCAAGTCATTAATCTCGAGGCTGGTGAAAGTTCACAAGTCAGCTTTGCCGACTGGGAGAAATTTTCTTTTGCCCCTATCAGAGAGTCCACTGTCTCCAGAGCCATGACGAAACGTTACTTTGCTGACATGGATAAATACACTGAATCTGATGTCGTTATCGTTGGAGCCGGTAGCGCTGGTTTGTCTGCCGCATATGTGTTGGCCAAAAACAGACCAGATCTTAAGATCGCCATCATTGAGGCTTCTGTATCACCTGGCGGTGGTTGTTGGCTCGGCGGTCAATTGTTTTCAGCAATGGTATTAAGAAAGCCAGCTCATTTGTTCTTGGATGAGATCGAAGTTGCTTACGAAGACGAAGGCGACTATGTCGTTGTGAAGCATGCTGCTTTATTCATGTCAACTTTGATGTCGAAGGTATTGCAGTTCCCAAACATCAAGTTGTTCAATGCAACTGCTGTTGAGGATTTGATTACTCGTCGCGACGAAGCAGGTGAGCTCAGAATTGCCGGTGTAGTAACCAACTGGACTTTGGTCGCTTTAAACCATGATACGCAATCGTGCATGGACCCGAATACCATCAACTGCAACGTCGTTCTTTCAACCACTGGTCACGATGGTCCATTTGGTGCCTTCTCCGCTAAGAGATTGCAAAGCTTAAGACCTCTGGGCACTGAAAACTCCTTTGAGTTGGGTGGCATGCGAGGACTTGACATGAACTTGGCTGAGGATGCCATCGTCAAGGGCACCAGAGAAGTTGCACCTGGATTGGTCATTGCTGGTATGGAGTTGGCTGAGGTTGATGGCTCAAACCGTATGGGTCCCACCTTCGGTGCCATGGCTCTTTCTGGTGTTAAAGCTGCAGAGTCTGTTTTGAACGTTTTCGAGTTGAGAAAGAAACAAAACGAAACTTGCTACGGAGGATCCATGGCATGAATGTAATATTTCTGTTGTATTTCTTTAATACTCGTCTATACATGATCAACTTCTATATTGTTGTGAGGTTAAATTTTCGTACTAGACAAGAAAATGGATGTGAAAATTATGAATGCTTTAATTCTTTAAGTACAGTTCTAAGATTTGTAATAAAAATCTTCTGTGGAGTTCCAAAAAAAATATACATTTGATTGTAGCTTTGTGAACGAAAGAAAACATACAAGATCGTCATTTTTTTTTATTTAAAAAAATCTGCAATGGTAACTCATTAAAATATTCAAAGATTTGAGAATTGAGAATTTCCATTTTCAGTTTTTTGTTTGTCGTCTATCGCTTATAACTTCTGGCCATTCCGTCCCGCTTTACTCACATTCTCTCTATCATAGACTCCCAAGCTACAATGACCACTGATAATCCAGCAGCTGAGGATTCGGACAATTTCCGATTCTTCGGGCTCGGTGGCTGCAATGAAGTTGGTAGGTCGTGTCATATTATCGAGTACAAGAACAAGGTCATCATGTTGGACTCTGGAGTTCACCCTGGTCTTGGAGGTATGAACTCTTTGCCATTCTTCGATGAATATGACATGTCAAAAGTCGACATTCTTTTGATCAGTCACTTCCACTTGGATCACGCTGCATCCTTGCCGTATGTCATGCAGCAAACCAACTTCAAAGGTAGAGTGTTCATGACCCATGCCACCAAGGCCATTTACAGGTGGTTATTATCTGACTTTGTGAGGGTAACAACTCTTTTTGGAGGCGGAGACGGAGACAAAAACGAGGGCCCACTGGACAACAATGGCGCTTCTTCAAATTTATATACAGATGAAGACTTAATGATGTCTTTTGAAAAGATTGAGACCATTGATTATCACTCCACTATCGAAGTCGAGGGTATCAGATTCACCGCATATCATGCCGGCCACGTCTTAGGTGCTTGCATGTACTTTATAGAGATTGGAGGCGTTAAGGTGTTGTTCACAGGAGACTACTCTCGTGAAGAGGACCGGCACTTGAAGGTCGCCGAGGTACCTCCAACAAGACCAGACATTCTCATTACAGAGTCCACATTTGGTACAGCCACTCACGAGCCAAGACTAGAAAAAGAAAACAGAATGATGAAGAATATTCACTCGACCATACTAAAAGGTGGCCGTGTCTTGATGCCAGTATTCGCATTAGGTCGCGCCCAAGAGCTTTTATTAATTCTAGAAGAATACTGGTCTCAAAATGAGGATCTTCAGAATGTCAGTATATACTATGCCTCAGATCTTGCCCGTAAATGTATGGCTGTTTATCAAACTTATACAAGCATCATGAATGAAAAAATTAGATTGACTGCAACATCAGGCGAGAAATCAAACCCCTTTCAATTCAAATTCATCAAATCAATTAGAAGCATTGATAAGATTCAGGATATAGGCCCCTGTGTGGTGGTCGCTTCCCCTGGTATGCTTCAAAGCGGTGTTTCAAGAACACTTCTTGAGAGATGGGCGCCTGACCCCAAAAATGCGGTCATTATGACCGGTTACGCTGTTGAAGGAACGATGGCCAAAGAGATTCTTGCCGAACCACATACGATTCCCTCTATTGTAAATCCTGAAGTAGCAATTCCTCGCCGTTTATCAGTCGATGAGATCTCTTTCGCAGCTCATGTGGACTTCCAACAGAATGCTGGTTTCATTGAAGAAGTGTCTCCGAAAAAAATCATTTTGGTACACGGCGACAGCAATCCTATGGGTAGACTCAAATCTGCGCTTTTAAGTAGATACTCGTCAAGAAAAGGAACCGAGGAGGAAGTGAAGGTTTTCAATCCAAGAAATTGCGAAGACCTATTAATTGGCATAAAGGGTGCCAAGGTTGCTAAAGTTGTTGGCTTACTTGCTGAAGGAGAGATAGGGTATGTGAGGGAGTTTTTAGAAAAGAAGCAAGCCGAGAGCAAATTAATCGAGTTGAAGGAGGAAGATATGGATGAAGTCGCTGAAGACAACATTGCTGTGAAACGCGAAATCAAGGAAAGTAGCGAAGACTCCAAGGAACAAGAGGAGAAGTTCATTAGCTCAGGCATCGTCCTCTCTGGTGTTTTAATATCAAAAGACTTCGATCTCAATTTGCTTCAACTCGAAGATCTTCAGGAGTACACACAACTTTCCACATCATTCGTAAAATCCAATGTCAGACTTAAAATCCAGGGTTCTGTGTCTTTGATAATGTGGCATCTTGAACAGATGTTTGGTCATGTCAACGTAGTTATGGATGAAGGAGAGCTCTGGGAATGTTTGATTATGGACATGATATTGATAAGCGTTGACAAAAGTACGCCAGCCACAGGGTTGAACATTAATGTGGAATGGATTAATAACAACGCCATGGCTGATTCTTTGGCTGATAGTATTGTGGCTATCTTATACTCTGTGGACTCTTCCCCAGCATCAGTCAAACTTACATCCAAAGGACATTCCCACTCGCATGGTGTAAAGGAAGAGCCACTGGACGAAGTTCAGTCTGCTGAGAAGACGGGTCATCAATTGACCGATCTTTCCAGTCGCATCAAGCGAATCTCCACGCTAATGAAAGCTCAATTTGGAGAAGCAATTACAAAAATAGATTCGATGGGTGCCGTTGTTGTAATAGGAAAGGCCGTGGCTGAGGTAGATTTTGTCTCGCTAGAGGTAAAATGTCCTTCTCGTGTATTGAAGGACAGAGTTGAAAACATTTTGAAAAGAGGATGCAAGCTTTCTGCGCCCTTTTCACAAAATCAAAAGGGAGAATTCTAACAAATTTAAATAAATAGAATATATAATGGGAAATTTTGATATTTTGTAGTAAATTTTTGTGTTTGAGTGCACACAGAGGGATGGTTCAGGTTCTTACAACATTCAAACGAACAGGGAAAATATCAACACAACGATAATCAGATGGCGTATGTATATTTTATATTGGTGTTAACGAGGACCTACGGCTATATTGATAAAGATTCTGGAGCTCAAACTTCCGGTACAATATTGCAAACGTATACTAACAACTCAGTGAACTAATAGATCGTCCAAGGTCCGAACTTACAGAGCTCGAACTACAACAGCTTGAGGAATATGAATTTGCACATGGTCCCATGTCTGTTCTTCAGACTTCGATGAACAACGAGACGCCCGTGATGGTATACTGTAGAAATAACCACAAGTTACTTGCGAAAGTCAAAGCCTTCGATAGGCACTGCAATATGATTTTGGAGGATGTCAAGGAGATTTGGACGGAAGTGGCAAAGAACAGCAAAGGCAAGGTGATCAAGAGTACAACAAAAGAGAGGTTTGTGGCAAAGCTCTTTCTTAGGGGAGATTCAGTCATTCTTGTGATTAAAGTCTAAAGAGACGTACGAATTGAATAGAATTCTAAATCATAAGCATGTCATCTTCAATAAATGGTGGTCTGGATCATTGATAAACCTCGTTGCATCCTTGATTTTACATGCCCTTCAATTGAACCACGAAACGTCTGATATCGACGAAATCTCACCTGCTTACTCATATATACATAGATAACGAAGGTTTATCCTAAGTTCCTGGGAACATGTTGTATTGAGCCTGGATAGAACTGTTCGCTTAGTGGATTCTTGGTGGAGAATGCAACGAGTTAAAGAAATTGCACTGATAGCAACTCATAAATACACAAAAATAGATGATTTATAAACTTTCGGTTAAATTTTCTTTTTCGATCTGAAAAATTTATCATTTAGTAAATATGCGTATAGTATTTGACGCGCTTACATACCACGCAAATAATATGAAACTTAAGCTCAAAACACAAACCACAGAGACTCTACGAAGATGCTTTTCTCAAATACATTCATTTAGGAAATTTGTCGTCCTCAGGTTTAGCCGCGACGAACTTCTAGTCATACTGGCAGATGTGTCATCGGTAATGGAAGAACCCCAGGTTTGGTGTAAGTTTCCAATGGAAAGCATCTTTTCAGAGATCGAGATATCAAGTCTACGGGAAAATGTCATTCTGTTGGAAATCAACATTGAATTGTTTTTACAGACGCTACGAAATTTTGACAAAGCAAATAGCAGCGATCTCAATATTCGATTGCAACGAAAAGAGGGTGCTAGTAGCAGAACAGCATACTTGGCCCTCCATTATACTGAGGTGTTAAATTCTTCCATGAGTCACACATTCAGAATTCCAATCAAGATATTGAAGGGGAATATCCTCATGAAGGTACCAGAGCTTCCTCGAGTTGACATAATGATGAAGCTACCTCAAGAATTCTCCTCAATCTTTCGCCGCTTGGAGAAATTCCGTAATACATTGAATCGAGATCGGGTCACAATTAGAGCCACGAAGCGAAACGGAGGCTCCCTTCAGTTTCTTTTGGAAGATGCCGATAACTACAAGGTATGCTTGACCTGGAAGTCACAATTGGAGTTCCAAGATCTGGCGCATCAGTCAGATAGCCTCAGATCAACGCATGAAAATCATTCTGAAAATGGGCTTAGCTCAGAAGATGCTGTTGAAATTACGGTAAGGCTACGGGACTGGAGATTGGCGCAAAAAATTGTAGGAAACTGCAAAACCATGGTATTTCTCATGTGCAACAATACAGCATGTGTCATTCACTGCTTACTCGATGATGCAGAGGAAGTTGAGATGATGTACTACATTGATGGTGTTAGAAACGTTGAATAATGCTGGCATGTTAATTTGCTAGAATCCTTAGATAAAAAGCAATGGATTTTAAAGTTGGAAACCCATTCGATTTGTTGTAATTCGATTTGATATGCCATTTGATTCTAAAAATCGTGAATGAGACCAGACAATTTCTAGTGTGTCCGCAGATCCCAACAAGAGACTCAATCATCTCAATCGCTTTCTATCGTTTAAAATTTAGAATGCAATGCATCTCTCAGATGTTTATTTGGTTAGCAAGAGCCTTATCTACGAGAATATCACCCAACAATCTCAGATGCTAAAGTGAACCGAACAGATATAAAGATGTACAAAAGATTAATTACAAAACCATTTCATTATTAACTCTTCATAAAAAAGGTAAAATCTATGGTATTACTCATTTAAACTAAATAGTCAATTATTACTTTGACTCCTGCTATGAGTCAGGGACCTCATATATTAGTACCACTCTCAGGCATCTTTACTAACCAACCATGACATTACATAGAGAAGAAGCCCATTACTTTGGTGCTGGGCCAGCAAAATTACCCTCAGATGTGCTCGCACAGGCTGCCCTTGACCTTTTCAATTTCGAGGATGCCAACTTAGGTATTGGTGAAATTTCACACAGATCCAAAACCGCCATGAAGGTGATTGACGACACCAAGGCCAACTTCAAGCAATTGCTCAATATCCCAGATACCCATGAGGTGTTTTTCATGCAGGGTGGGGGCACTGGTGCTTTTTCCTCTGTTGCTTATAACTTGATGGCTAACTATGCCAAAAGAACAGGCAAGAAAGGCAAAGCTGCATACGCTGTGACCGGTGGCTGGTCTAAGAAGGCCGCTGAGGAGGCAAAAAGATTAGGCTTTGATGTAGAAATTGTTGCTAATGGCAAGGAGAACAACTTCACCAAGATCCCTGCTTACTCTGAGTGGAAAACTATCGACGCCGAGAACACCGCATACTTGTACGTTTGTGACAACGAGACGGTTCACGGTAACGAGTTCGCCACCGTTCCAGGGCAAGACTATCTACCCGAGGGCGTGGAGCTCGTGGCCGACACTTCTTCTAACATTTTGTCTAGAAAAGTCGATGTGTCTAAGTTCGGATTAATTGTGGCTGGCGCTCAAAAGAATGTAGGCTTAGCAGGTTTGACCATCTACATAATCAAGAAGACATTACTCGAGCAAGCCTCTGATGATGAATTGAGGGAACTCAATATTCCATTGTCCCCCATTGCTTTTAACTTCCCAACCGTCGTTGCAAACAACTCTGCCTACAACACGATCCCCATTTTCACCTGCCACATTTTGAGATTGGTCACACAAAACTTGATAGACGAAGGTGGAATCGAGAAGAAGGAGGAACAGAATGAGTATAAAGCCAAGATCTTGTACGAAGCATTGGAGAAGTACCCAAGCTTGTACCGTTTACCAGTAGACAAGGACTCGCGCTCTCGTATGAACGTTGTTTTTACTATGCCAAACGAGGACTTGGAGAAATCCTTCTTAGATGGTGCCGCCGAGAAAAACTTGACTGGATTGAAGGGACATAGATCTGTTGGAGGATTCAGAGCCTCTCTCTATAATGCAATTAGCGTCGACAGCACTGAGAGATTGGTGGCCTTTGTTAACGAATTCGCGGAGAGAAACCAGTAAAAAAAAATCTCATAAATAATAATTTTTGTCAAAACAACATATTTAATCGTATTCTATCCATTTCGAATTTGTCTATCCCATTGTGTATACCTTTGTTTCATGTATCAAAAGCAGTGGGTGCAAAGCTGCGTCTACGCTACTACAAAATTCGAGGATGGTAGTCCAACTTCTAAGATCCAGCAGAAGACGACTAATACGAAGTCGAGGACCACTACATTTCCTTTCATTTCCGAGATTCAATAAAACGGTTGCATGTCAGGACAAGAAGATCAATCTTGATAAGGAGGCCCATCTCAAAAGACTTGAGGAAAGGATCGCCAAAATCCCCCTTTCCAATTACAGAAATTTTAGCATTGTGGCACATGTTGACCACGGAAAATCAACACTCTCCGATAGACTTCTCGAGCTCACTGGCGTGATCCAGCCAGGCGACGCTAACAAACAGGTGTTGGATAAGTTAGATGTGGAGAGAGAACGTGGAATCACCGTCAAGGCACAGACGTGTTCGATGTTTTACCAAGATCCAGAGACGAAAGAAGATTACCTCCTCCATTTGGTCGATACACCAGGGCACGTTGACTTTCGTGCTGAAGTTTCTCGATCATATGCCTCTTGTGGTGGAGCACTACTATTAGTGGATGCTTCTCAGGGTGTTCAGGCACAGACAGTGGCCAATTTCTATTTGGCATATAGCATGGGCCTTAAACTTATCCCTGTCATCAACAAGATCGACATGGCCGCTGCCGATATACCGCGTTCCATAGAACAAGTCGAAGCCACTTTCGAACTTGATCCTAAAGACTGCTTGCCTGTTAGCGCAAAGACAGGTCTCAACGTAGAAACTATCATTCCAAAGATTATCAAAGATATACCCCCTCCCTCCGGAAATCCAGATAGTCCTTTGAAGGCTTTGCTCGTAGACTCATGGCACGACCCTTATGTAGGAGTAGTGATGCTTGTCTTCATTGTAGATGGCCATATCAGAAAAGGAATGAAACTTCTTTCAGCACATACAAATAGAAAATACGACGTGAAAGAGGTCGGCATCATGTATCCTGACAAGACGCCCATGTCTAAGGTGCAAGCGGGCCAGGTGGCTTACGTCATTCCAGGAATGAGAGACCCTAGAGAAGCCATGATTGGCGATACGTTTTTTCAAAATGGAAATCATACTGGTCTTACTCCTCTACCTGGTTTTGAAGAGCCCAAACCAATGGTTTTCGTGGGCGCTTATCCCGCTGATGGAGGTGAATTTAAAGTCATGAACGATCATATGGAGAATCTTGTGTTGAACGATAGATCTGTAACATTGGAAAAGGAAACATCTAATGCGTTGGGCCTTGGATGGAGATTGGGTTTCTTGGGTTCTTTGCACGCATCCGTCTTCAAGGAAAGACTTGAGAAGGAATACGGAGCCAAAATTATCTTGACTGCACCAACAGTGCCTTATAAAATTGTACATACTGACGGTACTTCCAAGATTGTTACCAACCCGGATGAGTTTCCAGGATCTGATGGTAAATTTCAGTTGGTTGAACTGTACATGGAACCTTTTGTAGAAGCAATAATGACTATTCCTGATGAATACGTTGGAACTGTGATGGCTCTTTGTGACAATAACAGAGGAGTTCGAAAAGAAATGGAGTATTTGGTAACAGGTCAAGTCTTGCTTAAGTATGAGCTTCCATTAGCTCAACTTGTTGAAGACTTCTTCGGAAAATTGAAAGGAGCGACTAAAGGCTACGCTTCACTCGATTACGAGGACGCTGGATATCAAAAATCGGACATTGTCAAAATGGAGTTGTGTGTTAACGGAATCCCCCAAGATGCGTTGTCGCAAGTTATGCACCGTTCACAAGTTCCTACCAGAGCTCGCGAAGGCGTTACAAAATTTAAAGAATATCTAAGGTCACAACTTTTTGAGGTTGCAGTTCAAGCGAAGGTTAATAATAAGGTTGTCGCGAGAGAAACGATCAAGGCTAGAAGAAAGGATGTCACTCAACGGTTACATGCTGCTGATATTTCAAGAAGAAAAAAGCTTCTTGAGAAACAAAAGGAGGGAAAAAAGGCAATGAAAGCCACGGGACGTGTAAACATCAGCCATGACGCGTTTCAAGCGTTCTTAAGACGCAGTGATTAATTGCAATGAAATCTCCCAACTTTGATCTAATAAATGTATATAAAATGAATAACGAGTGAGATGACGTATATGTACACAAATGACTATCTTATTCTACTTCAAAAATTTCTTGTACACCACATTTTCGGTCTCATCGGTGTACTTGTAACCCACGTTTTCTAAGTATTGGTGGAATTCTTCTTCACTGGAATCTTCAGGGATGACAAATCCACACAAGACTTTTCCAACATCGTTGCCATGGTTTCTATAATTAAACAATGTTATGTCCCAATTTCCCTTCATCTGTTGTAGAAATTTAGTCAATGCGCCAGGTCTTTCTGGAAATTCGAACTGAAATAAATTCTCTTTATGCGTCTTATGAGCCCCGTTTGATTTACCACCTACGAGATAACGACCATGCGTCTTTGCAACTTCATTATCAGAGATGTCAACTACCTCGTAGTTGTGTTCTGCGTTTGTCATTGTGTCGATGATTTCGGCGACCTCCTTACTCTTGTTGAGAACATTGAACGAAACGTAAATGTTAGCTTTGTCGGAGTCAGAGTAACGGTAAGAAAACTCTGTTATCGCTCTTGGATGGATGATCTGTTGGAGTTTAGCAAACTCACCAGGATGCTCAGGGATGGAGACGACGAACGAAACTTCTTTGCCTTCACCTAGAACAGCTCTCTCACTTACAAATCTCAATCTGTCAAAGTTCATGTTTGCACCGGACAAAATCGGAACGTAAGTCTTAGTGGTATGGTCGATATTTTCGCTGTTCTGCTGGATATACTTTTTCATACCAGCAACACCGAGCGCACCAGAGGGCTCTACAATGGATCTAGTATCTTCGAAAATATCCTTGATAGCGGCACAAGTCTCGTCAGTGTTGACTCTGACCACTTCGTCTACGAATTGATGACATAAGCGCCAAGTCTCGTTTCCTAAAACTCTCACAGCCGTACCATCAGCAAAAGAGCCAACGGAGGAAAGAATAGTAGTTTTATTGTGCTTTAAAGATTGGTACAAGGCGTCTGCATCGTATGTTTCAACACCAATAATTTTGACGTGCGGAGCTACCTTCTTTAGGTAAGAACCCACACCGGCAATCAAACCTCCACCACCTACAGGTATGAAAACGGCATTCAAGTCATCAAGAACCAATTGTCTAGTGAGTTCCAAACCGATTGTACCCTGACCAGCGATCACATAAGGGTGATCAAAAGGAGGAATATCGGTCAAGTTGTTGATAGCCCTCAAACGGGCACACTCTTGCTTGGCGGAGTCGAAATCTTCTCCGTAGAGCACAACCTGCGAGCCGAGCCTGCTCACATTGGTGTATTTGATAGAAGGTGTAGCGGTTGGCATCACGATGGTGGAGGGAATGTTCAATTTAGCAGCAGAATATGCGACACCCTGGGCATGATTCCCAGCAGAGCATGCGATCACACCATTAAGCGGAGTACGAGCGTGAAGTTTCGCAATCATGTTATAGGCTCCACGTAACTTGAACGAGAACACAGGAAGTAAGTCCTCCCTCTTCAAAAAGACCTTGGCTTTGCACTTGTGAGACAAATTGATAGCTTGCGTCAATGGACTGCCGGCTTTGTCCACTACATCGTAGACCCTGGAGGTAAGTATCAATTTAAGATAGTTAGGATCTCCCGAGTCAAGGAAGTCAGACTCCAAAAGCTCCGGATACAATTTACGAGGTGTTTGGCTCGACAGAAACCTGGCAGGCAAATGCAGAAGTGAGCATGCCGCCCTTTTCGGAAGATTTGGTAATCGTGCAAGCATTTTGATATGATTTAGAAACCACCTCACGAAGTATCAATGGAGACCTATGAATCATTTTTGGGCTACTGCACATCAAATTATCAACAGGTCTGCCTGCAGTGCCAAAGATGTTACTCTTTGAAAGGGATTGACTAATAGGAAGTTCATTTAAAATTTTGAGAGAAACAAAAGTGGAAATTATACAAATAAAGCTTAAACTGTAATTTTCTCAAATTTGATTTGAAAGATGTTGGACAATATTCAGCGAGACACTGCCCTCCGATTCCTCCTGACAACCTTCGTAAATGAAGATTTAAAAGGTGGCTTCTCCATTGGTTCCAGGGTGGTTGAATCGAACTTTCCATGGTATTCCCGAAATCATTATTAAAAAAAATTAGTAGGCTTTCAACGAAAAGTCGTTCTGGAATAGAGACCCCTTCAAATGAGCCGTAATTTCGACTTAGCATAAACCTACTAGCATCAAAAGAAATGCTTTAAAGGAACTTACCCAAATTATTTTCTGACGCAAAGAGTGTATTTCTCTTTGGAAAGCGAACTGTCACAAGTGATCGCAAATACTCGGATTTAAACACTTATTCTTTGACTTAAATCTTGTAAACTTTGTAGATATTCCCATTTATCAAATAGTCTAGAATTAATTTCGCAAGGAAACCAGCATTCTTTGGGAGTTTTAATACAAAATGAATACGTCCTTTGTATCGTATCAGAAGGTAAGTCATGGATTACATGCAGTACGATAAGATAAGATTGAAGCAGATTAACCTTCAAATTAAAACCGAAATCTTGCCAAATTTGTTGCTGTATTAACTAGTGGAGCTTAAACATTCATATATTAGCCGAGACATCGCTTTTTGAAAAGTCATGAGAGCGGCTGCTCACATTCATAATGAAGAATGATTCAACAGCGCCCGTCTTCCTAGTAATGGGCCCCTTGCAACCGGACTACGAATTGAGGTTCTGCGATCTTAGAACAAAATGTTGGTTCACAGGCACAGGCACAGTGGATTAAAGCCGCACACCGTTTCATGAACATGGTGGTTACGTTAAGTTGCTAATTTCCATAAGAAAATCGGAGTAGTTGATTGTAGCAACTCCGCTGAGGTCCTTGTCGTATTGCTTGAATATGTCTGTGAGTTTTCGAATGTACACCAACAACTCTATGAAAGCATCAAACTTCAATTTTCCAACCGTGGAAGTAGTATAACTATAATTATCCTTGTTGACAAATTTCAGAAACAATTGGAGAACAACATCAACGTTGAGCTTATAACCAATTTGTTCAAGAATTTTTTGAAACTCGCCAAAGGATATGTCGCCAGACTTATTCGTGTCAGCGGCAACAAACAATTTCTTGTAAGCAGTCAAATACTTCCACAAAGACACAAATTGCTCAAAATTTAAACCAGGGGGTGACCCAGCCGTTGTGAAGAGTTTGATCATTAGTTGAACGGTGGAATCCTGAAAACCAGTGTTATCGAAATTTACCAAAGCCGACGAGAGCTCTCGAAGGGATATGCGTCCAGAGCGATTTGTGTCAACTTTTTCAAAAGTGGATCTAAGCTCTGCTTCTAGCCTCTGCTTGCTCTCAGACTTTGGGTCTTGTGCTGATTCCTTCGGCTGTCCAGACGACAGAGGCGGCTTTTTCCTACCAGGATTAGGTGAGCGTTGCTCATTTGAGTGGTTGCCACCCAGATTAGAGGCCTGACTAGTATATGATGCTTGTCGGTTGCCGGAGGACAGGTGGGCCTGTGATTGGTATTGTTCATTATATTGCGGTGAAGGATTATGATGGGCAACCTGGGGGTTATGGGTCACATTTTGTGGCACGGGCGCAGAATTATAGTATTGATTTGGTGGGTTAGACGAGTAAGAGTCTCCTTGGCCGTGGGAATATCCACTGTTATGCCCATTGTTATGTTGATATTGGTTTTGGTAAAGGGCAGGTGGATGTTGGCTGGGTTGCTGATAAAACTGAGGTCCTGGCGCATACTGCTGTGGAGGCGGGGCCTGCTGAATGACCTGCGGTGGAGCCTGTTGGTACCTGCCTCCCTGATAGGAGTACGATCCGTGTTGAGGAGGTTGTTGCAGATACTGGGACTGTGGAAGCAGTTGTTGACTGTGGTGAATTGAGTTTGGAGGCCGTTGTTGCAGCAGAGAAGAAGAAGAAGATTGTCGGTATCCCAGTGAACCGTTCCCTGAGCTTGAGTGTGTGTTTTTGGGTCTTCGTGAGGCGCCAGTCTGGGGAACAGGAGGCGAATAGGATGCCTGCTGAGGTGTGGGATACACGGGTAATTCGTCCGGTCTCATTCTGCTCATTGTGATAAATAGACGTAGAAACTTGAAACGGCACTTTTCGAAGGCGTTTGTAAGGAGACCCTCGCTGTTGTCGTTTCAACAGCTGAAACCGTTGGGGGCACGGGTGTCAAAGTGCAAATGGAAATGGGACGAGGAGGTGGAACACAGAGTTGAAAAGAGATACAAATTTTTACAAAAGATGATATTTATAGTAATCGGTAAAACGTGAAAAGCTGCTATTTTTGCTTCTAAAAGTTGGTTCCTATAATTGAGCTGGGACATCAAGAGGGAAATATTCAATAGATCCAATTCTTGTCATTTAAAAGACACGGACAGCAAATGCTTAGGATATTTTAGATAAAAAATTGTGGAATTTTAAATAATTTTTGGCAAATGTTCAATTTAGCTCAAAGGGAGAGTCTCAAGTAGGGCCTTAGACTATAACTATAAGAATAGGTACAGATCAATGACCTAGTTCTACAATAAATACAAGATGTTCCGCAAGTGGCTTCCTTGTAGCGGAACAACCTCAGTAAAAAAAGTAAGCATAATTGATAAACTCAATTTGACAAAAGCAGTTCTTCACTACCTTACAGTACTTAGCACATTCTGTATTAATGAAAAATATACATTCCGACTACCACAAAGCTTAGTCTCTGGCTCTTCTTCTGTAAGAGTCGTCACCTCTACCGTGAGGACCTCTGGAGTAAGGAGTTTGTCTTTGAGCTGGAGCACCCTGCAATCTGGTGATTGGCAAAATTCCCTCTGGGATGTTCAACTCTTGTCTGAGGAAGTCTACACCCTCGTCGGTCAAGGTGTAGTAGTAGTATTGCCAAGAGAATTGAGTCTTGACGAAACCCTTGGAGGTCAAGGATTGCAAAGCCTTGATCACGTACAAGTTCTTGGTGTCAATCTCCTCGTGCTTTGGCTGGTTGAAGTCCTTCTTGGCCACAACAACACCCTCTGTCTGTTAGTATTTACTTCTTATAGACATATTCACTCGCCATCGAACTCGGATGACCTTCCATGATATGAAAAAAAAAGATAGAATCAAGAACCTTAAGCTTCATATGTTCAAAAGATTTGTGTTTAATCGGAAAACAGCACAACTAGGGTACTGCTGTGGAAAATTTAGCAGCCTTTGGCTCAACTGAAAAAATGGTATTCATTGCTTTACATCACAAATGACGTCAAAGCTTGACGGTGAAAGGCCCAATCATGGTATTACTTCATTCAGTTGTCTAGGAGCGAATTGCTTTAGGACTATGGGAAATCGGAGTCAAGTCGTAAGTATCATGGGTGGATGGTAAGTCCGATATCATAGTAAGAGAGCGAATAAGACGGCCATAAAGGCTGAAAATTGAGAATTACATACCTTGGAAGAGGTATTGGTGGATCTTCTTTCTGTCATCCTTAGGAATCAACATGTTGGATAATAGTAGTCGACGTTGAACAGTACAGAGGTGTGAAGTAAGTAACTGCGCTGAAAGATTTTTCCCATACGGAGGGTGCGCGGAGTGTGTGTAGAGATTTGTCACACGTGACTCGCGATGGGGTTAGGGTAAAAGCCCTCGCAGCCAAACGTGCAAGTGAAAGACAGGAAAAATGTTATATATATATTGAATAGGTTTTCAAAAACAGTCTTTTAAGAGCTTTTGTGATGTTATCTTGCCAATATTTTCTTAAGCTGGTTTGTTATATTCAGTGCGCTTGTTTCAAACGAATACAATGAGATCACCGGCTATTCCCAATACCAAGAGGGAGAAAAAAAAAGCATTCAGGCCAGGTTTTAAGTTCATAAGAAGGATAAAACAAAAATTTCCAAATTGCGTCGTCAGTGGCTAAGTCACAGCTTAACCTCAAGTATTAGTTAATGATTCGAAGTTGCGGCCGAATATAAAAGATCAAACAGAGTCAATTCCTCTACGCAACCTGTATTTCAACTTAAAATAAGAGAAAAGTCTTCTAACTATCATATTGGTAGGAGCCTTTGGCATTTTTTATTTTGGGCAATTTTGACGTCTAGAAGGAATGCACCACCTGCAGAGAATGCTAGAGAGAAGACCTTATCTACTTAGGGTAATCGGCTCTTTGAGATTCGAACTTTAATTATGGTAATCAAAATTGACTTCTAATCAAATGACTGTAAAATATTTCGAGAATTTTATTGGGCTCTTGGAATCGCTATGCAACGGCCACATATTTGTAACTTATCAAAGCATGCTCTGTAATAGACTTGATGAATGAACATATAGCTCGACCATAACTCCATTTACGATTTCTCTTTCGATTGCCTAGCCGTTTTATTTCGAATTGCTTTGGATTCATGAGGTGTGGTGTTAGCCCATTTTTTTGCAGCCATTATAGGTAGCCAGCTCATGTCCGCAACCAGCACTTAAAGCCCTTATCTGAAATCATAAACCGAGACCTGATACGAAAAATAAAATAAAGAAAGTAAATCAGTAAAAATTTATAATTTGCACTTAAAAAAACAACAACAAAATAAACCTCCACTGGCCTCCTCAGGCACTCAACAATCGATCTATACTCTTCTCTATATTCAGACTCTTCCTGCCTCGATAAGGTCTCAGCCAGATCAGTCTAATTAGTGTTATAGTTGGACCACGATAAGCTTATAAAAAGAAAGCGGTACCCCAAAACGAAGCTACCCCAAACTACAAAAAGAAACTCTGCCTACAGTGATACTTTCAAAACCAAAAGCGGAATCCTTAGCACATGAGGTCTCTAATACGAGGACATCGGCGCTCAGACTCCTCGACCTCCGACCTAAGCTCTCCTATAGAGCAAAACTTGGTTAAGCTTCCCCCCAAGACTAATGCATCTCCAATTGTTCCTTGCCTGCCGTTGCATATGACGCCTCCCCAGGCGTTCAGCGGCTCCAATCAGTCCGCCATGAGCTCTCCCAAAAAACTACTAACTCCGATCAAGAAGATATTTGGGCACCACGGGAAGAACGGCAATTTGAGTGCGACCGTTGATAATCTCAATTCTGTAGTTTTCGGAGAATTCGAGCCGCCGAAGGGCCGTAAACCCATTGGCGCCAATTCTCTAACGAATCTTTCAGAGTTACGGAATGGACCGTATCCTTCTCATAGCCCGAAAATTCACGGTTACAGATCTCTGTCTCTGCTTGAAGCTCCGAGTCTAATAAAATTCGAGCAATTAGTAAACATTCAACCACCAGTTTTAGGGAACAACACAGATAGCTTTTCCGATAGCTCACAGGACCAAAAGAAGTCTTCTGAAAAAAGGTTCGCGGCGATATTTGACACAAGGCTGGAGCCAGAAACAAATGAGTCTCTTCTCCTAGAACTGGTCATATCAAAGTCACGAACATCAACTGAATCGGAGCAGATTGTGAGTAAACCCCACATAATTGTCAACACTAAGAACGACTCCGAAACTTTGTATGAAGCTGATGACGACCTGAGAGACTCTGATGCTTCGTCGCAATTTTCATTTGTTAAGGATATGGTCGGAGGTAGAAACACGTCTATAAAGTATTATAAGACAAAGTCACAAATGAAAAAAGCCCAACCTCGAAAGGATTTCTTGGGAATTGATGATATTGCTTTAGATGATGAAGCAGTACATTCGGACTATGATTTCGAAAATAATGGTTTAGACGATGATTGCGATTTCGAAGACGACGGATTTGAGGCTAATGATCGCTTTAATGATTTTTTGTCTGACGAATCACTACACAAGCTAGATCCCGAAGTCAATGATCTCGATCTAAAACCACCTAAGTTTTCTCTTAACTGCAATTCAAGAAGTAACTCATCGCAATTCGACGAGAGCGACACTGACATCCTAAAGGGGTCTCCTAATAACAGTCTGATGAACCCCATGACAGGTCTCCGATCTCCTGGCTATGGTGAAGACTTTTTGGATGCATATCTTGACAAATCACGGCTGCCTTTACCTATCACTTCTCATTCTCTGGCCCTGAGTTTACGTGCTGATTCGCAAGATAAGAATGAACAAAAGGATCCTATTATCTCAGATATTGATGTCAAACTAACTTCATTGAATCAAGAAAGCAGTCAACCTTCAAGGGCCTTCCAGAACAGAGCACCTAGTTATGCAGAGAGCCGAAAATCGATCACCGATATGATGGGGATTCTAGCCGCTTTGGATCTGCAGTCGGCCGCTGAGAAGAAAGGCTCGAATGCTTCAGTCAGCAACATCATGGGAATGTTGGAAAGACTAGAGATGCGCTCTGGAAGTAATTCCACTGATGACGCTTCGAAGACAGACGCTTTCCTGAAAGTAAAGGAAACACTTTCTACCTTAGAACAGACTGCAGCTGCTACCTCTCCAGAAATTAAAGCTCAGATGCGCCGGTCAATTGCAGACATGATGAATACCTTGTCCATACTTGATGACCACTTGGAGAAGAAAACAGAATCTAAGAAGTACCAAAAGCAAATGTCCAAAAAGCCCTTTACAACAAGCAAAAAGCTGCAGAAGCGATATTCTTGGTGTAATGATTCAGAGAAGGTCGGTTACGACGAAAATTCTTCTGAGATACTCAACGGCTCTCTTGATCAAGACTTATTAGACGAAATCAATATGGTTCCAGAAGACTTCGATTTCGATAAGCAAACTGAGCTCGAAACTTCACTAGAGTCTGGATTCTACCGTTCTAATTCATATAATAAGAAACCAGAACGTGTCATCAAGGACTTCAAATATCAGGATAACAAGATTAAGACGCCTCTGAAGACTGTCACATTTTACCGCGGAAATTCGGAGCATTCGTTAAATGTGGCTCCAAGTAGAATGGGATCGAACAAATCGATGACATCATTTTCTTCTGTCGACGATGCAGATTTTGATAGGCAATTCGAGGCTGCTAGAAGTCACATCTCACCTAAACATGGTTATTATAACCTACATAATGTCCATGTATCTTCACCACTTTATTGTATGAGTAGTGATTCCATAAGCAGAAGATCAGAGAACCTAGAGCCAATTGATGAAAGTGATGTAGCCAGTATCTAGTATTGCAAAACATTGTCAGAAATTTAATGTCTTCACGAATGCGAAATCTTATGTAATAAGAAACTTTTCTTAATCTATGAAGTTTTGAATGGTATATACTGAATGCCCGATTTTACGTCCTATTAATACCCAGTTTCATGTACGAATTAAAATCGTACTTCGCTCCTTGAGAATAATCAAAGTACTTCAGATCATCTATCGACATTTTGGACACTATTTGGCAAGTGACGTCTTCGATATCTTGCCACTCTGAGACCTCAGGAGCCTTTCTTCGTGGCGGGATCCCCTTTCTATGCGTTGGAACGCTCAACTCTTTTAGAAATGGCACTGATTTTTTAGAACTTTTAGGTTGGGATAAACTTGGCTTTAATGAAAAGTTTGTTGTAGAACCGGCTGCCCAACTGTTTTCAGAACAATCACTTTCCTCAGAAGCGGTTGACAACGAGCTCTCTCGAAGTCTCTGAATGAGTCTTATGGTCTCTTTTGTTGACAAATTTTTTCTTAATGATCCGTATCTGTTCCAGTCTCCCATGTATCTGGAGTATATACTCAGTAAGTCATCTCTATCGTGTGAGTTCTCATCGTCGTCGTCGACCAAAACTACTTCGATTTTCTCGCCATCCTTAGTGTTTTCGATTACAGACTTGTATGAGAGGGTCGAATCGTGCCTCTTGACTAAGCAAACATCGTACTTTTCTTTTGTCAAATCAATCGTGACGCTTTCCGTCTCAGAAGGAGCAGTGGAGGCCGTCCCTACTCCAGTCCGACTGGATTTGTAGCTAGAATTAGTTTCAGAGGCGGCCTGGTTGTAGTAACTTGGAATCAGCTGAGGCGAATTTGCAAGCTGACTGATACGGCTACTGTAAGAATGGCTATAGCCATGGCGCTGGAAAGGTTTTGCAACGGGCTTTGCACTCTTAAAATCCACAGCGTATTGAATTTTCTTCGGAGGCTCGTTGATATTAAGGCTCGTACCCAAATCATGATCACTCTTACCATCAGAAATTTCCTTATTGGGTGAGTCATAACTGCGCATCAAGGTTGATTTTGGAGGAGATCTGTGAGGTTGGAACCCTGGCCCAAGTTCAGACTGTCCAAAACACTTTGTTTTTAACGGAGAAACATCTTGTTCAAGTTCCTCCATGTTTATGCTAAACATTGATCGTTGGCGAGAGTGTCTTATAGGAGAGGTGCTACTCATGACGGGAGCAGGGATAGCATTCAAAGACTTACTGAATGGAATACTTTTGCTCTGCAATTGTTTGGCTTGGAGATTAGAGAATTGAGAATTAAAAGAAGAATCGCTGTCCGTGTCAAAAGATTCGTTCTTTGCAGATTGTATAAACTCCATGCGATTGCTTAAATCAAGAGGACATGAGCCACTTTTATTTTTCAAAGGGCTTTCTTCTGGAAGTCTGGGTATTTCAATTTGGCCTTGTGGAGTCATATGTCCCAATATAGACTTTCTACGGGGACTTCGAGCCTTTTGCGCTTTTTTCTTAGCGTCATCCGCATTTGTCATGTTCAGACTGTCATTTGGGAAATTGAAGTTCATTCCCATACCACAGTTGTCATCAAGGGGATCATTTGCTATTACCACCTCACATTCTTCAGTTGGTTTTTGTTTTTGAATAGAATCTTCGAGAGATTGATTTTTTCTTCCCAGAGAGAACGCATCAAGTTCTTTTTTAGCGGCTGCCTTTTGAACTATATCTAGTGTTTTTTGTGATTCAGAGCCAACTTGGGCTTCGGACACAAGCGGAAGGACTTCTTGAGCTATTGTCGTTGACAGATGCGAAGTAGGGAGTTGTTCTGGGTTCTCCGAAAGCTCCGAATTGTCGGCAGTTCGATTTGGAGAAGTTCCATTTGTGAATTGCAGCGAGTTCAGTGACTTATTCGGCATTTCCAGTCCCTTTTCTTTCATTTCATACGATTCGCTTGTTTCATTTGAAAATCTAGATGGTGGATGTGTTCCCTTATTTCGAGGTTGATATGTCATAGAAAGATTTCCTATGGGGGCACAGCTTTTTGCAAAGGCTTCGCCAATGGAGCTAAATGAACTAATAGAGGAAACAGTGGATTCATCAGAAAACGTTCTCTTATCAACTTTGAATGGAGCGGCCTCACCCAAGAAAAGATTGTGATGAAAAGCAGTGCTGTTGGGAATTCTGAATACCTGGGGTGAATGGCTAGGTTCAGAATTGTTGGACAAACGAGATTCAACAGAGTCCGCTGGATCTTTACGAGGTAAGACACTTTCCGGAGTATTTTGTAGAGATTTTATCGATGAAGGAATCGAGTCCATGGCCATATTCAAATGTTTCATTGCATTGCTGGGACTTAACAGCTTAGCGATTGGCGCTAGCAAGGGTTGGCTTCTTGACGCGGGAATGGTAGATTTTGGAGTAGTTTGCGCACTCAAGTTTTCCAGAGCCAATCTTCGAGGCAGTGAAGGCTCTTTCAAAGGCGGAGATGGTGGTAACTCTTTCTGGGGGGAAGATGCTTTAGATGAAGTAATACGCAATGATCTCTCTCTGATCATACTGAGTTGTTTTGAAAGATGAGTGTTATTTTTTTCGGCAAATCTAGCAATCTTCTTACGATTACCCAGAGATGGTGGCTTCTCTGGATTAGCAGGCAATACTTTTATATTCTCAGACAGCACACTCAACACCGCCAGAAACTCATCTTCATCCAGTGCCAGGTCATCTGAATAATAAGGCTCATAGGTTTGGCCATTGAAAATCATTTTTCTTGGAAACCTTTCGATTTGCTTACCATCTGGCGAGTTTGGCACACTCTTGGATAATCTTGGTGGAAGCTGTAACTGAAATGGGATCGGGTTGGAAAGTGGTCCACTAGACACATGAAGCTTCTTGGAAAGTGGAGAGCGAGCCAATTTTTTCAATTGACTGCGATCAAAGATACTACCGTTAGTGGATACGAGGTCATCAAAAGACCGAAGCGATTGGGCACCAAGCTGGAGCTCATATCGATTAGCTTTACTTGGCGAAGCTGACCTTGCACGCCTTTTTGGGGTCTCCGGTTCCGGACTGGTGACCATTTTCACTGCACTTGTTCTTGAAGTGAAGACCGGTTACACTCTTCACTTCACTTTCACAATTGGTCTGGTAGTTGAATAACTGAGTTCACGGGAAATGACCTTTCGGACGATGATTAGACTTCGGTTTTGTTTGGTTAAGGAGTAGCGATGCTTGCTTTAATGAATAGTGGATCTCACAGTGATTTATAATGAAACTGGATTTATGGTAGATATGGAGATGGAGATCATAAAAGAGAATTCATGGCGAGTATTTGCATTTCGTCCCGAATAGGAAGGAAGCACGATGTTGTATAGTACGAAGCTTGTGCGTAAAAAGACGTTTTGCCTGCAGGAAACAGCTTCTGCTTACAACTCATAATCCAAAGTCATACTGCAAAATTGCACGAAATGAGTTAAACGAGTAAAGAGTTAAAAGAGTAAATAGTTGAAAGCTTTCACAGCGCCAATTACATATTTTCTTTTCAAAATAAAGAATTTTCGAGATATCTGTATGGTCGAAAGATACCACATGACTGGGTTATGAGACCATCATTGTTTTGACTTGACGCCTGAAACACTAATGTGCAAACGCAACGATTACCTCGAAGGGTTGCTTAATTGGAATTAAAGTCTGTTGTATCAACGAAAGCTGACAACCTTTATTAGAATTTTGAGTTGACTGTGCGGGGTTGCCAGGATTAAAGAGCTTCGTCCTCATTTTTTGGTCTGCCTCCCTCTGTAGCACTATGCTTTACCAAACTATCCTATCCATGGAAATTCCCCTACATGTTGAATACCACATGTTTAATTTCAGTTTTGGATTTTGTGCATCTATACATATGGTATGATATGGAACGAGGGATTGTGACTCTCGCCTCGTTACAATAAAAGCCATCACGATTGGGTTCCAATCAAACGTGATCTCTCGCAAAATACTAATGTCTTCTCGAGGTTCATAAAAGTTATAAAGCTGTGAATATGTGTGCCTACGTGCGAACCTATTCATTAGCGAGATTACAATAACCATCTTCCAAGCCACTGAGTCTGTCTTACAGAAACATTAAGGAATTCGAGACATGTATCCTTCCTAAAGAAATATGAAGCATGTATCTGATAATTTGAAGCAATGTTTTGTATGTGTATCGTATCAATGTTACATTAGTGAGGGAGTCGTACTTTCTTTGGTGAAAAACTCGTATATTGGAATTCGATTTGCTTACCAATCACCTCATACCAAAAGTTCCCTATAGCTAAAGTATGAGAGCGACCACCGTTCTGTTATGATGATGTACTTGCCTTTCTTTGTGTATTTTCGGGATGTCCAAACCGCGAATTCCGAGCTCCTCAAACTCACAAAGATCGTCCAAATTGCTTACAGGTGTATACTCAACGGATAAGTTCTCCCGCATATTTACACTATTATCCAAATTAAATTGAATCTACTTCTTCAGAGTGCCGAATAAATAAAAACTTATTTTTGATTTTCTAATGATCATCCTGCACAATGCCGATTTGCAGCCACCGCTATATGTAGATACCGACTATAAATCAAGATCTGGCATAAAGACTCCACAAAATCCCTAACAAACCACCATTTCTTTCGAAGTTCAACATCAAAATGGCCCAGGGATCTAATTCGCATTCGTCACCAGCCTCACGTGGCCAGAGCAACTCAAAGACAGATCGCAAATCTTCACTGCTGCAAAACCACCCCGCCAACCCAAATCTGCCTGAAAGGGCTAATGGTAGTTCCTCAACATCCAGCATCCAAGAAGGCGGTAAAATTGAACAAGGCCCTCAAGCCAGCCAAAATAATCAGACCTCTACAGCGGGCCAAAATAGCCCAAACTCTCCAATTAAGCATGTAAAGAAGGCAGTCACAGACAGAGTGCCACAACTGAGAGCCGCTGCTACTAAGATTGGTCTCAAAATGCTTCCACTCCAGACCGAGGCCGCTTGCAGCCGCCAAGGAGCCGAGTTCACCATGATTCTCGCAGGTTGTCGTGGTACGGGAAAGTCAACGTTCCTTAATACGCTCATTGGCGAGAACTTGGAGGAGGTTCACATTCCATACATCAAGGGGCAAGTGCGCAGCCGTCGCTTCATGCTTGTTGAGAACAAGTTTGACATTAAGTTGACAGTCGTGGACATGCCCGACTTTGGCGCCGAGATGGACAACCAATACTCTTGGCTTCCTATCATCAAGCACATCGAAGAGCAGTTCCGCCAATATTTGATTCAGGAGGAACAACCCATGCGACACCAAATTAAGGACAACCGTGTCCACGTATGCATCTACTTCATTTCGCCAACTAACACACCACTTAACACGTTGGACATCGAGTGCATGAGGGAGATCGCCAAGCGCGTAACCTTAATCCCAGTGATTGCACGCAGCGACACCCTCAACAGGGATGAGTTGATCAACTTCAAGAGTATCATCAATAAGACCTTGAAGGAAAATGAAATTGACGTTTATAGGCACCTTCGGGATACAAATGTGGTAGAGAAGCTCAATGTATACTCACCATATGCCATCATTGGCTCCAATTCCGTTTTCAAGAATTCTGACGGTGTTCTTGTTCGCGCCCGTAAGTATGGCTGGGGTATGGTTGAGGTTGAGAACCCCGACCATTGTGACTTCGTACACATCCGGGAGTTGATAATGTCCGAGAACATGTTGGACTTGATCGACGCGATGAGCCACTACTACAATGCTTTCCGAACCGAATTCTTGCGTGCTCGCATCCGAAGCCAACGCAACCTCGACGACGAGGAGCAATACAACACGACTAACACCAACGAGGATGGCATGGAGTCGTATAAAATCTACAGTCAGTTTCTTACCAGCAAGTCCAAGGTAAACTTCGAAAAGTACACTGGCGAAGACGAGGCCCTTCAGAAGCAGGTCCGTTCTCGATTGGATGGGGTCAAGAACTTCGAAGAAAACCGCTTACGCGAGTGGAAGAAGCGTCTTGTAACCATCACGTCGACTCACGCCCAGGACTTGGAAGAGCACCAGGCCAAGGTTGTTGCGTTGGAGAAAGCCATTCTCACTTTGAGTCCTGGCGAGAAGACGCAGCTCAAGGAAATTGCCGAAAGAGCTTTTATGGGTGGCCATCAAAAAGTTGCGGCTACCGATCAAGAAAGCATTGCTGCTGGTAGCATAGTCGTGTGATTCATTTGTTATGGTGCCCTAATAAGTGCTAGTATCTACAATACAGCGTTCCTGCAGCCAGTAGGGCTTGGGCTATATATAAGAGTGCGAGTCTCTCATCGAAAAAAAATAAATCTTATTCTACTATGAGGAGGTCATCAGACATAAGTTCAGTATACCTGCTTTAGAAATTGGCGTTACAAGACTGTACAATGAAAGCGTTAGCTTGATCATCAAGATTTTTTGGTTATCTCCTTTCGATTATATTTGACATGAAGGGTTTAGCTCGTATGGTTACAAGCTAGCTTTTCAAAAGGTATGTTGACCGCAATTATTCAATCGTCACCTTTAGGATGAACTTTTATCATTATATGTTTTTTCTGGCATCTTTAATGTTAGGGCTCTCCAGCTCAATGAATACAACCCTTGACAATTATCTGATGTGACACAAATTCATACAGACTATGATACTAACAAAAAGCCAACTAGGAAATAAAAGAGTTTCTCGTCTCGCTCAGCTTGATTCGCATGATAGTGGCTTTTAGATTCAATTCTTGTCTCGAAATGAATTGATGGAACCTCACAACTGCCATCTTCAATTATCATGCTTAGCATTTCAGCGTGAGTTGTGAAAACTAGGAAGTGGTGTAGAATATCTGTAGGTTGGACTTTTTTGTTTGTTGGTTTTCACATCTAGTATTCTAAAGCTCATTTTACCAAAAAGTGAGCTCAAGCAAAGAGAGGCATGCGCAGGACTCCAAATTAGATATGAATTGCTTCAATTAGCGTTAAACTAATTAGGTAGAATTTGATTTGGACGTGCATTTGTTCATTGACCGTCTCTATCAACAAAGGGCAATGTGAAGACAAAATTTGAGTCTCTGAGAATTGTTAGAAAACTTTATTTTTTTAGATCGTATGATTTTTGAAGTCTCCATAAAAATTTATTATCGAACTGCATAACTCGTTGTGGTTTACTTACTCGAACCTTGAACGTAGGATTCGGAGTTTCTCAGATTAACTCAACATCTGCTTGAAGAACGATTCTGGGACTCATCATAAGTCGCACTAATTTTTAATCCTGGCTATCGAGCCTGCTCACTATTTTACAGAATTTTTCACTGAGTATCTGCAATTGCCCTTCCCACATTCTATTCTTCATGGGTGAATCAAAAGAAGTTTGCCCAGAGTTGCAGTCGCCAATAGCTCCGAAACCACCTAAATCGGCCAAGCTGAAAAAGAAGAAGGCAAAAAAGACCTCAAAATTGGATTCTCCGAAACCTTCAAGTCCGAAAGATTCGACTCTGGCACAGAAGAAACCAGAACCCAAACAGAATACAGTACGCAATGTCTTCTTCGTCATTGACAATTCGGCTTGTACTTTGGGTATAGGAAACATCCAACGTTGGTTTGACCAAGAGTTTGTTCAGTCTCAGAGCCAAAACTCAGACAAAATCCACCTTAGCTTGTATGTTCCTCAATACACCCTTCGAGAGTTGGATTTCCAAAAGCGTGGGCCTATGATGGGGGTTTCGCTGGCTCACGAGGCAATCAAGTTTATTGATTTGCTCTTTGAGGCGGATGCGACCGAACATAGTTCAAACCAAAGTAACACACCTCAAGACCAGGCTGAAACGAATGATTTTTCCGACGAGATGTTAAACAACTTTGACGAGCTGCAAATGGAGCCTGCTTTCAAAAGCGCGATACCATTTCACATGTATATAGAGGAGATAAGCACACTGTTTCCCAGCTGGGAGAAGTGTTTGAAGTATCGTATGTGGCATCCTAAACAAAAGGATTTGCCGCATATTCCCTCGGCAGATGATGAAGAACGCATGGAGCAGCAAGCAGAGATCGCACCTCGGTTGAAGAATTTGATTAGATCGTGTATTTACGTGACCAGATTGAAGAACAAGAACCAATCCATCCCCATCGGTGATCACTGGAAACTTGTCACCGAGGATCAGGCTACAAAAGTGTGGGCAACTTCGTTTGGAATCGACTGCCTTAATGTCAACGAGGCCGAGCTGCTTCTCTTTCATGCCAACGACGTGACTAAGTTTGAGCCCTTGGACCCAGCGGCCGAATTCTTCAAGGACAAAGATGTGTTCGACAAGGAGGCTCCTAGTGGGCTACACAAGAGGGTTGATACCACACAATATCCGTACGAGAGCATATGGAAGAAAAAAGAAGCTAAGATGAATGGTAAGAATACAGCCCTGAAGGGCAAACCTAAAGCAAGCGATAAGCCACCGTTCGTTAAAGTCAATGGTATTTGTTACGAAGAGTTTGACCAGATCAATTACGCTCCTCGCATAGCTAGCGTACCACTTGTGGAAAGTAAGTTCTTCGGCCCTAAGAAGGATGAGGATAGTGATTGATTCTGTATTAGAATGAAATTAAGGGTAAGATGGTAAGGTGTAATAATCATTCAAGTAATATTTTACGAAGGTTTTCAATTGTATGATAATCAAAATGAGTCTGGAGGAGGAACGGGTTAAATAATAATGAGTTTGGGTTATCATAACTCTTCTATTGAAAAAAAAACTTAAGAATAATGAATAATGAAAGAAGAAAGAAGAAAGAAGAGAGAGGTAATTCTTTTGATTCTCAAAAATTTGGGTCACACTCTCTAATTAAATTAGTGTTCAATGTTTAGATCAAAAAATTTCAAGGGCCAATCTACCCGTCACAACAAAAATCAAAAACATAAAACAAAACAAAAAACAGAAAAGAAAAGAGGCATTTTTTTTAAAAATTTAAATAGCTTCTTGAAATTGATCCAAGCTATATCTCCTTCTGTTAAGCTGTGGACTTCAATGATAGCCAGCCAGGATACACACACTCCACGAACTGTCCGTCGTTCACTAAATTACCATGAGTCGCCATAACACGAATGAGGATATGGAAGGATATATCCGGCGGTGGAGGGAGCTTAAATCGCAGTATGGCGACCGTGCCAGCGAAATCCCGGAATTCACCCGTCTATCCATGGTGTTGGCACAACAACAACGACAACTGCAACAAGCCCAACAACAGTCCCAGGGACCACAATCTTCGGGACAGCAAGGCTCGGGACCGCAAAGAAACACACAATCGCAAGGGCCGAACTCGTCCTACTCACGACAACCCCCTAACTCGTATAATGCTTCGGGTCAAGCCCCATATCCCGATATGGGCCTGCAAGCGATGCCTCTGAGATACCAGCCGCAAAATCAGCAGTCTCTGTCATTTATGGGAATGCTGGGTCTCATGGGCACGGGATCTAGTGATGGCCAAACGCCCAATTCCGTAGGAAGCTATAATACTGCCCAGCTGGCTATGAAAAACACAGGACTAGGATACGCCAACCAGACCCCGATGCAGCAAATGGGGATTAATTTTATGGGTGGCGCTAGAGGAACGGGCCTGCCTTCATACACTGGAAACATTCCTCCAGGCAGTGGCAGTAACCTTACTGGAGTTGAATCAGCTTTTGGCGGACAGCAGATGCAGATGTTTAAGCTGCAAGCACAAGTGGCAAAGGTACTTACCAGACCCTCCGGAGGCTTCGTTTCTATCCCGAATGATGTCTTCGATATGGCGACTAACGAACGGCTTGCGTCCAATGGATACAACGCGTCGGGGCTTAATGCCAATCTTGGCGTGTCCAACGCACCTAACCCAAGCGCAGCTTCCCCAAACGCGAACAGCAACATGATATCGCTATCGCCCCAATCTCAGTTCCAACAAGCGCGCGGTGGTGCTCCAAATGTGCCACGCGCCAATACGTTGTCAAATCCACCAAGCGCTTCTCTGCCTTCAGCGCCTACACCGGGCCCAAGCTCGGTAGTTGACCGCACCGAGTCTGCTAGAGGTGCCACTAGAAGCGCCCTGGCCGCCTCGAGGCAAATGGTAAAAACTCCACAGGCTGGTCCACAGGAGTCAAGAGGTGTCGAGGCAGTGATGTATCCGCCGGAGCCACCTGTTGAATATGAGAAGTATATAGAAGGCAAAGACCTCACAGACCAGCTAATTTTACCGGTGTCTAAGCCAAACTCCCAGGTGGATACTTTCCTGTTACCCAAAGTTTTCAGCTCAGCCATGCAAGATATCCCGTTCAGCGCTTTCAATGCACCACAAAGCAAGCTTCGAATTTTCTCGTTACTTCCTTATGGTGTCGATGTAAATGATTTGATGAGCACGCGTGAGTACTATATGAGCTTACAGATTGATAACCGCATTGCTTACTTGAAGGCACGAATCGATCAATTGGAGGATCTGCCCGAAAAGGATTCTATTGCCATAGAGTTGAATCAACTCGAACTATTACCACACCAGCGAGAAATGCGCGGTCGAGTTCTTAGTCAGCTTTGGTATAGCAAACTCCTTCTACTCAATTCGCATCCCAACTTTCTCGCGAAGTTTCCCGAGTTGTCCGTGGAAAGCGCACTTTCAATTGAAGGGCTTTATAAACAACAATTGTATTTGCTTGTTCAGGCACAAAACGCCAAACATCAAAGTCTTGTGAAGGAGATTTTGGCGACAAGCTTGCATCGCGCTGAAAAGATTGCAAGCGGCCGAGAAAAACTTGACCGCTATAGGGCTAAAATCAATAGTTTCCACGTTCAAATCGCCAAAGAGGAGCAGAAGAAACTCGAACGTATGGCAAAACAACGTTTGCAAGCTTTGAAACTGAATGACGAGGAAGCCTACTTGAAGTTGTTAGACCATACAAAGGATATTAGAATCACACACTTGTTGAACCAAACTAACCAGTTCTTGGAGCACTTGGCTCAAGCCGTGCAAACTCAGCAGCGCGAAGCTAAGAACGCCCAAAGTGATGCTGCTGGTGAGGATGACAATGTTATGGACGATGAAAAGAGACAGAAGATTGACTACTACGAGGTGGCACACATGATCAAGGAAGAGGTCACCAAACAACCTGACATTTTGATTGGCGGTACATTGAAGGAATACCAATTGAAGGGTTTGCAATGGATGGTGTCCTTGTACAATAATCACTTAAACGGAATCTTGGCTGACGAGATGGGATTGGGTAAAACCATCCAAACTATTTCACTTCTTTCCTATTTGTATGAAGTCAAGAAAGTTAAAGGTCCGTTTTTGGTAATCGTTCCACTTTCAACGTTAACAAATTGGAACATTGAGTTTGACAAGTGGTGTCCTGCTCTCAAGAAAATCTCCTTCAAGGGATCGCCCGCTGAGAGAAAAAGCATGCATCAGGAGATTCGCCTTGGTAACTTTAATGTCGTTCTTACCACGTTTGAGTACATTATTCGTGACAAGACGCTTTTGTCCAGAGTGAGATGGGTTCACATGATTATCGATGAAGGTCACAGAATGAAAAATGCATCTTCGAAGTTGTCGGAGACGTTGACGCAACACTACCACAGTGATTACAGACTAATTTTGACCGGTACGCCACTTCAGAACAACTTACCCGAGCTTTGGGCTTTGCTTAATTTCGTTCTTCCTAAGATTTTCAATTCTGTAAAGTCGTTCGACGAGTGGTTCAATACTCCCTTTACGAGCACTGGTGGACAAGACAAGATTGAGTTGAGTGAAGAAGAAACTCTATTGGTTATCCGTAGATTGCACAAGGTCTTGCGTCCGTTCTTACTTCGTCGTTTGAAGCGCGATGTTGAGAAAGACTTACCAGATAAGGTCGAGAAGGTCGTCAAGTGTAAGATGTCTGCCTTACAGCTCAAGTTGTACAGAATGATGTTGAAGTACAATGCCATCGTTGCTGGCATTGATGAGAACGGTAAGCCAATTCTCATAAAGGGTGTAAACAACCAGCTCATGCAATTAAGAAAGATCTGTAATCATCCATTTGTTTACGGAGAGATTGAACAGCTTATTCACCCACTGAACGAGACTAATGACTATATCTGGAGAATTGCCGGCAAGTTTGAGCTTTTGGACAGAATTCTTCCTAAGTTCAAGGAAACGGGTCATAAGGTCTTGTTGTTCTTCCAGATGACTCAGATCATGAATATCATGGAGGACTTTCTTCATTTCCGAGGCATGAACTATATGAGACTTGATGGAGGAACTAGATCTGACGAAAGAACTGTGCTTTTGAAGGCTTTCAATGATCCCAACTCTGAATGCTTTTGTTTCCTTTTGTCGACTAGAGCTGGTGGTTTGGGTCTCAATTTGCAAACTGCTGATACTGTGATTATTTTCGATTCCGACTGGAATCCTCATCAGGATTTGCAAGCGCAGGACCGTGCGCATAGAATCGGACAGAAGAACGAGGTGAGAATTTTAAGATTGATTACGGAAGATTCTATTGAGGAAATGATTTTGGAGAGAGCAGCTGCCAAGCTTGAAATTGACGGCAAGGTTATTCAAGCTGGAAAGTTCGATAATAAGTCCACCGCCGAAGAACAGGAGGCTTTGCTTCGTGCATTGATGGAAAAGGAAGAAGAACGTAGGATAAATGGAAGCGAAGAGGAACAAGACTTGGATGACGACGAATTGAACCAAATTATCGCGAGAAATGATCACGAGTTGGAAGTCTTCAAACGTCTCGACCTCGAAAGAGCGGAAAGATCAAAAGACAAGGAGTACGCAACTCGTTTATTTAGTGATCAGGAACTACCAGAGTGCTACACTAGGGATCCAAAGCTGTTCTTCAAGACATCGGAAGAAATCATTGAAGAGTACGGAAGAGGTAACAGAGAGCGAAAGATTGCAGTATATGACGATAACTTAACCGAGGAAGAATGGCTTAAACGTATCCAAGGTGTCAACTCCGAAGAGTCTGACGACGATTTGATGCCCAAAATGGCCAAGAAGAAAGGTCGTCCTCGCAAAATCAAACGGACAGATTCCACCGATGGTCTTGACTTGGATGACGAGCGTGAGCTCAAGCGTCCCAAAGTTGCAACTGTATCCACCAGAGGCAAAAGAGGTAGACCTGGAAGGCCAAGGACAAAAGTCAGTGCCAATAGAACCACCCCAACAGTAGACCTTCTTTCTCCTGAGGAGCGTTTATCACTTCAAAACAACATGGAACTTATCTATGGCGCGCTTCTTGATTACAAGGAAAGTGACCGTAAGTTGAGCGACTTGTTTTTGGTCAAGCCCTCCAAAAGATTATACCCCGATTACTATGTGTTGATTAAGCATCCGCTTGCGATGGACGTCGTCAAGAAGAGAATCACCAACAAAACATACTCCAGCATTAGGGACTTCTTGGAAGACATACATCTCATATTCACCAACGCTAGGATATACAACCAAGAAGGTTCTGTAGTGTACAGAGATGCACAAACCTTGGAGCAGTTGGCCACTAATATGTATAAGGAGTTGAACCCCAACGAGAGCGAAGATATGCGCGAAAAAATCCTTGACTTTACCGACTTTGACAAGGCGCACCAGCTTCGTCGTAACCCCAAAGCGCAGTCACTTGCCGCTAACGCCGACTCTGATATCAACAGAGAAGAATTGAGAGCACAAGAGCAAGGAGCCAGCGAGCCAATCCCTAACATCGACCCTGCTATGGAGAGCCTTTCGACTGACTCAAATGCTATGGGCATCGACGTAAACGACTTATTCGATTCAAACATAGACATGATGGGTGCCGACGCGATGCCACAGGACTCCGACATGACAATGGGTTAAATAGATTTAAAATGTGCAAAAATACATGTATTTTATCATTATTTTTATTGATTATAGGTGTGCGGAAAATTCTTGTCAGAGAAAAGACTCTCTTCACAATGACAAAGATGAGTGCGTAGATTCGAGCAATTAATTACACAATCAAGAATTAACCAAAGAACACATAGTTAATTCGCACTGTACCGCGGTAGTTCTTCGTCGATATGTCTATTGTTCACAGAGTCATTGAGGACTTCATCCACTATTGATACGAACTCTGTAATGCCACCATCTTTAAAGACGATTTTTCCATCAAACCATTCTTCCTTGGGAAAACCATTACATAAGCCGCTGCTCGGACTGAAAAAGCGGAACTTCCAGTAATTTGGACCAAACCATGGCGATTCCAACAGATGACCAAACCTAAGGGCCAGCGCCTGGTCAAAATTAAGTACAAACGAAGAAACATCGCCCTGAGAGTGTGTTACAAACACGAGTCTATGATTGGTCGCGAAAATAGAACCGTTTCCAACGTTGATGTGGACATTGATGCTTTTGGGGTCTTGCAGTGTTATCGCTAGCGTTTGACGGGTGGTTTTTGACTGGTAACGTATCATCTCACCCTGTTGTAGACAAAAGGGGGTTTGCCCATTATGGCGTGTAAGAGAATTGACAGACATTGCGCAAGGTATTTATATGTGGTGACTCGTCTTCAAGTTATAGCATGAGATTGATAACGATAGGATTCCCCACATGTAATAGCATGAAAGGAAAACGCAAGATTAGATTAAAAAACCGGTAAGTCAAATCCCAATGAATTTTTAACTCCTTTAATTTAGTTGTGATAATATATTTTCTATTAGGTATGGCTTTTTTGCCACCATCGCCTTATGATGTTACCAGAAAGAACAATAACCAGATACCTACTGTGAATGAGTAGATGGAGGAAGAAAAAAAATAAGAACGATTCATTTTCATTGAATTCGCAATTAATTTGCCTGTTTTCAGAAGCTTTTTTTCGTAGAAAGCTCCAAATTGTTTTCACCTTATCTGAACTTAGAAGATGAGATGAGAAGAATCGTCTGCCAATGAATTTACGATCGTGGAATCCTCGACTACTGCAGCACTTCAACACATTACCAAAATTCAAGAGCGTCTACAATTACAAGTATTTGTCTGATGCGGAAACAGTTCAAAAACTCATAGATCGTATGGATCTACGGAAGAAGTATCCAAACTCCAAAGGAAATCTAGACATCGTGGACATTTTCCCTGGTACGGGACTTTTTTCTTCCATGATCAATTGTGAATTGAATCCAAGGAATCACGTCGTGATAGAAAAAGAAAGAGATAACGTTTCTGTATGGAAAAGCAGGCTTAAAATCCTAGAAGAGAATGGCGGCAACCAGGAGAACTTCCGTTTTTGCAATATGGATGGATACGAATGGGAAACATACACATCGATTGTAAAAGACCAAAAGATCATTTCTCCCGTGACACAAGATCGCTCTAAAGTCCACGACGAGCTCCTCGTCCTAGCCAATCTTACAGCGCCGTCAAGTGGAGAACCCGTTCTTGCCCAGTGGATTCAGTGCTGTGCCTACCAGAATTGGCTCCAGAAGTATGGTCGTGTGCGCATGTACATCTTTGTGAGACACGCCTCGTCGCTGAAGTTCTTGGCCAGCTCCACCTTTCTGAAACGCAACAGAGCCGCTTTGAAACGTGACATTTATACAGACAGCACCTTATTGGCGCTCTCAGATATTGTACAAGAAGACCAAGAAACTCCGGGTGAAGGATTTGATCCCAGCCTAATTTTCGAGCAACAACCGCTATTGTTCCATAATGGCGCTGTGGCTCCGACCGCTGGAGATTTGTCCTTGATCGAGATAGTTCCCAGGGCTGAGCTAGGAGACTTGAATATTTTTGATATAGATTACTTGTGCCAGAGTTTGATGTACAAATCCCACATGACAATTAAGGAGTGCCTTTCTATGGTAGCGCCAGGCGCTTCAGAAGCATTGAGCAACAAAATTCGCCCTGAAATCTTGCAGAAAACGCCACGGCAATTATCAAGGGAGGAGTTCTTGGAAATTTACAAGGTGTACACGGTCTGGCCTTTCAAGGCCACATTTGAAGATACCGTGGATATCCTTATGGATGATACCCGTTCATTCTAATCCTGACGAAACAATTTTTCATGTATTTAAACAATTAAAAGCCAATTTTATACATTTTAATATAGAATGGGCATATTCGTACATAATCAATTCATGTTTTCTTCCTTTAAATATTTAATAGCTACAGTTCGCCTGGAAGGTCCACATGTGTGAATAGCTCGACAAGCTTAGCGCTATTGAATAAATGCTCAGATTTGGGACCAAAACACCCTGCGTTGGGCAATGACTGAAGCAAGTTGTAAATGTCATTACTAACGAAACCATGCAGCTGTTGCAGTTGCAGAGGTTGACTACGATCTAACACTGCCACACTCGATACATCAGAAGGCTTAAGGGGCCGCTTTGGTAGAGAAGACTCACTGTCGTTAGATGTAACTTCAACTCTGCGTCTTTTTGATCCCGGCTCGTCATCACCAAGCTCCTCGGTATCGCTTAAAAGCGCTTCCTCATTCGCCAAATCGTATTTTGCTATAACATCAAATGGACCGAGACTGTAGCGTTTAGAGAAAAGTGCCAAGTCGTCGGTCTCGGGAAAGTATTGAATAAAACGTCTGCAAAGCGAGAGAACAGTATCTAAATCAAGATGCGAAGATGCGAAGGTAATGTATCTCTTAACCATCTTCCTAAGATAGTATTGTGATCTTTTTAAGCGTCTCAGGCTGTTGCTGTGCAAAACTAAGTTGTGCGTGGCGATCTCGAGAACTTCTTTATCACTAGCAATCTCCTTTAAGAGAGAAGTTACTGCCACCTCGAAAATCACATTCAAATCTGCAAGGGAATTTGAAAGAATGAGATATTCTAAGTATGCATACAAGAAGCCGCCATCTTTTCCGAAAGATTTCATGGCCAATTCAAATACTTTGTCAGCAGTCTTCTTGTTATCAGAGTAGTACTCATGAAGTGCATTTTCCACAAAAAATTGGTAAGTCATATCCGGGAAGTTCTTTCTTTGTCTGAATACGGCACGAACTTCTTTAATACCTTGTGATCTCTTACACAAAGACATCAACTTAATGTAAAGGAGAGTTACTGATTTTGTTAGGTCATCTAATTCCTTCTGAAGGCGGCCAATCTCGGCAGCTTGCACTTCCGTATACGCATAAATGGGCTGCGGTACTTCTTCGTCATCACTGCCATCGTTATCATTTCCAGGGGTAGCTTCGGTCTGTGGGATGTGAACGGTTTCTACTGCTTGGGTTTTTAGCTCCTCAATCTTCGCTTTTTCTCTTGTATGCTCCTCTGTCAAGAGTTTTATTATGTTATCATAAACCCCGCGAGCCTTTTCAAAGTTGTTTTCTTTTTCGTACTGCTCAGATAATTGAAATGCTATGAGAAAACTCGTGGGGTTCAAAAGCAAAGCGTCTGCGAATAGGGTAACACATAGGCTTCTGTTGCCTTCTTCGCTGTTCAGAAGAATATAGTGACCTAGTCTGTACCATAATTCAGGTACGAAAGGTAGCATAGAGATAGCTCGCCTATATACATATTCAACACGTTGCCGGAGAGCGGGTTCAGGTAAGTTGAGCTTATTTGCTTTTTCTAGCTCTATCCATCTGAACCACAAAGAAACTTGATTTGCTACAATGTTCGAAGGATCGTTGGAGATGGAATAAGGAACTAGTTTTCTTCGAAGCAGGTTCTCTGTGGCATTCAGCCACTCAGTATTCCAGGGCCTCACTTCCATGTACGCAGCGGAAAGATCTGCTATGAATTTACTAGCGCTATTGGGAGAGGAGGCCTCGTTCTCCCACTTTCTGTAGTCTGCCCACATTGTTTCAAGTTTTGCATTGGGAATAACAAGACATCGTTTATATACTTTTCTAATAGAACTATTTCTCTGCTGGAGCTCGTAGTTGGATCCAGGAGTCCAAGTTTTGTAGAAGTCAATATAGTCCTTCCAGAGGTCGTAGCTATCTAAGTCAATTCCAACTTTGTTGACAGCGAAGTCAAATGCCATGACCACAGTGTTACGAGCTTTTTCGCCACCAGTGATTACATCGTTGACTCGACGCACATACAGCACGTATGTCCGGCAGATTTCAACATCGGTAGTGTTTGGAAGACATCTAGCGAAGAGCAGTTCGACTCTCTTGAGATCACCTCTATTAAGCTCGAAGTTTATGTAGCTACCCCATTGTTTTGCCTATAAGTTAGTTTCGCTGTTTCAAACGTGACTGGAAAATTGTTACATACGTCGAATTTGAATATCGCTAGGTAGTTGTCGAAAATTGATCTCACCAAGTCTTCTTGGTCTTTTATGAGAACCTGGTCAATCAACTTCGTCCACAGGCCATGATCTGTTGGAGATTTTTCTACGGTCTGTTTTAGTTGCGTGATTATATCTGACGGAGGTCCGGTTTTAGTTTCTGGGACAACCATAATGTATTAGAGCCAGTCTTTGTCCTTGGTGTGGAACCTCAATGTTGTCTTGAGTGTGGAGAAGAATGAGGAAACAAGGAACAATTGAAAAGTATACAAAATTTGGAAGGGCGTGCTTTTTGGAGAATTGATAATCGTAAATAACTATACATCAGATTTTTTAATTGGATTAGGTAAGTGCTAATGACCTTAGCTTCAAGGTTTAATCAGCCAAACAAAGTATCACCGAGTATTTCCATCAAGTATTTCATATTATTAAGGGTGAATTTAAGTTCTAGCTGCTATAACTGTTCCGCTGCATAATATGTGGTTGTCACATGTTAGTTCCAAATTGAAACCGTCCTCTTTCTCTTTAATACATAAATTGACGTCCTTATCAATATAGCATGGCCTGCTATTGCGATACTTGAATGATTCAATTACCCTTTCGGGATACTGCGCTGCAAAGTAATGTAGTAAAATCAGCACCATGAATGGCCCTGACACAATAACATCTTGTAAACCCTCCCGACGACAGTAATTCTTATCGTAGTGAATCTTGTGAAGATTGTATGTGAGAAAATTGTATCTCATAATATGCTCAAGGGTGAATCTAGTGGTTGTACTACGGTCATATAAATTCACAGTTTTTTTGTCTGACTCCTGGATTTCTTGAAATGGATCGTTGGTATATATGAGTGTTCGGAGTTCTTTCAAAAAGGGCAAATTACTCGTTTCAAAGGCTCGCTCAATCAGAACGAAAGCGTTGTTTCGAAGGAATCGAACTGTGCTGACTCTTTCAGTGCAATCCACAACCAGAGTCTCTTTAGGAGTGTCTGAAAGAAAGTCAAGCTGTCCTCCTGCCCACATTCTTCTCGAGAAATATTCTTTACCATTGTAGTCAACTGGGGCTTGGTAATTATCATAACCATCTGATCCCATCATGTTGTTTGTTTGAGTATTGAAGAGGAAGCTGTAGCCATATAAATGAGGATTGTCAGCGGGTCCCCCAGGAACAATTTCATTTAAAAGGTTCCGCATATGGACCACATGGCCCAAAGATATCGAGTCTTTGATTGTCCAAGTAAGTGGTTTAATTCTAGCGGCCCATTGTTGCACTAAGTTCTTCATTCATAAGTAGTTAAAGCAATGGTTCACAAACATGAACATGAGGGAAGATATGATGAATTATCAAGAAAATAAATAAAAATACGTACATTTAAAAAATCTCTTAGATATAACTAATTATTTCCAATTTGAAAATACCATACCCGTATTTAACCTGCCAGTCAATTATTCAACTACTATCTTTATCTCAAAGGTCCTCCACACCTTTCCTAAGATCACTGCATTCGGTCGTTTATTGCAGACCTCAAGCAAATTGTTGATAAAATAGAATATGGCAACAGTTTCGGGAGCATGCGTTATCAATAAGGTTTCTGGTCTTTTACAGATCCGTGAGGACACAGCTCCATCAAAGCTTATGTGGAAGGCGATCGATCAAGATAAGTCTTTAGAAGTTCCACTCAATAACCTATCACGTCTCCAAGCATCACCTGAAACTTCTCCAAAAATGCTTTTACGTCTATTTTATATGCTTCAGGACTCTACTGATGTTCACGATGTTAAGCTAACATTCAACAATCGCCAAACTATGAATGTAGTGAAAGAAGCACTTCAAACCATTGTTGCACGACAAAAGACTGTCATCAAGGATAAAGCAACTCCGGCCTTGGGTAGCGCCACCCCTCAATCGGGAACTCCTGTCCCTGAGTCAGCTTCTGGACCACAATTGCTGGTCAGAGATCCACTCGATTTTTCAAAACCGGAATCTCTAAGTTCGGCGGAATTACTAAAAAACCGCCAATTGCAACAGAAATTGTTATCGGAAGATCGCATTCTCCGAAGCATATTTACTGAAACGGTCATCAACTTCAAGCTTCATCCAAGCATTTTTTGGTCCAGCAGAATAAGCCAGCTTCGGACATTTGCATTAACTATTTCACAGCATCGTGGTCCATACAACGTTTTGTCAACCATCAAGCCGGTAGCTACTTCTGAGAATCAGGTGAACGTTAACGTCACACGAGACACAATAAACGAAATATTCGAGACTTACCCAATCATACGTAAAGCACACGATGATTTGGTTCCCAAAAAACTCAATGAGGGTGAATTCTGGTCTCGATTTTTTAATTCGAAATTGTTCAGAAGACTTCGTGGCGATAAAGTCAAAAACTCAAACACTAGAGGAGATGTCATAATCGATAAGTACCTAGACGAGAACGCGGATTCTCCTCCAGAAGATGCTTCCGGTACCGCGAACGAGCAAGCACGTGAGGATAAGAGAGTTAATAAGACAATTGATTTATTGGGAAACGAAGTGGATAATTCGCAAAAACTTGGAGTTGCACCTGATTTCACCATGAAGTTTTCCAACGAAATTGATAAAAAGGATGGTCCAATAGGAAGAGGTGAGACCGGTTATGATAGAAAGGAAAGTGAAATGATCATCTTAATGAGGAATATGAACAAGCTCTCCAGCAAAATGGTAAGTTACAATTCTCAGAACTCCATTGATGCAGTTAATCCTACGGATTCAATTGAGGATTTTGAGCAAGAACTTGAAATTGCAGATCTTAAAGATTCGGAAGATGTCGGTTATGTCGAGCTCAAAATGGATTTCGAAAGCGCCCGATACTCACTTCAATCTGATATACCAGAGCAAGAAGATACCGAGATTTTAGCGAGGGAGAACACCGCTGACTTTTTAAGAAATAATCTATTCACCGCTGTTAAAACCGGTATCGACTTAACCGCTACCTACAACAGAAATACGGAAGAGATCGTTCATGCTGGTCTGGATATTTTATCCTTGGTAAAGCATAACTTTCGAGTTTTCAAACTGCTTCACAATCTTAAAGATTCAAGCTCAACTAGCCGTCAATTGATTTCTGAGGAGCAGATCCAAGAATTAATAACTTTTCATGTCACATTAGTGGAATTTCTACTGCATTTTTGGAACCTTTTCCTTAACCTGGGCAGTCCTGCGCATCTTAAGAAGCTCTTTGCGACTCTCCGAACTTGTCAAACTTCACTAGCTACTTTGCATGACAAAGTCCAACAATCTATTTTTAGCTGCGAACCAATAGCTGGTAACGAAAAGATGCGCGAGAAACTCAGCAAAGACCTTGATAACTGTTTGTTGCCTCTTTCTGCAGGCTTATCGAAGGCCATTAGGGAGTACGTTACTGCAATTCGTGCTTCACAGGAAGCGGAAGTTAACGAAAATGGGAAACGACCTTTGTCAACCTAACGTATATTGGAAACACAGCATAGAAGCATTAAGGTTTAAAATCTTTGGCGATCTTATGTAGAAACTTCTATAATGGTGGTCTATTAAGCAATTTCTAATGTCTATCGATGGGTTTGAGTAACGGCGATGTTCAATGCGTTCTTATAATAGTTGTACCTTACTCCGAGAAGATACAGAGTTAAGTTTCATATTAATTTCTGGTTTCCATCAGTATCTATTTGAAAAATTTCTTTATTTTTTTTTATTTTGCTTGTATTGCAAGCGTATGTCTATAGATTACTGAATCAGCAGGATAGGTACCTAGTGCACATCATAAAAGACATAATTTGTAATAACAGAAAGAAAGAAAGAAAGCTTCGTTTTTTTTTCATTACAACGTTATATGTTGCAAACTTATATAAATTAGAAATTTGCAATCTTAGATTTTCCACCTTAACTTCATTATGAACTTAGGTGATTTTGGATAAGGCGATGCCTGCACTCCGCTGTCTCATCCGATGCCCATCGCTTCTTGCAAAGCCAACTAGCTAATACCAAAAGATGGAAGAAACGAAAAAAACAAACGAAGTCCTTAAAGGGATAAAAAACAAGCACCGTAGACAAAAAGTTTATGCTGCAATTCAAGCAGAAAGGTCCAAAGACAGACACAAGGCCCGTGCTGCCAGAGCTAAAGAGGAGAGGGAGAACCCTCAACTCAAAGAAGAAAGACTCGCAGCCAACGTTCCCGAAACGCTCGAGACGAAAAGAGTCTTTGATGAAAGTATAGCCAGCGAGATCGAGGGAGAAGACGAGTTCTTCGAGCTATTCAATCGTACCCAAAGAGACCCCAAAGTTCTCATCACCACAAGTCCCAACGCCAAGAAGGTGGCTTACGAGTTTGCAGATATTTTGACTGAGTTCGTACCCAATGTTACATTTGTCAAGAGAAAGAGAGACTACCAGATGAAAGAAATGGCCGCTTACTGTGCCAATAGAGACTTCACAGACTTAATTGTCATCAATGAGGACAAGAAAAAGGTGAACGGTCTAACATTCATACATCTACCTGAGGGCCCCACCTTCTACTTCTCCGTTACCTCTCTCACCACTACAGAACGCATAAAAGGCCATGGAAGAGCCACGCTGCATATCCCAGAACTCATACTCAACAACTTCAACACCAGGTTGGGTAAGACCGTTGGCCGTTTATTCCAGGCAATCTTCCCTTCGCAGCCAGAAATTGAGGGACGCCAGGTCATCACGTTGCATAATCAAAGAGATTACATCTTTTTCCGGAGACATCGTTACATGTTTAGAAACGAGGAAAAGGTCGGTCTACAGGAACTAGGACCTCAATTCACATTGAAGTTGAGAAGACTACAAAAGGGCATTAAAGATGAAATAGAGTGGGAGCATAGACCTGACATGGAGAGAGATAAGCGGAAGTTCTACCTTTAAGGCTATAGTAGATAAATTTGGAGCCGTTCGCAATCAGGGGCGTGATGACCATTTTGATCTATTTTGCATAAGCAAAGCACAAGGCACGAATTTTATATTTACCAATATAGAAGCATTCAAAAAAAAAATCTGTAGTTTTATCAGAATGTTTTTGTAATCATTTGTCAGAGAGTTGAAGGGTCTACATGCTGCCCCCCCATATTTAGGGTTTCTTCCTTCATATTAGGCCTCCCACCCACGTCTCTATCGACAATCCTCTCCAAAAAAAAGTTGGGGTTTTTTGCACGTTCGACGAATCCATCTTTGGTACTCCGTCGTTTCCATTCACTTCCAAAAGGCTTCTTTTTCGAGTCAATTGTCGTTATTCCTGATAGACTTGTACGCGGAGCTGGCGACAATAATGGACACAGAAGGCGTCAATCAGATCCTAAAGGCGCTAGAAATCGTTTACGAGCCCCGCTCCAGTAATGACGCTCGAAGAGACGCTCAGGCTTTTTTGGAAGAGGTCAAACTGAAAGAGGAGTCTCCGTTCTGGGGTTATCAGCTAGCACTTCCGGAAAACTACGCCAAAAACTACATTGTTCGTCACTTCGGCCTCAGCTTACTCCAACATGCCATCTTGAAAAAATTTCACACACTAGATAGACCGAAGGTAACTGCTGTGCGAGAGTGGATCGTAGACCTTTCGAACAAGGTCGAGGAGGCGGATTCCCACTACTTGAAGGAAAAGTTGGCATTTTTGTGGGCATCGCTCGCTAAACGAATATGGGGATCCTTCCTAGTCAGAAGCAGGGAAAATATGGACGAAAAACAAACCGCTGAAGGCATAACGGAACAAGAGTTTGCGGATGGCTGGGCGTCAATGGACACCGACTTGTGGGCCCTCTGGAACGGCTCGCATCAGTCTCGTGAATTGTCTCTCATAATTTTGCGAACTTTGTTCGAAGATATCTATCTACTTGATGACCCACTTGCGGCTAAGAGAACTAATGTGCTCAATCAACTAAGTGTTTCAATTGTCACCTCCTCGCAAGTCTTGGAGCGCATCTACGAACCAAACCCTAATCTAAATGCATGCAAGAGCTCTCTGCAAGGCTGGTTTATAGCCTGGAGCAACTTTTTGGTCGAAATTTTGAACGAAAATGACGCATCCTCCGTGATGGTCCAGACCTTTGGACCAAAAATTCTCACAACGTTCAAGACATGCTTGCATTGGGTACAGCCTTCTATTTTAAGAGAACAGAACATTATGACGACTCTAGTCAACATTTTGACCGTTCCTGATCTTAAGTTGAAGACGTTATCTGTAGATTGTTTACACATTCTATTTACCAGATCCTATGGGAATGCAGAAGACTTTGAATTTTTCATTGGCAGCATATTTACTTCCGAAGGTGTGGCAAAGCTTGCTGAATTTGAACGGAGTTTGACCATAGATGTTGATGATCTCTGTGAGGCAACATACACCTTACTTAAAAAGACGGTCGAAATGATCGTTTCGCTCAGCGAATATTTGAACATTCTGTTACCTACCAAGAGTCGCGTTGATTGGGACAAATCTGATATCAGCGGCTACCTTAATCTTGTCTTGACGACCACTTCTCATCCAAGCCCGATTATTTCTGGACTCTCTTTACAAATGTGGGTTACCACCTTGAGGTTTGACGAGCTCAGTTCGAAGTCTCAAGTCAACGATATTTTGGTGGAGCTATTACAAATCGCTGCGGATAGAACAATTGACTACAGTAGTTTAAGTGATGAACATGTTTCTAAGAAGTACTTAGAAATTGACTTTGATTCACTTCCTGAATCTGTCTCATTTTTGAACAACTATAAAAAGTTTAACGAAGACATCGTAAGGATCACGATTTGTAAGAAGCCTGAAGAGGGTATGCAGTGGTTAGAGAAGAGACTTCAGGATTTCTTCAGTTCTTCAGTGGGTTCTCAATGCATCTCTAATGCTTACCTTGACGAAAAGTCTGAACCTTTTAACTACGGAACTGCACAGTTTAACGTCATCGAAAATAGTATCCGCGGTGTTTCCCGATGGAGAATCTGGTACAGTGGTACTGATTTTGACGCAAGAAATTCCCGTCTCAACTCATTAGTCGAAGACTTGGGCGAGAGACTATTAGCAATGGAACTTGCCTCGCCCTTATTAATAAGGAAGCAAGTGCAGACTATGGTTCAATTCGCTCCCTTACTAAAAGATGTAAGCCCTCTCATGTTCAAAGTGTTGGAAAAGATCTTAACCACAGCTATTTTTGAATACCCTGAAAACATATCAGATGAAAGAAGGGAAGTCATTCGTGACTTGCGAACAAGCTGTGGAACAGAACTCAACAGGCTAGCTTACATTATGCCAGATTCACTCAAGAACATTTTTGGAGATTTGGAGAATGTAATTGCTAATATTCTCTCGTCAAATAAGGTGAGCAACCACGAGAATGTGGCTTTTAAATCTTTCCTTTTGGTGATTGCATCCCGCTCCTCCATTGAGAACAAAGAGGAGCTATTTGCCAAAATTGTTGACCCTGAACTTGCAGCATGGTCGTCACCGGAGACCGAAAAGGGTCTTATGAATTTGCACTGGTTTATGGAAAGAATAGGAATAGTCGAAATCGCTCAATATTTCCAAAAAAGGAACATCACTGTCGACACTAATTTGTTGGATGCAGAGATGGACGAAGAGGGCCGTCAACTTAAGAGCCACTTAAAGGATCGCTGGTCCTCAATTTTTCCGATTAGAGCAACCAGAATTTTCATTCAGTACAGTATTGAAAAGCTTAACCATGACTCTCCAGAATATTTAAACTTACTTAGAATGTGGAAACCCAGGGTTCGCCCCATTGTGCCCCACATCCTCCAATTGCTTACTCAAATCCAAGCCTACCATAATCCTGACAATTGGAAGGATTTGCCTGAAGCTGTTCTTGCATTCTTGCGTTATAGTAGAATGGAAAGATTCTGGCAGCAGGGTGTTTCGATACAGAGTAAAGAGATGTTCATTGAAGAAAGCGTGAAGGCGGCATTGACGTTGCGAGAGTTTGCGGATAGCGTTGGTCATTTGATAAGATACACCCGAGAATACGCTTATTTGACAATCGGCTCTTTGTCTCAATTAGAGGATACCTTGTACGAAATCCCAAACATCGCCACTTCTTTGTGGAATGCATTGGCTGGAGATGTAGTGGGTGTGACACTCCACAGCTGGAAGCACATGATCAACAGCTGCCTTCGTAGTGTCGTAAAAAATTGTCCAATTAAGTTTGTGGAAATATTCATGGCTGATCTTCTACCAAAGGCATTACCAGGGTTTGACAAACTCTTAATGGACCGTTGGGAGAAGGTTTACGTCAATGGTCTCCAATTACAAGGTAATGAGGATGACACCGCACTCAGCGAAGAAATGATGGAGGAGCACATGCTCAGACAACTTACAGCAACTGTGGTTCGGTTCTTAATGGATATCGTTCCACAAGTAAATGCGAAATCCATCACTGACACTCAGATCGCGTGTAAGAGACTCGTTTGCACCAACAAAGAGGTCATGGCGCCATTTCTTCAGATTTGTTGCCACATTATCAGCTTGAAGGATACCAAGTGTTCGTTCAATACAATTTTAGTGGTGCGCAGCATTTTACCGTCGATCATTACAAAGGATGAGGAGGTGGACAAATACTTGTGTTTCAATTTTATTAAAACGCTATTGAAAGTTCTCATGGACGATTATTTTGCTGAGACACACTCAGAGGCTGCGACTGTGCTCACGACTTTGTATTGTGCTTTGAGAGCTAAGAACAACTTACCCGCCCAAGTGTTCCTTGAAACACTCCCCAATATTAACACGCAGCACATGAACAATTTTGAGACTCTACTTGTGGGGTCGAGGTCCTTAAAACATCAGCGGTCAGCTTTATTGGAGTTGGTACGCATATCAAAGACAAGCCAGCTGGATTCAGCGGAGGATGACGAACTAAAATATAGAAAAAAGCAGTTAGAAGAAGCAAATGCTGTTTTAAAGAAAAAGCCGCTCGCTAGCGATATTATGAATGACCCTTTTATTGAAAATGGGGCATTAGATACAATCTTTGGTACCGAATAAAGATGCATTTTATTGGTGCTGAAAACTAAGTTTCTGGTCTAATTCTAACAATGTCTCTTTTCAACTGACCTAAATTGTTTCCAATGGTATCAACAGCCATAGATGATGGCTTTTTGTATAGTAATTTTTGCATGAATTCAATGATAGAACCTCCGACTCCGAAGTAGTATTCTTTGGCCGCGACCAAAGCTAAATAGCTCTGTTTGTTTTCAAGAAAGTGAAGTAGCATGTCGAGAATAATCGGGAGTGTTTCCAAAGAGTAAATTGTTTCTGAAGTCAAGATGAAATCTGGCTGATGTGGTGCAATTAGATCACAAAACATTGATCCCCAAGACCCGTGTATCAAGAGAATTTCTATTTCCTTTTCCGCTAAGACCTTTTTGAACTCCGACAATAAACTAGTTGTAAGAATTAATTCATCGTTGTTAAGTGGAATGTCTGGATCCATGAATTTATGAATTGCCTCAGGCTCTAGGGTCAGCACCCAAGACACGATCATATTTGGGATACTAACCAACCGGAGAACCTCATAATTGAAATCCGTCAAAATAAGCTTTTTTAATGAAGATTGGGCCGAGGAGGAGAGGATTTTGGATAGTAGGTAACAAGATGGAAGAGACGTTCCACAGCCTAGCTCAAGAAAGCATTCGAAATGATTCAACTGACCACTAGACCAAAGTGTCTCGATTGAATCTACCAAATCGTAAGAACATTCCCACAGTTTGAACCCTCCCTCGTATACGTTTTTCTTCAAATCCAACTCGCCATTTGTGCCAATCAAAATCTCGTGGATAACGTTAGATGAAGCTTCCTCGTCTTCCACCATGATCTGATGCTTGATATCAAAAATTTGTCTTCTGAATACTGCATTGCCCTTTGGAGTTAAGAACTCTTCGAATGACATTCGGACATTCTCAAGAGATTTGAGTATGTCTTCAAGGCGGATATACGCTGGCTTTATCAGCTCAATTGCGCCGTTAATTGCACTTTTGGTACCTTGGATCTGGCTATTGATTGGGGTTGTGCTGGGAACCTCTTCTCCATCTGAGATATCATCTGATGTAAATCCAAAAGCGAACGACATGCCCTTGTGTCTGTAATGCGATGAGGTCGATTCCTAAGAGAACTGTGTGTGTGTGGCTATTAAACCTAAATTTATCGATAAAGTTTCCTTACCAACAGTTTATTGAATTAAAGAAGAAGCACCACTGCAATAATAATTCAAGGCAATTTGAGTCTCGGAATAATTGTTTATCTTGAGGTCAAAGCCTTGATGTCAGACAGGCTCTCAGCCTCTCATCATTGGTAGGCAGATTGAAGTCAAGAAAGATTTTTCTTTCTCTAAAAAAATATTTCAAATTTCGTTAGAGTTGACAAGTGTAATACGTTTTATTTTGTATGACATTTACACATTTATCGTTGGCATTTATTATTTACGAGAAGAACTAAAAACAGAAGCGTGACAAAAAGCGTGGAGTTGAGGAAGCAAAATAAGAAAAAAACAAAAAAAACAAAAATGAGTTATTTCACCAAAACGCAATAAAAGCAAGTGGTTCGCCAACCGATTGGTCATCAATGCAAACATCCTTTAGTATTGTTGCTGCCTTATCCACAAACCCTGTCTCAAGACCTGTAAACAAGTGAATTTTTTTAAAATGAAGGAAACTTCCCCCTTAAAACTCACTCCACTCGAAATCCTCTAATAGTCAGTTTGATTTTTTATGTGTAGAAGAATAATACTTGTTACCCCTCTCTATATTAGACGTTGTACTCCGAGCCCGAGCGCTCATTGCAGTGGCTGCAGGATTCCGGCGTCAATTTCTTATAAGCGACTTGGGGTTCGATCAAAGCCAGCAGCATCAAAACATATAGCCTCAGCGACATAGTTTGTCTTTCCAAAAGAACACTTTCCACTTATTATTCATTCTATTCTGTTGGCTAGTGCCAGTAATACTGCACCACCGAACTAATCTCCCTACCCTCTAGCAGTTCCCTCTTCTTCCATACTCAACTAAGAAGGCAATCCTTTCCAAGCATGTCCGAACAACATGTGTTGTCGCGCTTCACGATGGATATGAAACACAGATCGATGTCCATTTCCAATGCTATTCTCGCGCATCTGAGAGCGTCGGGGAAAAAAGTCAGCCTTAATAAAGAGGGTGATATCGTGGTAGGGTCTCTGCTGGGGTCCAATGCCACCTCCAACGAGGCAAGCGATACAGAGGGTCTTTCTGATTCTGAAGATAGCGAGGATGAGCTGCGCCGCAGTGTTAGCCCGCGCCATAAGCTTCCGTCGGTGCCTGAGTCCAGGGCTCTGCCTATGCCAGAGACATCTCTACAAAAACTCATACGGTTCAGATCACACCCGCATTCAAGTGTTGGAATGTCTGCTCAGCTGGAAAGCAGCAGCCCGTATATGTCGTACTCGAACTCGCAGGTTCGCCTTCCAGAGTTTAACAAACGACCCTTGACAGATACCCCAATGATGTCCGTGATGCCATCTCCAGAGACCAGATACCAGTCCAGCGAAGAAGAATTAGAGCCAGAGAGTCCGCAAGAATTTAATGATGCCTTGGCCTTGCGCGCAAAGAAGGCTTTGAGGGCAAGCCCAAAAGAGCGCTTCAACAACACAAAGAACATATCTCATCTCAGCTTGGCTGATTTAAACTTAATCTCAGCGAAGGTGGCAGGTCAAACAAAGAATAACGAGTCTATTTCGCCGAAGGACACACTGACAGAAGAGAAAGCTGCATCGGCGAGCCCATCTGTCAAGTTCTCGACTGATGATCCATTGTCTTTGGAGTCACCCGCTGCCGTAGCCCCAACCTTCTCAAAAGTCGACCTGGCTCTTAAATCAGACAGAGGAAAGCTCGATCCCATAATCCTTGAGAAAATTAGGGCTGACCTTCTACGCGATATTCCCGAAGACTTACAAAAGCAATTCGAAAAGACCCCATCGTTTGAAAAGTTAAAGAGCATGCTTCTTATGAAAAAGCCATCCAACCGGAAGGCATACACTCTCAATATCCCTGGGCAAACTTCGTCCAAAGTGTCTCCTGACGGCAAAATCGCATCTGTGGATGTTGGTTCTAAATTAGTCATTGTCATGGTCGGGTTGCCTGCTCGTGGCAAATCCTATATCACCAACAAGCTCACACGGTATTTGAACTGGATTCAACACGATTGTCGAGTCTTTAATGTAGGTAACACTAGAAGAAATGACAAGACGAATGTTTTAGGGCCGGCCCATCGCCCATTGCCAGATAACAATACACCACTGCCTCATAACGGACGTTCTCCTGATGTGCAACCTTTATCACCCACATCTCATTCTGCAGATTTCTTCAATCCAGAAAACAAGGAATCCACAGACCTTAGAGAAAAATGGGCAATGGATACACTTGACAGTTTACTAGATTGGGTGCTTCTTGGCTCTGGTTCAGTGGGTATCTTAGATGCGACAAATTCCACCAAGAAGCGTCGTCTCAAGGTTTTAAAGCGTATACAAGAAAGAACTAACGGCGAGTTGAAGGTTCTCTTCTTGGAAAGCATATGCTCAGATCCCACAATCTTAGATACTAATATCCACTTAAAATTGTCAGGACCCGACTACAAAGATATGGACCCGGAATTGGCCTTGAAAGACTTTCTAGGTCGCTTGCGAAACTATGAAAGAGCGTACGAGACAATTGACGAGACAGAGGAGGCTATCAAGGGATTTCAGTATGTTAAGATGATAAATGTCGGGAAGAAGGTTGTCAGTTACAATATTCAAGGGTTCTTAGCATCACAAACAGTATACTTTTTGCTAAACTTTAACTTGTGCGAGAGACAAATATGGCTCACTAGACACGGTGAGAGTGTTGACAACTTGAGTGGCCGTATTGGAGGAGACAGCAAACTCACCAAACGTGGGAAGCAATTTTCCAAAGCTCTTAGTAAGTTTATGTCCTACAAAAGACAAGAATTTCGCAAGAACCAACTTGAAAAGTTTTCAAAAAGGCTCGAATTACGCTACAATGAACTTTTGGGTAAAGCAAACTCTCCTTCGACTAGAAAGGACAATGACATTGTCGAGTTGCCGACGGAACAGAACTTTTGTGTCTGGACCTCTATGCTTATACGTGCAGTCGAGACTGGAAAGTACTTCAGCGATCAGGAGTACAACGTTAAAGCAATGCGTATGCTCAATGAGTTGGGTGGTGGCAAATTTGAGGGTATGACTTACGATGAAATTAAAAGAACATACCCCAAAGAGTTTGAGGCAAGGTTCAAGAACAAACTTGGATACAGGTATCCAGGTGTTGGTGGCGAATCGTACCTTGATGTCTTGGTAAGATTGCGTCCTTTGATAAATGAAGTTGAGAGAACCACTGACCATTTGATGATCGTTTCGCATAGAGTTGTCTTGAGGGTGCTTTTGGCTTACTTCCTCAATTTGGACAAGTCTTCGATTGTCGAGTTGGATGTTCCTTTGCATACGCTCTACTGCTTAGAGCTGAAACCATACGGAACGGATTATACCATGTATGAGTACGACGAGATTTCTGATTGGTTTACTAAGATTGAGCCCGAGCATAGAAAGAATGTGAAAGAGGTGGGCGTCAACTTTAGAGAACGTAAGTATTCTGTCATTCCCACAGCACCTCCTCTGAGCAGAACTAGTAGAGAACGTAAGGTTCTGGCGGCAGTTGGCTCGAATCCAAACTTGGGCAATTTCAGTGTCCGTGCCAGCTTACAACGTGCGGAAGAGAAACTAGCTGAAGGCGAAGAAAGAAAGACATCGCTTGCGTCTCAAAAGAAAGCTGATCTCAACAAACTTAGGAAACCCTGAATTCACGCGAACGTTATTCGCCTTATCAATCTCAGTAGAAAGTATCAGCAGGACTGAGAGCATAATACGATAAAAATAAGGATATATCATCAAATGAACTATCAAACCTACATTCTTCAATTAAAAAAGTCTATAAAATAAATTAACGTATGATGTCGTTATTGAATGTCTCACTTTCAATCATGAGTATGTGACATCCATACCTGTACATTACACAGCGGAGGTGAGTTTTAGGGAGAATTCAGATCATCACTGTTCCGCAACCAAACAAGCAGACCCCATAAAATTTCTGAGCATTTCTCCAAAGAATCCAATTTCTCCTATTAAGAATTCAGAGATACAACAAATTCAACCTTTCGCTGGCCCTAATAAAAATACCCATTATATTCTGTTTGCTCGTTACAAGGGCATGCTCTTGTCAACTTGAGATTCGCTACCTCATATATATATATATCGCTCCACAGAAGATTACGTTTCATCTGTAGCTTATGACCACGGAAGAATCATCTGAAAATACTGCTTTGGCGAAAAGTCCGCCCCTGTCGCCGACGTCCGCTCATTTTAGCAGTGTCCCACCAATAAAACCCAATGGCGAAACGGCAAACATATCCACCAGCACGTCCGAACTGGAAGACAAATCTGCAAATAAGCCCGAGAAGAAAGGTCCCCCAAGCGCTTTACCTCTATCCAGTACTGTTAGCCCCGCATCTCTATACTCTGTGCTGCCTGCCTCAGGGCTGTCTAACCAGCTTAATGTTGGACCTTCTGTCATCAATAAGCAGCTTCTTTCGAAGCTCAATAAGTCTTTAAAAGAAAAACAGAAAGTCATTAATGCCAAGGAAACCTTTGTTAGGAACCCTGCACTGATCCAGGAAGTTATGTCACCTTCCCTGCAACAGAGCTTCAACGTGTCTGGAAATAGCACCGATGTTTTAGGAGCCCCAAATAATGTACCCTTAAACGAAAGTATGGACCTTGACAGAGCAGTGGAATCCGATGTTTGCACCTCCAATGGAGGTCAGGGTAAAGATGACGCTGGTGTCAAAGCAAAAAGTAAACAGGTGGCTAAACAGAATTCCACACGCACAGATTTCTTCGCAGCAAAACTAGCCATTGCAGTTGATGATGTAGAATCTTCAGATAGTGATGAGACCTTCATTTATGAGACTAATGTAAACGAATACGGAGCAGATGACCCTGGCTCCCTCCCTCCTCCAATTTCACAAGAAGAATCGAGAAAAGCCACTATTAGTATTCAAAATGACAATGCTAATGCTGTTCAAAAGCCGCCGGCTCCTCTAATTTTATCTGAAACGTCTTCTCTCAATGGCAGTCTTAGAGTTAATCCGGCTATTGACTCCCATGCTAACAGCCCTACAACAGAGCTAAGAAAAGAGGACGACTCAAGTTCCATCCCAATGCCCCTTCAACGTCCCTCTGTAACGAAAGCGGAGTCTATTCATTCTCTACAATCTATAAAGTACAACCTACGAAACACATTCAATACCACGCCTCCAGCAGCTTCCAATGGCAGGTCTCAAAGCATAACTCATCCGTCATATACCAATCCCGAGAATCTAGCTTATTCAAACCCATACTTTGATCAGAATACGAAGTCTAAAAGCAATGGCAGGGACGGCGTACAAATGATGACGAGCGATGAAGATGAGAGGGATGCAGGCATAAGATGTTCTCTTCTGCATTATGGAGACTCAACTCTAATGCAGTATGGGGTGAATGAAGAGCTAACAAATGCTCCTAGTCTAAACGAACCCTACGCTGATACGCACTTTTCGTATGACGAGGATGATGTAGTGAGCGGAGAAGAAAGCTCTTCCCACGATGATATCAACCTGGTATGCACAGACAGCAATGCAAATAATATTCTACCTGCAAGTATACAAAGACCGGCTGATCTTGCTTCCGTTTCAAGTAAAGCGAAGAAAACAAAATCTTCGACAGCATCCTCCAAACTACGATCAACAACATCTAAATTATTCGACAAAAAAGGAGCTCAGCCAAGAAGGTATAGCACAATTCCAGATGATATAGACATCGAAGACTTCGATGATGAATTAATTTATTACGATAACAACAATATTCGATTCCCATATGGCAACAACAACGATCATTCAAACGAAAGCTCATCCTTAGTTGGAGGACCTAAAATCCCTCACTATCGCTCCCTAAATCTAAACTTCGGGGCTCGCAAACCGTCTAAGAATGCCAAGTCACAAAGGTATCTGTCTCTAAGTTATGTCCCTTCTCCAGTCAACGGAAAAAAAAGAAACGACATCTTTCCGTTTCCTTATTTGGAGCATGAACAACCATACTTAGATTTCGACGAATATGACGAAGGCCCCAAGATAAGTGACCAATTAAGAGGCAAAAGATTGTCTTCTGGTAGAAATCATTTTACCGGAAATGGGGACTACGGATCTACAAGATATTCTAACCAAGATACTCGGAAGGGAAGCAGAGCCGCATTCATTAGGAGCCTTATCTATACTTTTGTTGCTATCACATTTATCCTTTCTCTTGGATTCATCCTGGGCTTTTTCTTAGCGTCAACAAAAGACTTGTCTAATGTCATAATTGTGAGCATTGAAAATCCCTTGGTGAGTCAGGATGAATTGGTGTTCAGCATTGTGATTGAAGCCCTGAACCCAGGATGGTTCACTATATCAATAGAAGACGTAGAGCTTGACATATTCGCTAAAAGCGGGTATCTAGATGAAGAGTCGGCTCAAAGTTCACTAGAGACTGTTCTTCTAGGCTCAGTTCTCAATTTTGAGTCAGCCGTTTTTTTTGAGGGTTTGTTTTTCCATCGCAAGCGGAGTCGTCATACAGGTGAAATAAAGTTAGTGAGTCCTGGTAAGAACATAACAGGTTCCAAATATTTGAGATTAGTTACAGAAAGCCCGACTGCTATGCAACCCAGTTCGGAATTAGTGCCGACAAGAATTCCAGATAATTCAGAAAAGTGGGCTATAATCTCAAAACACCCATTTGATTTGATCCTAAGGGGTGTACTTAAATACAATCTACCACTCATTTCCACACCGAAGACGGTTGTTGTTAATAAGGTTGGGTATGTGGATCCTTCTATTCCTAGCTGAGTACATACTTTCTCAATTCATACATATCCGGACCCTGACGGGCTTGTAGCCTCACAAAAAACTTCTTCGGTTCGAAGGATGTAGCTGACGGACACGAATTTCCCTCAAAGGGATCCAAAATCATCTTCTGCGATGGCATTGGCGGCTCTTTGATTTTGAATAGCAATATTGTCCGACAAAGTAATGTGTATAACTCTTTCAAAGCTAGATTGTCCCCCGAGCACTTTCTTGAACCAGCTCCGAATGAGAAATGTTTTGGGGTATCCTTTTTGAGATGGCCAGTCTCATCCAACCACCGATCTGGAATAAATTGGTCTGGGTATTGAAATACAGACGGATCATGGTTGGCCTCATAAGCGTTCATCACAAGAATAGTACCTTCTGGGATCAAAATATGCTTGTAGGGTATTTCTCGTATGGTCTGACGTGGTAGTGACAATGGCAAAACTGTAAAATAACGCAACGCCTCTTCAATTACTGCCACTGCGTAATCACAATTTATCACAAGCGCAGATTTTTCCCAGGCTTCCATCAAGTCATTCCCATGTATGAATAAAAGCTCTTTAAATAATCGGTTTTGCATCTCGTATCCGCTCTTACGATATGAAAATTGGCCAAATATATGATCGATGACTAACGAAACGTTGTCTAAGCCAGCGCTAACCATAGACAAACAGACGCTAGAGGCCTCCATATGACTTAATTGCTTCTTCGGAGAATTATTGGCTAGTATTTGAGCCAAAATTGAACGAGATGTCTTGGGGTCATTTTCTTCCAATCTTGACTCAAATTGGCGAAAAAGAGATTCCATATAAGCATCTCTACGGGAACGCCAAAGATCTGCATCAGCGTCATAATATGACCGAATTGGCAGTAGATTGAAAAAAGGAAGGTAATCTTGATAATTGGATATGACAGAGCGTAAACGAATGATTTGGTTTTCTGTTTGTATAATGTCTTCGGCTAACGCTTTGTCTTTATGTAATGGATCTAGTACCAACCCATAGGTCAACCAAAGTGAGGAACGGAGAACAAAGTACTGCGCATATTTGAGGAAGGATACAGTTTGTCTAGATTCGTGATTGTAGGGGTCTGAATATTCCTTGTTTTTTTTAAGAAGATGACTTAGGATGTATTTTGAACTTTGATCGATACACTCACAAAATGCGGTTGAAGACACCAGACGTTCCGAGAGCTTTGAGGATATTGCTTTCTTTTTTTTTCGAAAACTTTCCCCTGCCGGAGTAGTTCCAATAGTCAAGCCTTGCATGGCTGAAACGACTTTATGATATGTGTACACTAGTGGGCGGGAAGACATTGGAACTGAGTGATAATTCCACAACGCAGCAACATCTTCGTAAGAATTAACAACGACAACTGGGGTCGTACCCAAGTAGACGACAAATATGGAAGTATTGAATAGGCGAGCCCATTCCAGGAACTGCTGACTCGGGTTTTTCAAAAGTTGAAGCACATTTCCTAGAATAGGAAAACCCGGGATTTCAAATGCCCCAGGAACATGTTGGCGGCGTCGAAACCATGTGAAGTATTCAGTTTTTAAAACAAAGACTAATTTAAGTAAAGCTAGAATTAGCAAAATTATGCTTAGCATGTATTTCGTTATGACTCTGTTTGTGTCATATTCAAAACGCACCGTTAAATATGAACACAAACAGATCTTGAGAATGCGCAAAATTGAGAGCTACATGCTGAGACTCTAAAGAATCAAATACGTAATGGAAAACCAAAAAAACTATCAAATTCAATCACAATGCTGTTACATTAAGACGCTCATGCTTCGGCGGGCCAATGTCATTAGTCGGTCATAGAAAACGTCTCAGCCGTGTACGCTTTATATGCACCAATGAAGTCTGCAAGCAGGTTTCCACCGGACTGCCAACTAAAATCTTGGCGTCCATTGATCGAAAATAGATCTCCACATGTGCACACTGACATGCCTTAATCGTTGGCGGAGGTTTTGAGCCAACGCCTATGGCGCCAATGCTCGAAGTCACTAGTCATGATGAAGGGTTTAGCAACGGCTGAAATAGTGGCACGAGAAATTCAACCTAGCCTTTTGGCGAGTAGGGCTACTGCCAAACACTATGATTTTTTCATAAAACTCTCGGCTTTGGAGGAGGGAGGATTTTGGCAATAAGAACTTCTGAAAGTTTTGAGTATGTGTCTCAAATGCTGTGGCTATTTTGAGTGGAGGGCTATATTTAGCCGTCATGTCCGTGGATAACAAAGCAGCTTTATGGAGAACACTTCTATCTTAACTTAATGGAAGAATGCTTGAGCTTGAGTTTTTTTTGCATTGTCAGGATATTCTTAGTATGAGATGAGTCTAATGGATAAAAACAATTATCTCCGGTGCATGCACGTTCTGTATGCTGGGGCTTTTAACCCGAGTCATGCGCAAAGGCATTAACTAACATCTTTTCCATTGGTCGCAGTGTTACGCTGCGGTGCAAAATTACAACCCCTCTACTCATGTAAACTTAGCGTAAACAAAATTCGTCCAGTTTTTTGAACAAGTTTAGAAAAAACATTCCGTCATTATTGCGCCCTTTTTTGAACCAGATCTGTTCAAGATCAGACTTAGTCCAAAACCATTATTTCAAACTTCTGCATGCTACTTCCTTTAAGGCACGAATTCCTGTACAAAATGCTTGGCCGCATGCAATGGAACCTATGGAAGCATCGGATCTCCTGACTTAGCTCCAAAATTCCACCAGCAAATTCCTTCATACAGACCTTCCTTGCCTCTGTTCCGCATTTTATATCCGGTCTGGTTCCATTCACTAGATACAACCTGAATTTGGGCGGCTAAATATGTTCTATCGCATTTCAGTTTTCGTTTATATTTACCTCGTCTCCCTCGCCGATTCTTTCACTTGAGTACAAATCCAAGAACAACGTGTCAACGCAACAATCAATGTCTGAAGATTTCCTGCAACGCTATAAGCGTAGCGAGTACCTGAAGAACGGATGCCGCGAGTGTAAGCGTCGAAAGATCAAATGCGACGAGTTTATCAAGCCCCCCAAGGAAGCCTATCCAGTCATCAACCATCAGGGGAGACCTCTGTGTTGGAATTGCACCCGACTCAAAAAGCAATGTGAGTACCCTAAAAAGGGTGAAAAAGTTGCTCGTATCTCACGCAAACAAATGTTGGAGGCTGAGAAAAATTCACCAGGTCATATCAACTCTCCTCCAAGTACTTCAACTTCACCTTTTGATATGATCACATCTAGAAACATTATTTCACTGAACTCGGAAAGCCTACTAGGAGGAGAAGATAGCAAATTCACTGCACCCATGTATTTAATGCCTAACGGGCATCTTGACAGCTCTAATTTGATGGTAGTAGGGCAACCCTTGGCGTCGTCTTCCTTACCACTTCAAAATTATCACATGTCGTCACAAGTCATGCATAATGGCTTTCATCAAGTTCCTAAAAGACTTTATGAAAATACCCAGTACAATAACAAAAGCGGTACGCCGCTCAACAATGCCCAATCCTTGTCATACGCTGTAAACTCCCAAACAGACGGGGAACAGAGCTTCAGCGCATCCGCATTTACTGACCAAGCCCATTCTTACAAATCCCGTGAATATCAAAGCCGGATGCCCGATTTTTCCGTTGCATCAAATGTCCTTCTGTCAGCCTCAATTGATACATTCAATTTCCAAAACTTACCCAAGAACGACTTCATGCCAAATCCTTCAGTTCTGAGTCTGTCACCAGCTTTCTATTCATATCAAGCAACTCAAAACTCGAGCCAATTACCCGATGAGTCTATATCTTCGATGCTGTCATCCCTGACAGCATTAAATATGGGAAGTTCGAATACGTTCGAACCGTCAGACTTGGCAGTCCTAGCAACTGACCTTAACAATATTGTCTCAGAAATGATGTTTGAAATTAATGGCAATCTGAATGGCTCTATGGCGAGCGGAAACTTGGTTTTCCGTGATTCACCCACTGGTTTATCGGAGATTTCCTCTCCAATGTCGAAACCAATTGCCAGAGAAAGTAATATTTCTAAAATCCCACGTAATGTTGGCCTCGAGATATTTCTTATGTTCAGGCCTAAAGAGCAACAATACCTAGAGGAATTTTATCACGGTTTTGCCTATTACATACTTCCTTTTGAGGCTTACGATTCGCAGCTCAAAATTAACTACAACCCCATACGTGATATTCTACTTGCATGCGCGGCTAAGGAACCTGTACTTCTTGCTGCTATTCTCTTTCAAAGCGCCCGAGCCTGTTACACTAAAACCAATTCTCAGCAAGATGAAGATGCATCCTATCAATATTTGCTGAAATGTTTGAAAATTCTTGGCCCAGCACTCGAGCAAGCCGTCGCAAAAGACGAACATGAATTAATATCCAGTATTGAAGGGATATTACTTACAGTTTTACTTCTCACCTCTGCAAATGCAGCAAACTCCAAACAAAATTGGAGACCACATTTAAAAGGTGCAAAAGATCTTCTTTTAAAAAAAGCGAAGTACATCAAACACTCTAAAAGTAAGGTTCTTATACTTTGCAAATTTTGGTTTGCCTCATTTGAGATCCTCGCAGGTTTGAGTCTGAGGCATGGAGGCACATTGAAGGAGGACGAAGAAATGAACCAGTTGCTCAATTTTGATTCTTCATATGAATTAAAAGTTCTTAAAGAGTTGGGTTTGATTCTGGAAAATGGCTTTAGTCTTCTCTCTGGCTTCCACAACGAGCTCACGCCAACTTTCAGAGATCTCATAAAGCTGCTCAACAAGGCACGGATAACACCAAAGGAAAGACTTACAGATACAGCAGAGTACATACGACTTCTTTCACGCGTCGAGTGGTATAGCCACTGCGAATTTGTGAATTCCAATTGCTTTGTAATTCCATCTAGCTTTGCCAACGGCGTGATTCCTCCTGGGCTACTTCTTGAATATGTTCCAGACAAAGTCAACCCCAGGACGATAAGTTGGATGGACTTGTCGCATCAGCTTTACATAATTGCTGCTAAAGTGTCCATATTGAGTGAGCTTCTTGGTCTTAGCTTTGATTGTCCTCAAGTACAAGCACTCGCTCAACAATTCTCCAAAGTTTTTTCTCAACTCGCTCAACTCTTGAGTTCAAGTCACTTCCCGAATCTACGTTTCTTGATGATTCAATGGCCACTCCAGGTGTTTGGGATGGTTCTGCTTAGCGATGAAGACAGGAGAATCGTGACAGGTCTATACAAATATGTGGAGAACATTGGAGCTGGGAGTGCTGGACATACCATGAAACGACTTGAGAAAATTTGGCAAAACCGTGATGCGGGCATCACTGTAGTGGAGGACGATGAAGTTGATATTGTCAGCTACTAGAATATTCACTATTCATATCATAGACTAATATAGATTAATTAGACAACCCTAACACAGAACTTCTTGTAGAAACGAAAACCAATTAATGTTCCCACCAGCTAGTTCTAACCTTGCTTCTCGTCTAGACTCTTTGTTTTGATCGGCTCTGTCATTTTGTATTTTCCACCCAATTCTCTCAGCTCCAAGTCTGGCGCCATCTAAATTTGCTGACGTTGGACCAATTCGTAAAGACGCGTTTTTACCAATGACATACAAAGGAAGAGTCTCATTCCATTGCAATTGATCCGTCAAACAAGGAAGTCCTCCGACAATATCGATTGGGTGACTTTCAAGAATAGGCTTCATAAAGCACAAATTTGCGAAATCTGCCAGAATTCCGGTGGCGCAACACACGTAATCACAAGTAATTACTTCTTTCATTGAATTTTTACCTGGCTCTGAAGTAATCATGGAAAGGGACCAGTGGTCATCTGCATAAACACTATCATCAATGGTGGTGTAACACATCAACCTGAGATTACCTCTTTCAATGTGAGTTTTTATGATCTTGTGATATTCCGGATTTACCAGTCCACCTTCTCTTGCGTCTTTGATGAGTTGTGCTCGTTCCTCGTCCGTGTTCAAGAGGTAGAAAGAGGATTTCTTTACATTTTTATACTTTGTGACCCAATCTAGGTGAAAGTCGAAGTGCTTGATTTTGACTGGACCCCGAAGCACTAATGTGACCTTAATTCCTAAGGAACAAGCGACATGGGCAAGTTGTGCTGAAGTGAGACCACCTCCTACAATGACCAATGAAGCTGGTTGTTTCATATCTAACTTCTTTTGGATACAAGGAGGGGGGTAACTAATCTTGCGATTGAACAAGTGGGTAGTGTGGCAAGCTTGGTCCAAAGTAGATTGAGCTTTGGCAAGGCCATTGATCGGATAGTTAATTCTACCCCGATGCCCGCTTGCAACAATGCAAATTTTACTTCCAAAAACTTTTCCACTCTGCGTGCGAATGATAAATCCTTGGAATAGTTCATCAGTATCCAACACAAGGATTTCACCATAAATAACAGACATGACTTCATCTTTACGAATAGAAGATTCTAATCCATAGCGCTCGATAATTTCGTCACAAAAATCTTCAAAGAGCTTTGATGATGGTCTATAGAAATCACGGTAATCTCTCATATTAATGTCAATTATTCCGGGGCGGTCGTGATTGAGACCATCGCCTCTTAACGGAGTGGAGGTCTTCGAAATGTTCTTCTTTATTTGTCGCTTGTGCTGATGCTTCGAGTATTCTTTACCAACGACATTTTTAATTTCCATTAGGTCCTTTTCACGTTTGGTTTGATAGGCATATGTAATCATTCCATCAATGTTGGCAGGGTCGGGGTGAAAAAACATTGGCGATCTCAAAACAGGAATTTGACAGGACTCAAACTGGTTATGCCATTGACCCATAAATTTATCGGATGTTGCATCTAAAACCAAGATCTGAGAAGGATCAAGCCTAGAGCTCAGTTTGTAGTTAGATACCTTAGCTCCTTTAGTGACTTTCCCAATTCTCGAACCCCTTTTTCTTAGCCAATGAAACCTTTGGTGTTCATCTTCAGTATAAATCGATCCAGGAGTGTCTTCACAAAGTCTGGCAGCTGCTGCGAGACCACAGGTTCCACCTCCAACGACAATGACTTCGAAAACATCGTCACTCAATAGTTCAAAGGTTGAATCTTGGATACCCATGGGAAAAAATCCTATTATCTTGTGATTAACGCGGAGAACATCAAGTTAGTACTTATATGTTTCAGTTGCAGCCAGTCTATGTACAGGAAATGACCTTGGTGGACCCGCATAACCTTCAATAAAGATAACCACCCTAGTATCCTGATGCAAAGCCTTCAATTAAGGCGAGCAACCCCACAGCGCCTGGATCTGGTACACCTCCCTGGACATTGAAGTCCTCTTCATTGACGTAAGAGGCACGTCCGAATTTGGCCTGTAGTTGAGCGGTATTCTCACAACCTTTTCTGGCTTCGTCTACCAGAGCTTTCAAATTTTGACAATTGCTGAGGGAATCGACGAAAGGTTGTAAAGTGTCCACCAAAGTGCGGCCACCTTTACGGGCTTTAGTGTAATTGAATAGTCCGTTATACAACGCCTTACTCATGGCGTCAGAAATTGAAGAAATATCAGCGTTGTTTTTCTCCTTAATTTCTTTGACTAAACTTGTCAAATAAATTGCATATAAGCCCCCAGAGGTTCCACCCATCTTATCTTCCACAATTTCTGTAATTGCACTGAGAGTTGCGACAGGATCCTCGATATTTTGCTTAAAGAACGCGTTATTTTCTAAAGCATCTAGGATTCCAGAAGCTCCATTCTTTAGTGTTTCACCACAATCACCGTCACCCACCAAAGTGTCGTATTTAGTAATTTTAGGTTCACTTTCAATAAGTTTGGTCAATGCCAGTTTCAATGCTTTACTGAATTTGTCAGCATTCACTCTTATGTTAGAATGTGGAATCTCTGTATGAATTTCATCCTCCTTACATTCCTGGTTATCCTTCCTCCAAGCTTCTTCATCAAAGGATTTTGGCTTCCAACCAGGAGCATTGGTCTCCAAGTCTAAATAGCCAAGTATATCATTCTCGGAGATTTCTGAAGTCTTCAGTTTGGTCACATTAAAGAGAGTCAACGAAAATCCGGGCGAGTTGAGGGATGTAACAAAATCTGAAGCAAGAACTCTTGATGGCCTCTTTTTCAACGGACACCGTTCAAGGACGTAGTGTACGATAGCATACAACTCCAAGGATGAAGTACCGCCAATGTTGTTTACAATCACAACATAATTATCGTTTTCATCTATGTCAAGATAGTGACGCTCTTTGTCTCCGGGGTCAAGAATCCGCTTGTACAAGGTATCCACCAAGTCCGTAATTTGAGGTATTTTGATCTTCTCGCCTGGTTCATTGTGGATGCCAAGTCCTAGTTCAGCCGTATTTTCGTCATCTTCTGGGTCATCCTCTGGTGCTCTTCCGGGTACAGAGGTTCTCGCAAGGGAGGCACTCATGGTGCCCAACAGCTCGTTTACCTTTTTGCCGAGTTCACTCAACGTTTGTAAAGAGTGACCAGCAGCTGCCGCTGCGCCTAAAACTTTGTGGACTACAGCTGTTCCTGCCAAGCCTCTTCTGCCCACCATCTCGTTCTGTGTTCTTCCAACCGCAACGTCATCCGAAACAACCACCAACTCCACATTGTAGCCGTCTCGTTTAGCTCTTTCAGCAACCAAACCGAAGTGCAAGATATCTCCAGTATAGTTCTTCACAACAACAAGAGCGCCGGCTTCCTTACTCGCAGTTGCCTTTACAGCAGCCATAATCTGTTTGGTAGATGGTGAAGCAAACACATGGCCCGAAACCGCTGCGTCCAACAAATTTTCGCCAACAAATCCAGAGTGAAGAGGTTCATGGCCCGCTCCACCACCGCTAATGACTGCGACTTTCAGGCTGTTCTGTGATTCTCTGAATACTACCTTCTCTGAGGGGATCAATTTAAGAGTGGGGTTGGTAGCCACCAAGCCCCTAAGTGCTCTGAGGACGAGATCTTCGTCTCGGGGATATTTCCAATGCTTTGCCACTACCATTGCATACTCTTTGAGAAAGAATTGAGATTATTCTAGGAAAATACCTATGTATTTGACCTATGCGTCAATGAGACCCAGTTAGCTAACATCAAATAGAACTGCACTTAAACCATCCATTATGTCACCTTGAATAATGAACATATTCTGGTGGATAAGCTTTCATTTACAACTTGAAGCAAGAGCTAATGATTGTGAACAAATCTCATAGACTCATCGGAAAGAATATATAGTTGCTCATAAAATAAAACTCATTATTTCTTCTTGCCATGGATCAAGATGTGCTGTGACCCGAAAAGCACAATTTCTGATATGTACAAAACAAACGACTCAACTCCTTAACTTAAAGCGAACATCATTAATTTAATAAAACCGAAATGTAAAAAAATGAGTTTCAATAAATTGACAGTTTTTAGGGAAATAACTGTCTCACACTCATATGCACGGCAGGCGTATGCGAAAGATGTCTCTCGCAGTTACTTGCCGAATCTATCTTCATCTCATCTTGCTTATAATTGCACCCAGTATTGAAAATAATAACTATTAATCACAAATATGGGAATATCACGGGCCTCAGAGTCCCCGACTCCCGGTAAGAAGAAAAAATCAAAAACTTTCACGGGCTGTTTTACATGTCGCTCGAGGAAAATCAGGTGTGACCTCAAAAAACCCAGTTGCAACAATTGCAAGAAGACTGGTGTGACATGTGGCGGCTACGATATCAATTTGAGATGGCTGGTTCCAGTTCAATTTCGTCCTAATGGCCGCAACCCCATTCAGCAGCCTGTCGTGTTCGAAGAGGTTCGATCGGAGGATGGAGAGATAGTCAGTAGTGAGTTCTTTCAAAGACGTAAAGTGGGATTCGTTGTATGGGACGAGAAGAAAAACTGCCGCCCTTACAGAACCTACGAGGAGATAGACGATCATTTAAATGCTTTGCGAGATCCTCAGCCGTCGTCAACTACATTACTCAAGGGGCCATTCGGTGTATTTGAAAGTAAGAAGTCCCCAGTGAAAAGCACACCGAAAGAGACTCCAGAAAAGCGGCTCGCCAACTTGGCCCCTTCATTACTGGAACATGAAAATCAAGCTAGTGATCAGGTTTGGTTATCCAATGAGTTGCGTGAACATGCCCTCTTAACGGCCGCTGCCTTAAATGGAGATCCCCAATTCCTCGATTTCGACGTTCAATCTTTGGGCTACCAATCGGTTCCAGAATCTCTGACAGATCTACTTAACCTCGTGTTTCATCGGCACTCCCATCCACAAGTTCAATTTCATTCTGATAACGCCATATCTAACAACAACTCAATGACTTCTTTAGCGCCAGTAATGGGACCAGCAGATATTGCCAACAAGCCTGAACAGGAACATGTGTCAATCAATCCAACTAATCAACATCTATTTTACTCCAATTACGCTAACTTTTACTATGACAATCCTTACCAACCCAATGAGACACTTGATATTCAGTTACACGCAAGTTCTTGCCTTCAAAACCAAGGCGCTGTTGATTCGCATGACAATGAACAAGTCAACCAAACAAAGATGCCAGAGGCCATCATGTCAATTGTACGTAGACCGTTGCAACCAGATCTTGGGTTTGATGTTTCGTTGCCCAACAACGGTGTTCTACTTCCTATTACTGCTTTGCAAGTCCAACCACTTACGCGGTATCTCCTCAACTACTATGTTACACAAGTCGCTGACCTTATGACTGTTATTCCTTTGACAGAAAGTCCCTGGAAAACTATTTATTTCCCCAGAGCTTTATTGGCTATTGGTGAACTATCTGCACTCGGAAAGACGTCAGTGGCGAAGAATGCTTTACTTAACGCTTTATTGGCCGTTTCTGCCTTTAATTTACAAAGTAAGTTTCCCAAGAACTCTCCGCAGATGCGGTTTTATTTGAACCTCGGAATTAGACTAAGGAATCAAGCGTGCATATTTGTCAAAGCCTTGCTTGGGTCCGGGGGAAACATGACGAGCAGCATAGTCAAATGTGTTGCCTCGGAGAAGTACAAAGACATTTTGTGCGCTGTTATGTCTATGATCTCCGTCGATTTAGTGTGGGGAACCATGCAAGATACCAATTACTACATCCGATGCTGCGAGAAAGTCATCCAAATTAAGATGAAAACCAAGAATAAACTTTCGTCTAAGGCCAAGATCTTGCATCGAATCTTTCTGAGTATGAAGTTAATTCAGGACTCAACTTGTCTTAATATTACCAACATCAAAGAAGATATGGATTTATCCAAGAGTATGCCCGATCCTAATGGAAATCTTGAAACAGGTCTCCAAAACACTGCTAAAATTAAGATCGATTACTTAGTTGACAAATGCAGGGTGTCGACCCCAATGTTTGTAAATAAAAAGCTTATCAACACAAATAAGAATGATGACAGCTTTGCGACCGATGCTTTGTATGGCCTTCCTAATTCGCTCATCTTGTTATTTAGCGAAACAGTTCATTTGCTACGGCGAAAGATCTATTTTCGGGAGATGCACGGCGGCTTTCCGCCCAATTTCGAAGAGGATAGCACAAAGCTCAGCGAAAACATCGCAAATTGGGATCTCGATTGGAAGCTATATGAGGATTCGGAAAGCGGACCCCGATTTTTCTCGTCAATGCACGAAGCTACATTCCATCACATCATGTCGTTTTATTCAACGTTAGCCATTTATTATGGCCGTTTTATAAAAGAGGTTACTGCGGAAGAACTACAAGGCAAAGTGGCTACGACGCTCGACCACTTGAATTCCATTCAGAGACTAATTGCAAAGGATGAGGCTCACATCATTCCCCTCTTTTGGCAAGGTTTCATTTCAGGCTGTGAAGCCACCTCTGTAGAACTACAAATGGGTTTTAAAAAATGGGGTGCCGACATAGCTCAATACTTAGGCAGCTACTGGGGAGCCCGGCAAATCATGCTAGAAGTATGGAGACGAAAAAAGAATAAAGATCCCAAAGATGACTGGGTCAGTGTGATCCAAGATTGGGAAATGAATCTTATGCTCAATTAAGCTAAACAGAATTAACACAAACAAACCAACTGAAGAGTGCATTCAATTCATACTAAACAAAATTTAGATGCAAGATCCTGTGGAGAAGGGTCTTGATATGCATTACATAATAAGATAATCTGGTCATAATATACAATACAACGTCTTTACTTCGAATTTTCAACGGTGCTATGAGAAGTCTCTTACGTCATCCATGCGCATAGAGTGCGGCAACACATTCATCACAATGGATTTGCGTAAAAGCGCGCATAGTGAGGATGTGAGATTAGGCTAATTATTATAGGTCCCTGCTAGGCTCTTACTACCGATCATTCACTTCATCTTTGTGCACAATAGCTTGTCATTGAAAATAAGAATATTTAGAGAATCTCAATTTCCTGTTTAGTAATTCTTCGTTAACTTTAACTTACTCGTTTCCCCTGAGCTAATTCTAAGAAGTGGTTCCGGAGGTATGGGACTTACTCAAATCAACTGTAAATATCAAAACAACTCCCTTCTCTAAAGTGGCAACTTCTACGCTAAAAATAATAGAATACACCGGACGGACCAAAACATTCGCAATAACTTTAATAACAATCGGCAGATAAGTGAAAAAATATAAACTTTCCTGTGTAAAGTGCGCGATTTCTTCACATCTGGCCGAATATTTACCAAACAATGCAAGACCGTTGAGTCTCTCTGCAGGATATTCGCGTCATCAGCCGTTTTATCTAACGGCTCTCACGCTATTAAATTACAATAAGGGGGTGCCACACTTACAAACACGGCCATGTGCTATAACACAAAACAAAAAGCGTGCCTTGACCCACTACTTACTACTATATAAGGTACACTTTCCTCGTCTTAGGTCTTCTCAAATAAATCATCCACTATCACACATTCACTCAATCCATTCGCTAAAATGAAGTACACTGTTGCCGCCGCTGCCCTTGCTGCCACCGCCGTTGCTGCCCCAAGCTTCAACTCCACCTCCACCGCTACTTCTACCAAGTTCTCCACCACCTTGGTCACTATCACCTCTTGTTCTGACAACAAATGCTCTTTGGCTACCCAAACCTGGGGTCCATCCGTTGTCACCCAAACCGTCCAAGGTGTTGTCACTAGCTACACCACCTACTGTCCTTTGACTGCTTTGAAGTCCTCTTCTGCTGCTTCTTCTTCTTCTGTTGTCACCACCACTGCTCCTTACCCATCCTCCAGCAAGGCTAAGAAGTCTACCATCACCGTTACCACCACTCCAGTTGTGACTGTTATCAACGGTGTTGTTACCACCATCACTGCTCAATCCACCATCACCTCTTCTCTTAACGCCAACACCAACACCTCTTTGGCTGCTGTCTCTACTTTGGTTAACGGTGGTGCTAAGAATGTTGCTGGTGTTGCCGCTGTTGCCGGTGCCGCTCTCTTGTTGTTGTAAACAGAGCGTTTATACCCCTAACTTCTTTTGTACAATACCCTTAGTTAATTCTATAAAATAAACAGAATATGAGCCATATTTATTAGGAATTAAATTGACAATTTTAAGTACCTTCAAGGGGTATGACATACATGGAATATTGGTAAACGCGTACTGCATGAAAAATGAAGGGTCTCGTATTTATTCTTCGAAACTATGCATCTCGACAGGGGTTATGTTGAATCGTGAATGTCTCACTTGGCTTTATTTGTTCGTTTTGATCGTGAATCAGCATAGTACATTATTATTCATTTCCAATTGAAGCGCTACAGTATTTGACGATTTACTCAAAACCCGTATATATATTTTCTAGTTCATTTGAACCTCCCCGGTTGTTAATTATCTCTATAACTCATCATGTTTTGCCGTTTGTGGAACGTAGATAGCCTTACCGATGTAAACGTTCCACCATCCGTTAATGTAATATAAACCTAGATTGTAAATTCTCTTTGGGAAATCGACGTAACTTCTCAAGACGAACTTCAAGGCTGCCTTGATATTATCTATTTCTTCCCAAAAGTCTTGCTTGGGGTCAAGCTTGCTGTAAATCTTTCCACCATGTGCCAATGCTTCTTGTTGAAGCTCATCCTCTTTCTTCTTATCGACCTTTGGAGCTGATTGAGGAGCCCTTGGCTGGAAACTGACGAACGGGAACTCAATGCCCCTATCATGAAGAGGTTCATAGTCCCCATGCTTAGCGAGGCCCAAAGAAACCTCTTCCAAATGCTTCAAGTACATTTTCTTGAAATTATTGATTGAAGCGACTGACTTTGACAAGCGATCGAACGTGTTAAAAAGTGCCACCAACTCGATACGGCGGAACTTCAACAAATGTTGAGTATTAGGATCTTCCAGCTCAAACAAAATTTTGAGTGCAGTTCCATAACCAATAGTTTGGAGTTTTCCCCACATTCTACAACGGTCACAACCGACACAGTCCATAATAGCAGAGACATTTCTGAAACGAGCCCTAAACTCGTCCTTTAAACCTGGGTCAACCTTTGAGGGGTCGAAAAGAAGGTGAGTATCGAACAACGTTTCAGAGCTCAACTCCTGGGAAATTGTATTCAACATATTCGTATAGTCTGACTGCGAAATGTGGCTATTGTCCAATAATTCAGCGCCAGCTTTAGACTCGGTATTTTTCTCGATGTATTCTGGTACAGGAGCAAGTTCGCCCAACTTCACAATGGCCTGGGAAATGAGGGCATAATTGAAGTAGATGTTTGAAAGTCTATCGTTGAATTTACCTACTCTCTCCATGAAGAGCTTCAAATTAGGCTCAAACTTCTCGGTGACAGGGTTTAAGTACTCATTGGACAAGTGGACAGCCACTGATGCGTGAAGACCAGAAATAACACGGTAAAACAAGTTCTTCTCAACGCATTGATCTTGTTCATGGCCATCAATAATAGACATTGGAGCGGTGTTTGGGAAGCAGTTCTCTGAGTAGATGGCTTTCCAGACCTCAAAAGACTGAGCTCCACCGTATCCAGTAAATCTTTCAGGGTTGGCGGTAAGATCTACAAAGACACAGTGGTGGTCATCATCGATGTGACAATAATCAAGATCTTCGCAAGTTTCTGAACCATCCGAGTTATTGGGCGCCCGACGAATCTCGCCCAACTTCGATGGAAGAAGCTCGGTGGGGACATTAGACCAGTTGTACTGTTCAGTTGGCAAGATATCAACAGCACAGTTTCGAGTGGCACAGAAGTGTTGCGCATCCCAAAACTTACACTGCTTGTCCAAATTTAGCTTGAAGTATCTGAAAAATGGTGACTCGACAAGTTTCAGCACCAAGGGCCGTATTCTGGCGTTAACGTCATCTATATATGAAAAAGTGGTGTTACATGTAGAAGTGATGATTTGCAGACAAAAGTCTGGGGAATCAAATGGGGAAATGCTTGCCGCAACAAGTGTAAGTAGAAGAAGCCAAGTATAGAGAAATATGGATTTCATGACGAATGTTGTTGTGTTTGTATTGCGGAAAGGTGGCGTATAAGTAGTTAATAACACTTTGGCAGGCTGGTAGGATGTATCGTGTCCTGATGTGGTCACGTGCACGATGGGTTTCGAATAACGAGAACAGGGAACATTTCTCAGGAAATTATATTTTTAACAATGTTTTGGGACGAACAACCGCCGGAATTCTCACACCTATTAAAAAAAATCGTAGTTCTGATTTCTCTTTCTGTTTTTCTCATTGAGATAAGTCATTTTTATCTCCCATGAAAGCGCATACTGATAAGTGGCGCGCACAGAAACCAAGACCCTGCAGGGATTTGCCGTCAATCATTAGTAATGTTCTTTACGGTTTATGTGTCCTTTTACAATTGGCCATTTTGAATTATCTCTCTAGAAATAAACAAGTGATAGTCCAAAAGTTTATTTATCTACAAAAGTTCTTTTCAATTATGAGCAGTAAGAATGGACCCTAAAGTCGTCACTAAATCATAGAGAATAGAATATCCGATAAGTAACGAATTACGATTTTATTCTAAATGCTACAGTTAATCCCATAAATAATACACTAATTTAGTCATCAAACTTAATCTTCTTGGCAGTTTTTCCCATGTCGACGTCCTTGAAGAATGCACCATAGGCAGAGTGGGCCTTCTTTTTAGTATGTCCTCCGAACTTTAGCAATTCCTCGGGAACATTCTGATTGGCACCTCTCAAGATATTGCACAATGCACCACTGAGATGCTTCTCATGTTCAGTAAAAAGCGTGTGGGCGGTACCGGTCTGGCCGGCTCTACCAGTACGACCAATTCTGTGTACATAGTCCTCGGCGGTAAGTGGAAACGTCAAATTGATGACGACTTTGACATTAGGAATATCCAAACCTCTGGCGGCAACATCTGTGGCCAACATCAACGTGCATTCACCCAGCTTAAATCTTCCAAGGGCACTTGAACGTTGTTGTTGCGTCAAGTCGCCATGGACAGCAGCTACACTGTAGCCGTTTCTCTGCAAAAGAGACTCCACACGCAGAGCTTCCTTCTTGTACAAGGCAAAAACAAGGACTTTGTCGTTTTTGTTGCCGGCGCTCTGGTATTTTCTAAGAAGTTGAAGAAGCTTTTTCTCCTTGTCACGAGGATCAATAACTTCAACAATCTGGGTAATTCGCTTGTTTGCAGCTAACTCATCACGTTCACCGATGGTAACTTTTACAGGATCGTTCATAAAAACAGTAGCAAGTTCTCTGACTTCTTTTGGCCAGGTTGCAGTAAACATCAAGGTTTGACGTTCGGCCTTGTTTTTAGTTTTTCCAATGATGAGTTTGATGTGCTCCTCGAAACCCTTGTCCAACATTCTATCGGCCTCGTCCAACACCAAATAGTCGACTTCAGACAAGTCAACCAATCCATCTTCTAACAAGTCAACCAAACGACCTGGGGTAGCAACAGCGATGCTTGCAGTCTTCAATTTGTCGATTTGGTCTTGTTTGCTGACGCCTCCATAGATTGCAACACTGGAAATAGAAGTTTCTTTGAGCAAAATTTCTAAGTTGTCGTAGATTTGAAGAGCCAACTCACGAGTTGGGGAAAGACATAATACCCTTAAACCCCTCTTGTTCTCTCCCAAGATGTAATTGACTGCGGGCACACCGAAAGCGAATGTCTTACCTGAACCAGTCTCTGCCACACCAACCACATCTTTTCCACTCAAAAGAAATGGCCAAGAGACAGCCTGGATAGGTGTTGGTGCTGGAAATTTAGAGATAGCCTTCTGGACTTGAGGCACAAGAGACACTTGGCTAAACTTTAAGAGCGGACGCAAGGTTAATTTCTCGGGATCCTCAACGGCAACTTCGTTCTTTTTCAAATACTCTTGGATTTCCGACTCCGGAATCTTATTCAAATCTTCAGACTGAACATATGTAGAAGAAAAAGCCTGCGAAGTTCCGGAAGAAGACATGTTAGATTCTTTTTCGGAAATTAAACTCTTTTCCTTTTTTGCCTTCTTGTCTTTCTTCTCCTCCTTTTCCTTTTTTTCCTTCTTCTCCTTCTTTTCCTTCTTCTCCTTCTTCTCCTTCTTCTCCTTCTCCTTCTTCTCCTTCTTTTCTTTCTTTTCCTTTTTTTCCTTCTTCAATTTGGGCTCAGCTACCTCATCAGCCTCAATTTTTCTTTTCTTATCTTCCTTTGCCATCTTGGTGTTTTCAGGTTGAAGTATAGGTAAGTATTGATGAGATGCTCATCTTGGATCTGTGCAGTACAATACAAACGAAGAGATTAATTGAAGGTATATTACAATTCATTAAAAATCTATTCTAAACAAAAATTAAATCTCATCCAAGTCAGTTCTGCGCCCTTCATCCAAATCAATATCCTTCAAGTGTTGCCATTTACTTCTTGTAAATAATTTGAGCACACCGACTAAAATGAAGAAGAAGGGAAGTAGAATATAAGCATCCACAAAGTCACCTGCCAGGAAAGGCTTGAATGTATTCCACCCTTGAATAAGTGCGAGGAAGACATTGACAACGACACCAAAAATAGGAAGATAGGGGTACCATAACCCTTTGTATGGAAGTTCATCAATAGAACGGCCGTGAAATTTCCAAGCTTGTCTAAATCTAAGATGGTAGACATTCGTAGCACCCCATACTATAAACACAGCCACACCGGAAAGATTCACAATGTAAGAGTATGCCTTGGCAGAACCAGTGCTAACGTTCATAAGAGAAAGGAGACCAAATGCGTTAAAAAGAATAACAGCCATATACGGAACACCCATTTTGTTCACTTTGGACAAAATCTTAGGTGCTGACCCTTCATGGGCCAAGTGCACGATTGTCCTAGAACCAATATAGATGGAGCTGTTGATAGCTGATATACAAGTGATCAAAATGAATGCGTTAACCAAGTTAACACCTCCAGCCCAACCGGCTCTAGTAATAGCCACAGACATGGGCGATTTAAGGGTTCTGTTGGACGAAGCCAATTCCGGGGCATTGTAAGGAACTGTCAAACCATAAAAAAAAGCGATGCCCATGTAAATGACAATAATTCTGAGGAACGTTTGTCTGATAGCCGTAGGAATGGCTCTTCCTGGATTTTTCGTCTCACTAGCAGCAATTGCAACTGCTTCAGTTCCGGAATAAAAAGTCGAAGCGAACACGAAAGTGCTTACAATCGATTTGAATCCATGAGCTAATGCACCAGGATCGCGCCAGTAACGGAAACCAAATGCTGGCTGTCCTTTAACACCCCCAGACACATAAACGATGGAAAATATGTAGAAAGCGACGATACCAACGATCTTGAATAGGGCAAGCCAGTACTCGATCTCACCAAATTTGGAAATACCGACAAACTGGAGAGCCAAAAAGGCCGCCCAGAAAATAAGAACGTATCCGTACAACGGAATCTGCGGGCCCCAGTAAATCATAATGGACGCCACCATATTGTATTCATTTGCCAAAACAGCTATCCAGATTATTACGTAGTTCCATCCCACAGCTCCTCCGATGGCCTGATCAAAGAGTCTGTTACCCAAAGTTGAAAATACATTTCCCAGCGGATACAAAGTTGCCAACTCACCTAAACTCTGTACCATGGAAAACGCTATTAATCCGATAACTCCGAACCCGACGATTAAACTCAAGGGTCCCTCTGAGGTGGGGGCAGCCGCACCGACCAAGATACCTGGACCAATAATACCTGCGAGGGCCAAAAGAGACACATGGCGATCTTTCAATCCTCTTTTCAATTTGAGCGAATGGGCCTCGCCTTGTTCGAAATCTTCTTCTGCACTGACCACTTGTTCTCCGAAGCCCTTACTCAGAGTCAGCTCTCGGCTTGTAGTTCCTTTGAGAAACGGCATTAGAATATAAAACTAATTATATTAAAGGAAAAACCTCTATAGGAGGATAAACAAAAATCAACTAGTAAAGAAAAGTGACGTATGGAGTTCGTAAAATTTCTGGGGACCATATTATATATATTTGCCCTATTCGGCTTTAGGCGTTGCGAGCTCACAACTCTCATAGCATAAATGTACACACATCACGTGCAATTTAAGCCACATAAATCGTACATTGCTTTCAGAAATACGAAGTGTGAATCGGTGAAATCATGTACCGAAGGGGTGTAGCTCGTAAATTTTTTGACATCTTGTGGTCAAATAAAGTAAGCGGTACAGATCTGGCAAATTACGATGGAAACCTGACGTTTCAATGGACAGTTTAAGGAATATGCGCAGAAGGATTTATACAATTGCATGCTTGGCGTCTATTTGTCTATTTCTGAAATTTCGCCTTAGAAGTTGGTTCTGAATAGAACGAGAAACGCAGATTGACGAATTTGATACCATCACATCTGATCGGATAGCGGATGAGACCAAATTGCATGACATACAAGAAACTCGTCAAAAAAAGATTGCCACTTCATTTCTAGTGATAAAATACAATAGAAGGACATTTTCCAAGTAGGGATAATACAAATCAAAGGACAAATTTGCTTCTCGTACTATGGCAAATAAGGAGTAGAGGAGGAATTAGTTGATTGACAGTTTATCGTTTTTTGTGTTAGGGTCGTCGATATTGTGATTGACCGCCAAAATGAGATTTTTAAGTTAAGGAACAAGAAATAGTCAAGACAATAGCATTCTTAACTATTTTGAATGTAGAGAAATCAGATTCGACCCAAAACTAGAGGCTCTGTGTCTTCAAGAACCCGGTTATCTCACGATCCCACCAAAAGCACCAGCGAGGGTTACAAGTCTCGCTGGGCCGTCGAAGGGCTTCTTCTTCTCCATAAACAAGACCAGATATTCAACGAGGATGAATTCAGGGCAGAAACAGGAGTGGTTTCCTACAATTTTGTACAACTAATAAGAACTTGTATTGCCTACGGGGATTGTATGATATTGGAAATCCTCATGGGATAATATTCTCTGTCCATCGCAGTTACCCGGACCATAGAGACCAAGGTTCTAGCACATTATAGAAGTCGAAAAAACAAAAAATTGTGCTCTAGCTCTTCAATTTGTATATCGGAAAATATGAAAACGAATGCCTGTCTTTTTAAACCTTCTAGTAAAGGATATGGCGTGAGATCAGAGATACGTACTTCTGGGGAGTAGGAAATATTCAGACTATATGAAATGTATTATTGTATACCGAGAAATGAATTGGCAGTTGCGTCCAAACTGATGTTGTCTGAATTCACAAATGCTCTGGGATGTGGGTCTAGAGGAGTTTACTCTGGCCTCATGTCTGCCCTCCTAGGAGCCTCCAAAGGATGCAACTGAGCCAAGTATGTAATGGCCCACATTAAGTAACACATGCTCAAACCGAGAATGATAGAAGATCTCCAGACGGTTCTGTTTTCTTTAGGAGCGAATATCCAAGCTAGAACACTCAAAATAACAGTCAAGATCAAGATCCCAACAACGGTGTAGCTAGAAAGTTAGTAAATACAATATACACATTCAGTATATCTTAGCCCATGGAACTCAATTGTCATATTTGGACTGTTAGTCAAACACATACCCACTCATGGTTGTATTAGATTATTGATTGATTCGAGGTAATAGTGGAGGATGTGGAAGTTCACGCATGCAGTCAAGGTTGAATACTAAATTGATCAGACACCAGATAATTTGAGGGGAAAACCCCCGTTTTGAATTGTTTGTAATGACGCCAATAATATTGATAGGTTAAAAAAAAAATAAGGTTCCTCTCAATCCCTTGTTGCATTGCCAAGTTTACGATTTGGGTATAATATTCGTCCATTATTCTCTGTCAGTACCTCTCCGATCAGAAAAAAAATTGACAAACTATTCCCAAGCAGATGTTACTTTTCTTCTTTTTTATTTATATTTGCACCATTTCGTCATGTATGCGTATGGCCCATGTTATCTAATAGAAGATATTCAAAAGTCAAAAGTTTGGTCCATAGCCCAATTATGCAATCCTCAATCTTACTATTCAAATTCTTATTTTGGTTCTCTAAGTTCTATTTTCTTCTCGTGTTGATCTCACTTAGTCTCAATAGAAAGAACAAAGTGCTTTGTTGCATCAAACTGACAAACATGCGCTCTTGTGCCTTCAAATATTGGACTCATTAAGAGATTTTGAGCCTCCAATTTATTTCAATTCCAGAAAATAAATAAGGAAATTTCATCCAAGCCTTTCAAATTTTATTTTCGATAATGAAGCACCGACGCAAAATCTCTATCACCGTCTTCAGAAACCTGTGCTCATAGGGCATGTCTAAAGTCACCAAAAAAGTGGAGAAATGGCTTGTATCAGTCATTCAACCGCAATACGTTTATAAAGGGATTGCATATCATCACATATACCACTTTCTTGTAAAGTATTTGCCCTTGGGTTTCAAGATAAGAACCGCCGTGTTCACGTCTGATCTGGGTTACACTCAACTTCTAATCAACTTGTATGGGAGTCTTCAAACGAGAAACTGTTTGGTTCCATTGAATATATGGATTCCTCAAAATTATCCTATTGCCGACGAGAGAATTCAAGGCGAGCCAAACGGAGTACCTTTGGTGTTCGTTATTCCAACAACAGAGAGCACTATACGTCCTGGAAACAATGTAGATTCTCAAGGTAAAGTTTACCATCCGTACCTAGCACAATGGCATTCTAGCAATCTTGAAACTGAGGAATTTCTGCTAGAAAAGCTTATGGACGTGCTTGCCATAACGTTTGACCAGGTACCGCCTTTGGGTACACCGATCGGGTCCCCTTTTGCATCTCCGATAACATCTCCAGGGCCACAATTGCCTCCAAAGCCACAATTCATGTCTAATTCTTCGCAGAACCTGTTGCCAAAACGGGAGCTCAACGGTCCTGCTCTCCCCGCCAAACCTTCTTCAACTGCTGCAAATGATCTGATACCGACAAAGTATAGAGCACCTCCTCCGTTACCTGAACAGATAAATTCGAATAAAGCCCCCTCATATAATGAATCTACCGGACCGCTCCAATTTGCCCCTCGTGGTACCGGACATCCTTTTACAAAGTCACCAACTCGTGAAATTCCATATCCTCTTCATGAGCCGCAACCATTTGATGAAGAGAGTAGAGTAATGTCTCCAACTCCAAGTATGGACAATTCGATATCACTTCCATCTCGTCAAAGAATAAATCTCAAGAATGAAACCACTATGAAACAAATTGTTGGTGTTGAGGACCTAATGGATAAATTGTCCGTAGAAGAAAAGATTCTGAGCCAACCTGTAGAACTATTGGAAAAACTTGCGGCACGAATTAATGCTTGTTTGGATACTGGCAATATGAACTGCCTCCATGGAATGCTTCCTCAGGTAAACGAGTATAGTGCAAGAATAGACGCATTAAACTCACAGCTCATTCATCAAAACAAGCAAGCTCATGAGAATGAACAAAATCTAAAAAGGCATGTTGACTACTTGCTGGAAAGAATCACCAATATAAAGGACTTGAACAACCGACTTGAGCAAACAGAGCGCCTTAACGCAGAATCTCCCGATACCATATTCATCTCTTCTGATAGAAAAGTGCACCTCGATGATCTTGCCACTCTGGACCTGATTTTACTGCACCAACTATATGATGTTTGCACTGATATTAAGGCATATAAAGATGCAATCAGTCTTGTTGGAGGTAACTTTAAAGCGGAACCAGAACTCATAAACGACTCCAACCTTGACAATTGCGTTAAGGCTATTAGGTCTTTATCGAGGGAATTGTTTTGGCTAGAAGCAACTAGAGGAGAGATTGCAAGGGTGATGTGTCTAGATGGTGTCTAATCTCCATAGTAAACAAGAAATGAATAGTGGGTGGATCTCAAAGTTATCATTTTAGAATTTAGTAGGCTCCGAAACCACGAATTTCAAAGATCCCGTGGCAAATAGAAAGCTCTAGGGTCAGGTTCGTTTTGCAGCCAATAATGTCCGGCATATAGTGCTCGATGCTGCCCAAATAGGTAACTGCCCTATAAAATTCTGAGCCGCACGATGCTCCCGCGAAAATTGTCAGTAAAAAACCAGTACAAGATATCTACAACTCCACCGCCACTATGTCTGAGGAGTACATGATTAAGCCGGAGGCTGTGGCCCCATCTAAGGACACCTCAGAATGGCCTCTATTGTTGAAAAACTACGACAAATTGCTTGTTCGCTCTGGACACTATACCCCAATTCCAGCTGGTGCATCTCCATTAAAAAGAGACTTGAAGTCGTACATTTCTTCGGGTGTGATCAACTTGGACAAGCCATCCAACCCATCTTCGCACGAGGTTGTTGCTTGGATCAAGAGAATCTTGCGTGCCGAGAAGACCGGTCACTCTGGAACTTTGGACCCTAAGGTCACAGGATGCTTGATTGTGTGTATCGACAGAGCCACTAGATTGGTCAAGTCGCAACAGGGTGCCGGTAAAGAGTATGTCTGTATTGTAAGATTGCACGAAGAGTTGGATGATGCTAAGGAAATGGGCCGTGCTTTAGAGAACTTGACTGGTGCCTTGTTCCAAAGACCACCCTTGATCTCTGCTGTCAAGAGACAATTGAGAGTCCGTACCATCTACGATTCTAACTTGATTGAGTTCGATAACAAGAGAGGTTTAGGTGTCTTCTGGGCTTCTTGTGAAGCTGGTACTTATATGAGAACTTTGTGTGTCCACTTGGGTATGTTGCTTGGTGTAGGTGGCCACATGCAAGAATTGCGTCGTGTTAGATCCGGTGCTTTAGGTGAAAATGACAACATGGTCACATTGCACGATGTCATGGATGCTCAGTACGTTTACGACAACACCAGAGACGAGAGCTACTTAAGAAAGATTATCCAGCCTTTGGAGACCTTGCTTGTGGGCTACAAGAGAGTTGTGGTTAAGGATTCCGCTGTCAACTCCGTCTGTTATGGTGCCAAGTTGATGATTCCAGGTTTGTTGAGATACGAGGAGGGTATTGAGTTGTACGACGAAGTCGTCCTTATGACTACTAAGGGTGAGGCTATCGCCATCGGTATTGCTCAAATGACTACCGTTGACTTACAATCTTGTGATCACGGTGTTGTTGCTAAGGTCAAAAGATGTATCATGGAGAGGGACACTTACCCAAGAAGATGGGGTTTGGGACCTGTTGCTCAGAAGAAGAAGCAAATGAAAGCCGATGGCAAATTAGACAAATATGGAAAAGCCAATGAGAACACTCCAGAGACTTGGAAACAAGAATACAAAGATCACGCTGATGAACCAGCTCCTGCTGTTCCCGAATCCAAATTGGTTGCACCTGAGATCCAGCTCCCTAAGAAGTCCTTGAATGAGGAGTCAAACGGAGATGAGAGCTCTGAGAAGAAGGACAAAAAAGAAAAGAAAGAGAAGAAAGAGAAGAAAGAGAAGAAGGAAAAGAAGGAAAAGAAGGAAAAGAAGGACAAGGAAGAGAAGAAGGAAAAGAAAGAGAAGAAGAGAAAGGCTGAAGAAGATGAGCCAGAGAAGAAGAAGAAGTCCAAGAAGTAAGCTAGCATATTAGTTCTATCATTCCAAATTTTGTATATTGCTATAAATTCATGAAACGTTAAAAGATTCAAACTGGGGTAGCCCTAATCCTTGAAACTAAGGTGAGCTAGCTTCAACGCTTCACCATGCCTTACTAGATGATCCCTTAAACTGATGATTTGTGTATCCATGTTCTCTTGATTGTCAGAATGATTGAAATCCTTGATATTATCCGAAAGAACAAGAAATCTAAGATGATTCAGAAAAGCTGACTTTGAGGAACAGTCAGAAAGTTTTTTGGCAATAAGATTTTTCTCATCTCGTTTTGTAGACGTTTGATATTTAATGTACAACAAGATATTCTTGAGATAGGTGGGGCAATGCAAATCGTTAAGAAGATGATTGTCTGTGATTTCAGAAAAAACCAGACTCGAAGCAGATAAGTCTTTGTTTGCAAGTACAAGCGATATAACTTTGAAAGTGAGGCGAAGCCACTTCTCGGATGCGCATACACCTGATAAAGTGACCTGATTAAAATCAGAGCTCAACTCAGAGTGCAATGTACTCAATAACGAACGGCATGAATGAACATTTGTATGTTCAATGTTCGAGAATTCGGGATTCTTCGAAAATAAATGCATCTCGTATTCGCAAATAAGAAGTAGGTGTAAGGACGAGTAGAGGTGTAATTCATTGTGGTTCATCTTTCCAAGAAGCGCCTCGCAACCTATATTTAAGTCAATTTGACTCAAAGAAAGCACCGTTTGCATTTTTGTAGGATTTGAAATTGAAGTGCGCTCTCTGACTTGCATAAAGTGATATTTAGCTCCTTGTATGTCACCTTTTGATAGGTGATAAATCGCGTTAAGGTACATGAAACGATCCAAAACAGATCTATAATTCAATAACTCTTCGTCCGAAAAAGTTTCGTCGTTGAAATTTCTTAAGAATTCACGAATTAGTGCAATTCCACTGTAATCCTCATTAGCGACGATTTGTAGCCAGGTCTTGTAATAGAGCAAAGAGTACCGAATGCTATTTAGACGAATTATAATCTTGCATAAATTTTGAGTGCTAAATCCAGAAACATTCGATTCATTAGATGTCAATTCCTGAAGTCGAAGATCGAGCATTTTCAAGCATGTATCATATGCTTTTTCAGCTTTGTGAAAAGATGTTTCGCTTAAAGTAAAGAGGACCCCGCTTAGGAAGTAGAAAAGTAAAATAAATTCTTCGGAATTAAATATTGCAAATTGAATTTCCACCTCCCTACCTTTGGTAATTTCAACACTTATAGTCACTTGCCCGTTTGCAGACCACGACTCCCACTTCGATCGCTTTTGGCGGCCAATAAATTTGGAGAGCTCTTTGCTAACATCTTTGCCTTTCTGAAAGCCGCCAACATTGATGTAGTAAGTAAGTGTGAGGAGAAGATGGAGACCACGAAGCTGTGGTGGGCCGCCTATCACTGAAATTCTTGTTGCTGCTGCTTTTAATAGGGGCTTTGCATCAAGAGAATCACCGCGGTACATAAGAAGGCTCGCCTCTAGCAAAAGTCCCAAAACAAGGACATGTGATTCTGTCGAGGAACCTTCATTCAAGGATCGTAAGTGGTTGAGAGCCAGGTGTGGCTCGGCGCGTAGACACCATTGGGCCCTTAGTAAACTAAATATGTCTAGAGCACCGTTTAATTTTCTGGAGGCATAATATAAAATTCTCTCTTTGAAGTAGTTCGGTAAGATAGGATCACTTCGAGCCAATAAGATTCGATAATGTAGCAAGTCACTGGCAATGTATTGTGTGTCTAGGTTGTGACGACTTGTGACCGCTAGAGATGCGATCACAAACTTCTCAGCGCGATCTAAATTTTCTGTTTCGGTGAAATAGATCTCTGCAAGTTTCATTTGGATTGCTGCCTCGAGTTGAGGGTCAAGACTAGGTTGATACCGCTTAAGTAAGATATGTAGATATTTCAAGGCCAGCTTGATGTAAGAGTAGTAAAGCTCGCTTCCAGATAAATCATTACATTGAAGTACGATAGAATGCGCGAGATGCAAAAATTTCTCGGCAGCGTGTAGAAGTAGGCCAACCTGTAGATCTGCGTCTTGCATGCTCTTCTTTACGAGATCTGGAGTGATATCTAGCAACACAAGAGCTTCCTTGGGTTGGCTTGGCATCTCAATGGGACTGTCCACTGCAACTTGTAGCTCATCTTGTTTTTCGGGTCCGGGTGAGGATTCTAGTGGAAGAAAACTGTCACTTTGATTCAAACTTACGAACTCGTTGACTTTTCTCTCATACTGCTGTTCCAAAAGAGATTTTGGTTTAGAGTAGAACTCTTCTGCTGGCATAGTCAGAGCAGGCAAGGAAAAACGAGGTTCTTCTGAAGAACCTGGCTGCGATGATGTCAAGATCAGCACCGGGCTTTGTCTTGAGGACGACAACTTTTTGCGCTTTTGCGAAGCTTGAAAGACAACTTCTCTTCGAGATGAGGCTTCAACATGTCGCAGGGACATATCCCTCTTTCTGCTTGAGTCAAACAGATACTTATGCATGGCTTAAACGCTTCTTTGCCTGTTGACGTTTCATATCCGGGGTAAGTAACGACATAAAGCTAGACGCGACTGGTGCTATATCTAATTACAGAATGTTAAATAAATTCAAAATATATACTTAGGAATTCATTTCATTAATAATAAATAGAAATTAAATGATCTGGGTTAAGAACAATTGAAGTTAAAGTCTGAAAAAGATAGTCTGTATGATAAGAAATCCCAAAGTAAATACAATTTAAAGAAACTAATTGCGGCTAAACAAGTTCAATAAATCGTTTAACTAATTTTCTGTAACTTTTCCTCTAGATCTCGCCTCTTGAAACGTTCTTCATTGAGCTCAATCTCGTATTGATCTTGCATTTCTGCAACCATCTTCTTAAACTCTTTACGCAAAATTGCACTGCTCACAGAAGGCCCCAGAGACTTGTACGACGGTGAGCTCTCCATGTCAATTGGTTCGGGGCTATGGCCCGTTCCAATCGTGGAATTTCTTGGAGACTTGTTTCCTAGGCATTCAATCTTATAATTATTCACCTCACGTCGAAGTTGAGCGATTTCCTTATCCTTTGATTCCAATAGGTCACGAGAAGAACTCGAAAGCGAAAAAGAGCTTCCATTCTTCACTTGGGTAAGTTCCTTTTCCAACAAACCATTTTTTCTTCTATATTCCAGTATCGTCTTCATGGAATTTTCCTTCAAGTACTCATATTCCTTCATGAAGTACTGATGCGAAAACCGTAAATCGTTAAGTGCTAATTTGTATTCTGATATGGTTTTGCTGTCCTGGTTGTTGTTCTTGTAAGCATTGTAAGGCGAGGCTGATAAGAAGGAGTGATCTCTGACCACTGAATCATTAATTGAAGGATCCATGGGCTCAGGGTCAGCTGAGAAGCTACTAGGCCGTTGTGCCACGGCATCGATACATTGGGTGGTCCATGAAATTTTTGATTGAATAGATTCCTGTTCTGATCCTGGGTAATCGGGTAATTGAATGCTCTTCTGAGCAGCTATAGACGCCACATGAGAAAAAATCAGATCAATTGCTTGAAGCAGTTCAGATGTCACCGAGGATTCCGGTCTTGAAAGCGGTTCATTCAGCGCGGCACTAGTTGTGAGTGCAGAAAGCTTCAAGTCTTCAACATAGCCCAACACCAAGCATGCCATGTTGTGACTATTTAGCTTGTGTGTGAGTGCTTCGAGGTCTTGTGATAGAGCAATCAATTCCAACTGAAGGTTTGAAGTTTGCTTCAATATTTTGAGCAAAAGTTGTGGGTCCAAATCTTCGTCAGAGGTTTCAGAATTGGAAAGAAGGGAGGTACAAAACTGACTGGATATAGTGATCCGCTCTGTCAAATAGTCCTTTTGCTCTTGCTTGTCGGCAATCTGTTGTTTCAATTTTTTGACTTTGTGCAATGGTAGCACAGCCTTTTGGGACATTTTAGATGTATCGAAGACAGAGTTTTCTATTAAGACCTTTAAGTTCAAGTATGAGCGTGGATCCTTGTCAGCGGCCATCTTCCATGAACTAGAAATGTCCGACAAAGGAGTTGACGCTCCGGAAACATCGCTGTCTGCGAACGAATCATCGCTGTGTGTCTCACCATCGTCTCTAGATTTTTCGGAGGGGGCGGTACGGTAGTTGCTATTGTCAAATGCATCCATAAGCAGAGGCAGAGCATGTATTTCCAGTGTTGAGTCTGGTCTGGTTTGTTCCAGAAGTTGAAATTTTAAAAGCTCATGGGTTGTATTGGCAAGTTTGTAGTTGTCCGAATGTGAGAGCTGGAACGGACTGTTCTTCATGAAAGTATCGGGGTTCAACATGGCATAAATGTAAGGCTGTGAGTTGAATGTATTAACGAGAGTAGAAAAAATGCAAGGGCTGACTGGGATCAGATAAAAGACGAGGGTGTCTTGGAGGTTTCAATAGGAGCTTGTCAAAACGAAGTAAACGTTCAATGGAACGAAGCAATTGCAAATAAAGTGGTTGGTAAAGTTTAAATTTGTGGAGTAAAAAGAGCGAATGGCAGGTTCAAATCCCTCAGGAACGCTCTTGTTGCAGATATTTTGCTCGGAATATCCAATGAGGTGGTAGGGGTTCTATACTTTCCGCAAGTTCCGAAAGTGTCTCAGAGACGCGTACACGAATTCAGAGAATCAAACATATGCAGGTGAAGTCTTCAGAAACTCACTTAGGCTCTCATGTGAAGAATTAGTATTTTACAATCGGATGAAATTATCCATTTTGAAATTTTTCTTATTGGATTCACAGTACCCTATGAGGAAATTCGACGAAGCGTCATATCTTTGGACAATTGATCCGAAAACTTAACAAGCTCCGAGACAAGACGAAGTTTCAAAGTGCTTAAATCAATGCTAAGTTAGTCAATCGACCTCATGATTCGTTTCGCTTCTCAACTTGCCTTGCAATTTTAAAACTTTGTGCAGAAAGATGTACACCAACAAGCAGATAAAAGTTGCAAATATCTTTTCCGCGCTAATGGACGAAGTGCTTCAGAGGCTTAGAACGTTGTACGGCCACGACTTTTTTCGTTTTGTTGTAGCTTTAGTTTCAACTATTGGCTCTTGAAATGAGTATGCTGGCAGCATAAAGTCTATGAAATCCAACTTTTACAATAAACGCAACCACATCGTGCCCTGGGTTGAATATTAAAAAAAACGTTATTGTGAGGTAAGAACTGCAACATTTATGCCCGATATTTTTTGCTGTTCTGTGCCATAATCTTATTTTTACCTGATGGCTGTTCGCTCAAAAAAAGTGAGACTTTGCAACCAGTATGTCTGACAAGTCCAAAACACTGAGTCTTCAATGGAACATAAAACATGAACAGCAAGGTTTATGAATTACGAAAAAAGGAGCCTCTAAGCCGCATCCCAGTAAAGAATCCTAACGACATAAGATACGTGTCTTTCAATGTGAATAGCATCAAAACCGTCTTCAAGTACCATCCTTGGAACCAGCTCTCAAACGGAGTTGATGGCCTAATTTCTTGTATGGAAGGAGACATTGTATCTCTCCAAGA